>OY979716.1:72180488-72537988 GCA_963855995.1 Muricea muricata
TCAGTAGTGGATGCAACAGGTCGGTTATGCGAGGCTGGTTGATCTGGCCGTGAAGTCGTACTTTGGAGCTGTGGGGGTTCATGAGAAGAGTCTGAGACTAAGGAAATACCAGCTTTTGAAAAGATGTCATGGCTCCAGGTTTCCAGTTGATCAAGGACATCCACCACCTCAGAGTACTTCTTTTCCTCTTTCATGACAACAGGGAATGGTACAACAGTCGACTTTCTACTCATTGCTTCAGAATTTTCATGTGGCAAGTGAGCAGGTACTAAATCCTGTCGGAATTTAAATGCGGGAAAGTACTGGCACAAGAGCTTTGAAACAAGGAGCTTATATCTTTCCTTTGTAATGCTTGTTTCTTCATCTGTAAGACTCACCAACTCTATCATGTCACAATCTTTCAGATCCTTTTTAGGGCCATCATCAGGAAGATCTTTAGATGTGATGCGATAAAACACTAAACTTGTAGCCACGGCATGGGCACTTTTATTCTGTGCATCAGACCTCATGTCATGCACTTTCTCCATCCAGTCAATATTGTCCAAAACATAGACAAAGGTGTCTCCTTCCTCAACTTTTTTCACAGCTAAATCCATGAAATGATCTCCAATGTCATTCAGGATATTGTACTTGCTTGTCTTACTCAGACAAAAGCCATATTTGCTTAGCCGTTCAAATACCTGACAATGAGGGTATAACTTCATTAAATTAGACAGTTAAAAATTACGTATAACATTTACTTGAATCTCCACAGGACGAAAAAACGAATTTGCATCAAATATGTTGCAAATATGAAATTTGCAAAGCTTTGCAACCAGTGCAAAGGTGGCAATCGCCAAATTTGCACAAAAACGGGCAAATTCGGCGATTGCCACCTTTGCACTGGTTGCAAAGCTTTGCAAATTTCCTATTTGCAACATATTTGCACAAGGCAAATTTGATGCAAATTCGTTTTTTCATCCAGTGCTCTCTATTATATTATAACTCATCCACCACTTCCTCTGAAGCCACAAGACGGAATCACAGTCCTTGCACAAAGCTTCTTGCAGCTCACTGCAAGTACTTGCATCAAATTTAAATGACCATCAAGCATTGTGATTGGATTTGGGTAAATTGCACTCAGCTGCAATAAGCTATGTGCAAGGGCTGAAATTCCATCTTAAGGCATGGCTAAAGTCATAATATTAGAGAAGGAGATTAAAAAGTTTATTCACCTATAAATGGGTAGGTTATTATCTCATTCTAGAAGGGTTATTGATTAGAAAAACTGTAATAAAATAGAATTAACTATATGTTATAAGTGCAAGCCCAATTAGCTATGATTAGCTCAAACTATATCTTTTTAATCTGAATCTAACATTTGCATACAATATTCTGAGTCCTCTCCAATTGTAACTTCGACCATATTCCATAATGTTCTTGTAATTTCAGAGTTATTCGAGATTAAAGAATCATTGTCAACCACAATGCATTGCGCGCTCAGGTTTGTTTACACCTGGAAATTTAATATGATAATTAATTCGCGTAGTATTAAAAACAATAGGCAATGTTTAGTTCATAAAAATTTATTTCTCTTCTGATTCTTTCGATTACAACACCGATATTTATTCGCGGCAATGTACAATATATACAGTCGAATTATCGAAACTATCTCGCTCCTTAAACGGCGACTTACACACTGAACAAGTTATACTAACAGACAAATTCTTTCGCTCCTAACACGGCGACTTATAGAACTGACTTTAACTTTAAAACGCTCCTCACACGGCGACTACCAAAAATTATTGATTTTTTACACTAATGCTAACGAGTTCTTTTATTGTGTCTGTATGCACAAACTATGCACTTATTTATTATGCGTATGCAATGCTAATTGATAATTCTTAACAAAATATTCATCGCTTCACGGGTTGGATGAGTCTACCATATCTTGATCGCCGCTCATGGATTTGAACATTCTCCCCAACCAATGGCAATTTGCCATTTCTTTTCCGAATGCTCTGGGGTTGCTCTTCTGCATTATAAATTTCCTCATGGACACTGGGTAGTTGTTGGGATGGTAACGATTCACGATACTCCTCTAACAAATGCAATCTTTGTACGGGTCGGTTGATCATTCCTTTCGTCGTTCGGACGGACACTGTTCTTATGATACCATTTTTTCCGGGAAACGTGTTCACGACTTTCCCTAATATCCATTTACCTCTGGGAACGCCATCATCTGAGACCAAAACGACATCATTTGGTTTCAATGGAGATCTTTTTTGCAGCCATTTTCGACGCACAGACAGTCTTGGGAGATACTCTTTCAACCACCTCGACCAAAAATGTTGTTGCAGTCGTTGTAGATATCTATACCGTTTAGAAAGGGATGTTTTAAGTTTCTGGGTTGAATATTCTGGTATTTCACCGAGGTTATGATTGAGCGCCAATAGAGCTGGAGTTAGCACAACTCCGTCATTGATGTCGTCACCAATATATGTTAAAGGGCGAGAATTGATGATAGCTTCAATATCAGTCAAGATGGTCATCATTTCGGTATAAGTAAGTAAGGACTTTCGTAAGACCTTCCTTAACGGTTCCTTTATCTGCCTACATACTCTTTCCCAATGACCTCCTCGATGGCTTGCTCGTTCGGTAATGAATTTCCATACTACGCCTTTATTGGCTAGTAGCTCTTGGACGGTTTTCGGATCAAACCCTCTTAATTTCATCTTTTGTTTCGAGGTTGTTAAAACTCGGGCCGCTTTATGAAATGATGTCTGATTGTCCGAATGAATTGTACTTGACATACCTCGTCGATTTACCATCCGATGATATGCTTGTAGGAATTCTTCCGTTGTCATATTATTTGTCAATTCCAAATGGACTGCTCTTGTATCTTCGCACACAAATATACATACATATGCTTTGTTTGCTTGACTTGACTTCTCTTTTTCCTTCGCTTTCAAATACAGGGGGCCCATAAAGTCCAAACCAATATTTGTGAATGCTGGCACCATTTGTACGCGTTCAGCTGGCAACGGGGCCATTTTCTGTTGACATGGTTTGGTTTTCCAGTGCTGGCATATAAGGCACTTCTTAAGAATTCTCTTTACCTCACGTCGTCCTCCAATGATCCAAAAACGTTGACGAAGGATTGCCAAAGTAGTTTCTGGTCCAGAATGGAAAGCGCTTGTATGTAAATGTAAAATTAGTTTTTCTATCAGTTTGACCTTCTTGGGGATGATGATTTGGTGTTTGGCATCGTATGGTATATCTGCAAATTCTAAACGACCACCAACACGTATTAACTGTTTTTCTTGGTCAAATACAGGATCCAGTTTCAGGATTGGGCTTGCTGATTCAATAACTTTTCCTTTACTCAAATTTTCATATTCTTTACGAAAAGAGGTTTTCTGGATGATTTTTAGCCAACAAAGCTCGGCATCCTTAATTTCTTCAGCAGATAGTTGCCCTTTCTTTCCAAATCCACGCGAGTGTGACCATTTCAATATCCACGCCGTAATTCGTAACAGACGCTGCCAACTTTCATATTTATCGGCGATATCTGGATAGCAAAGTGCCGTTGTTCCAAAATGGCACGCGACGGTACTTTGTCGTCTCGCTTCAGTTAAGCATTCTTTTACCGGATTTTCAAAGAATGTTCTTTTAGGCCAATGGTCAACACTTTGAAGAAGCCAAGAAGGCCCATTCCACCAAAGTGTACTATTTGCGAGCTGTTTAGTGGAAATTCCTCTGGTTAATAAATCAGCGGGATTTTGTTCTCCAGCACAGTGATGCCATTTGTCCGGGTCGACCTTTTGCTGTATCTCTTGCACGCGATTGGCGACGAAAACCTTCCATTTACTACAAGGTTGTTTAATCCAGCTTAATACAATCTGGCTATCTGACCAAGCGTAGATGTCTTGCACTGGTGTTTTCAGAGCTTTAAGGACATAACTAATTAACTTGGCAGTAAGATATGCTGCGAGCAGTTCCAACCGTGGAAGAGTAATTCTTCTTGTTGGTGCCACTCTGGACTTTGCCATGATAAGATTGGAAATACGTTTGCCAACTTTATCTTCAGCACAAAGGTAAATTGCAGCTCCATACGCTTTCTCACTTGCATCTCCAAATCCATGCAATTCAATTTTGTGCAAGTCACGCTCTTGCGGCAAAACACAGCGCGGAATTTCTAAAGTTTTCAGATTGCATAACTGCTTCTTCCAAATTGTCCATTCTTTCGCAATGTCATCATCGAGCTTTTCATCCCACTGCTTGCCTCGTGACCACAATTCTTGAAAAAGCACTTTAGGCTTTATCAGAAATGGTGCTATTAATCCCATTGGATCGAACAATCGAGCATACAAGCTGATCAAACTTCTTTTGGTCATTGAATCTTCTAACTTAACAAGACAATCTCTTGCCTCGAACAAGAAAACATCTTTTCTTGTATTCCATGCAACACCAAGAGCTCTCAAAAGATCTGACATTTTTTCTTCATCCACAGGCATGTCTGAGGAAATAACTGTATTTGGAGCTCGATTCTCTTCTGGAATATTTTTCATAACCGTCGATGAGTTTGATGCCCATTTAGCGAGTACAAATCCGCCCTTTTCCATGAGTTTTGAACACTCCGAGTGCAGCTTTATGGCGGCTTGGTCATCGTTGGCACCAGAAAGCAAGTCATCCACGCACATATTATCTTGAATTTCTTCACTTGCTGTTGGGAAGGTATCGTAATTATCTTTTGCATGTTTCTGTACGGTGGCGATGGATACAAAGGGGGACGATGTGTTACCAAAGGTCACTCGAGTCATACAATACACCTTTGGAGGGTCATTCATCGCTAGATCACGCCAGAGGAAACGATGACTATTCTGTTCCTTCTTTAGTAAGCATATTTGAAGAAACATTTTCTTTATATCAGCCATCATAGCGATTCGATGACATCTGAATCGTATCAACACATGTACAAGATCCGGTTGCAACTTTGGACCTTTCAAGAGACACGAGTTCAAAGAGACGCCGTCAGATGTTTTGCTGCTCGCGTCAAAGACAATACGGCATTTAGTAGTAATTTTGTCTTCCCTGAACACGGCATGGTGTGGCAGATACCGAGTTTTCTCGCTCTTCTCGTCCTCTTGGTCCGTTTCTCTTGCATGCCCATCCATTATATATTGCTTCATCGCTTTCCGGTAAGCTTCGGCTTTCTTTGGATTTCGCTTCAAACTTTCTTCAACAGAAACAAGTCGTCGAAATGCTTGATGATAGTTATTAGCAAGAGGTGGTGGGTTTCTCTTCCATGGAAGCCCAACCGTATATCTTTCACCATCATAACGGAGATTTGATTCAAACTGGTCCATGGCATACTTGTCATCGCCAGTGAATTGTGAATCTTCTTTCTCATCGGCCAATCCAATTGCATCAAGGCTCCAAAACCGCTTTAATACATCGTCCATATTGTCAACTCGTGTCGTGCTCAACATGCTGGTTATCTTATTATTGTTCCTTTTAGAACCAGGCACAGGTCCACTTACTAGCCAACCAAAAACGGAACTTGTCGCAACAGGTGCACTCAGTGTACCCCGTTTCGACGTATCGCCAACTAACTTATGATATTGGTCAATTCCTATCAGCACGTCCACTGTGGCCTGTGAGCGGGGAAACTTTTCTGCAAACTGCAAGTTTCTTAGATGATTACACTGCTTCAAATCAAACTTCACTGCGTCCAGTGGGACACAAACATTCCTAACCGTCCATGCTTCAATGTTGGTTGACTCCGTCTCCCCCGTCGTGTGCAGTGGTGCGAGTTGGAACGATACTCGATGGACTTTCTTTTTCTGACTTTCTCCGCCTAACATGTTAATTTTCATAGACGTTGTAACATTCCCTTTCTTTAGGCCAAGAGAATCAATCACCGACGAACGTACGAAAGTTTCTTCGGAACCACTGTCAAACAAAATGCGCACGACCAATTCTTTTCCTTCATGAATAAGCCGAGCTAAGGCGGTAGGAAGCAAGTTTTGCTGGCCAGTTTTCAGAGACACGAACCCTGATATAGTTTCAACATCTTCAGTTTTCTTGTTTGCATCTGCCTGGTTGCACGTATGAAGAAGATTATGATGACGTTTACCACATGCATCTATGGAACATTTCGGTCTTTTACACGTTCTTGAATTGTGAGACACACTTCCGGGTTTGAGGCAATTGTAGCAAGTCTGAATTATCGAGTTGCTTTTCAACATACTCCACCTTTCTTCCGGGGATTTTTCCAGAGCAACTTTACAAGTTTCTGTATCGTGAGGTTTAGAACAAAATCCACAAATCAGTTTACTTTCAGTGCTATTCAGCAAAGCAGACGCTGAAACAAGTCGCTCTTCTATTTTACCCGTTTTCCCCTTGTGCAATCTACCAGACGTCCGCGTATTTTCAGCCTCGTTACGTGCTTCCTTGCTAATCACATGTCCTTCTAGGAAATTAAAAAATGATTCAATGTCGATTTTACATTTTTCTTGCTCAGAGGTTGTGGCAACCTTGAGCTCCCACTTCTCGCGTAGTTCACCAGGTAGTTTAGTTTCCAGAATAGGCAGCATGACCATAGCCAAGCTATCGTTGTCTTTCATCTTGAGGCCATTAGATTCAAGACTCCTCATGCGATTCTTTAGAGTGTCGAGTAGATATCGTAATGCTTTCGAATCATTTTCATCAGGGACTTTCAATCCAAGGATCGATTTAACAAGCTCGCTAACAATAAGTCTTTTCCGACCGAACCGAGCCTTCAGATCTTGTAAAGCCTTTTCATAATTTTCGTTGATCACAGAATATCCTTCTATGCACCGTAAAGCAGTTCCCTTTAAGCAGGATCTAAGGTGTGTTAGCTTTTGAACGTTACTGAGCTTGGTATTGGACCCAACTGCAGCTTCGAAGGCGTCGTTGAAAGCAGGCCACTCTATGATCTTTCCAGCAAACTGTGGCAACTCCAACGAAGGAAGCTTCATGCTGTAATCTCTTGACTTAGTGGCAGCATATCTACTGATATATAATTCTGCTTGATCCTCCGCTTGTACAATTTGCGCTTGAACATCTTCCCAGTGTTCTATTTCACTCTCAGCTAAATCGTCATTGTCCAGTTGGATTACAATTTCATCAATGGCTTTGATACATTCACTTTCCAACGCGTTTAATTTAGTAAGCTTTCGTTCCACAAGTTTCACATCAGCTTTCTCCTCAATTAACCTTTGAAGCTCCGTCATTACTCTCTCGACACTAATTGCCAAAAATCTTTTCTTTCTGTTCATTTTGCTGAGCAAAATTGTATCTTGTTGAGTCAAATTACCATTACAGCTCGCGAGCTCCTCTTTCGTTGAGGATGATTTTTCAACAAAGTTCACTTTATGTGGTAGTGGTGTAGACGACGTAGGGGCTTGTAATGTTGTCATGATAGCCTCCATCGACTGACGAAATACCGCCAGTTCGCTTTGTAGAGAAAACTTTAATTCGCGAACAGATTCTTCTACTTTATTAATTCTTTCTTCCGTGTTATCTTCTTGACGCATCGAGAAATATTCCTTTGTCTCCGCAAATTTGGTTTGATAATATTGAATTAAGCGTTTTTTCAACTGTTCTTTTGTCCCGTAGTCATTCAACCCAAACGTTGAACAAAAGACTCTTAAATCGTCAATAGTCAAACGCTCGACTAACTCGTATGCTTGTTGTATATTCTCGGGAATAGCTTCGGTTTCTGCCATATTTCCAACAACTATAATGTCCTATTTCACCATTCCTAACTTATCCGATCAACCACTCTCTGCTACCAATGTTTAGTTCATAAAAATTTATTTCTCTTCTGATTCTTTCGATTACAACACCGATATTTATTCGCGGCAATGTACAATATATACAGTCGAATTATCGAAACTATCTCGCTCCTTAAACGGCGACTTACACACTAAACAAGTTATACTAACAGACAAATTCTTTCGCTCCTAACACGGCGACTTATAGAACTGACTTTAACTTTAAAACGCTCCTCACACGGCGACTACCAAAAATTATTGATTTTTTACACTAATGCTAACGAGTTCTTTTATTGTGTCTGTATGCACAAACTATGCACTTATTTATTATGCGTATGCAATGCTAATTGATAATTCTTAACAAAATATTCATCGCTTCACGGGTTGGATGAGTCTACCATATCTTGATCGCCGCTCATGGATTTGAACAGGCAAGGTGCGCACTGTCGCTGTCTTCTATTACAGAAATTATTTTTTGAAAGCCTTTGCGAAGAAAAATGTCAAACTCCGACGCAGATTCAGATTTAAATGTTTCGCAATATGATCCGGAAGATAACTTGAATATATACGGCTCGCCAATTTACGAAGAACAGCCGGAGGACAATGTTGAAGAGGAACAGCCTGGGGTGTCAAATGTTGTCTTTGACCAACCGAACAGACGAAGTCAAGTAAGTTGAATATTTGTATGCGTTACTCTAAAAACCTATATCTATACCCTCGCGAAATATCTCACTTGTTGCTAATTTTACAGTTTTGTAGTTGCAAGAACACTTGCAGCAAAGGTAGCGGCAGAAAAAAACGTGGCTGCCCTTGCCGTGACGAAGGGTTGCGTTGTGTTGACACGTGTAATTGTGGCACAAAAAAGGCGAGCTGCAAAAATAAGGAGCGTTCAAGCGGTGAAGTTGATCCCCAGAATACTGACGCTGGCCGAAATGCTTTTGAACGCCACCAGATCGCCATGGAAAAAGCCAAACAGCAAATTTCGGTAAGCGTGTTTCACATACATAATGCTACTAACATAAGTGTTGTGTATATGTTGGTCCGATTTTATATACTAGAGACAAATCATCCGTCTGAACGAACTTGGCAAAGAAAGATAGTTCATCTGATAATTGGTCTGTTTATAAACGCGGGCAAGCAGACGGATCATCTGTCAAGACAAACTATCTGCGTAGTTCATCTGTTCAGACAAACTTGCTGGCGTAGTTCGTCTGGACAGATGATCCGTCTGCTTGCCCAATGCCCGCGTTTATACGCAACAGATTATCACACGAGCTATTTATGTAATTCGTCTGGATAGTGTGTCTTGTGTTTATACTTAGACGGATGATCTATCATACGGATTATCCGTCTTCACTGATGATCCTTCTGTAGTAAGACTAGTATAAATTGGACAATTGTCAAAATAGACTCTTCCAGACAATTTGTGAAGATTTGTAACTATACAAATTTACCAATATTGAACATTTTGTTTGCATTGCTAGGAATTCATTGGCACACTGAATGAAGGACAAAAGGACAGAGTTCTTCTAGAACTACTGTCCAATGGAAAAGGAAGCTTGGACTATGCAAAGAACATTGTGGAATTTAGTGGTATTGTTCCTATTTTACCTCCCACTAAGCCAGACTGGTGCACATGTGGTGTTTGTCGGCCAATGCCTACTGAAGAGGAAAATAAATGTTGCGGAAAAACCAGGTGTGTCACATCATTTGTGACATTTCAGAACACTTGCACGGACAGAGATGTTCTGGTCATGGCAATCAGAGGACGGTGTGACATCAGAGCTGAGGAACCTGATTATTCAACTAACAGTTTCCGGACGGCTGCTTATCGGCAATACATCTTGTGGAGATACAAGAAATTAGGAAGGGGAAATAGAAGGGTGTGCCCCTCTTGTGTGGTGCTTGCAATAAGGCAATTGTACCCTGCATAAGATGGAATATATATGGGATTTAAAAGAGCATGAACAATTAGCGTTTATTTCTAAGTGTTAACGCCATTTATTTATATACATTTTCACTGAATTTTTTGAGGAATTTATATTATTAGAAATTAAAATGTTAACCCTTTGACATGTTATATTTACAATTACCCTATGTATGTCAGCTTCATTTTTAAACAATCATTGATTAATTTCTGTAGCATGTATTTGTATCACTGATTAGGCTTGGAAGAAGAAACTTTTGAAAATCTAGAAAGTGAACTTTGTACCAGATCACTAGTTTTTGGTATAGGTTTCATTGCAATGGATGGTGCAATGTTTTTTGGGTGATCGCTGGTCAACTCAGTTTTTTGTAAAATTGTTTTTTCATCAGCCACCCTCTTTTTCATGATTCTTGAGACAAGAGTGGGCCAAAAGTCAAATGTCTTATCTTCTCTTTGACAACCTGGACTCTCCAATTTTTTGACCTTTTACTGTACACTTTTTGATACTTGAGGTCACCAGTAGAACTTAAAGAGGGCTTGCGATTTAAATTGCTGTTATGATCAATCACAGCCACTAGGGTTCTTGCCAAATAAGCTTCATTCCTATAAATGATAGCAAAAAAATATGTACATCTAATTTAATGAAGGTTGTCCTTCCAAACCGTAAACTATGAGTGCACAGAATTGGTTCTTTAAAACAGTATTGAGAACGCATAGGAAACTTACGACAGCAAATTTAGCTACTGCAAAGGTAATTCCCTGAGTAACAGGGCCTAAATAAACAATGCATCATCCCTTTCACACTCATAGTTCATACTTTATGCTTTTGGAAAGACAATCTTAACTGAAATAGCTGTATGCTGTAGATGTTAACCCATTCAAACTCAAAATACCTACCACCTAGAAAACCCATGATTTTCGGAAAGTGCTTCAAAGAGCACATATTATAAAACACTCATACTCACTGAAAACTAACTCTTTTTGGTGCATATTTCAACAGCATCGAATTGAAGTTCTCAAGCTTGCTGGTATGCCTTAAACATAAACATTAACATACCAGTGACATTAACATAAACATACCGGTGATCCTACTTATAGGCACAGCTAGGCAAAAGACATTACCTGAATGTCACATACTGATCCAGCATCTTTAAAAACTTTGGATCAGTGACAATCTTCTTTATTGCATCAAGGGCTTTTGAGTTTTTGTTTAAATGGGCTTCTCCTTCTCTGTTTCCACCAATGGGCCATGATTACACTCGCCATCAGCCCATTCATGTTCCCCAGCCACATGGTGCAATACACCAAACCAATTGTCCTAAAGCAATAAATGCCAGCACATTAGTCTGGAACAATGATAAATAGGTAATATATATACATAGCAGAGCTTGAAATAACAGCTGGTGGTTGGCGGCTTTCCAACTAAAATCAAGTTTTTCCAACATAATGCCAAATTAATTGGAAATTTCATCCGGGCAATTTTCTATTGCTTCTATTACTAAAGATCAATGCAAGGTGTCTCTAAAAAGTGTTTCATTGCCACCAGACGAGTCCAATAGAAATTTGGGAGTAAAAACATCCTTCATTGGATAAAACTGAAATCCAATCAAATTTAAAATTTTCCGATCAAAATTTGATTTTGATCGGAAATTTGTTTCAGACAAATTTTAAGATTACCTCAGGCTCTACATGGTATTGAAGATGAATTTGATCAATCTATGGCAACATTTGCCAATGTTATTGCATTAGGACTACCAAAATCTAAGTGTCTCTCTGTACTGCACAAAAGTTAGGACTTCAATCTGCACATTTTTATCCATATTCCAATGTCATCAAGATTAGAATCTGGCATGTACATATTTGGCAATTATTCTACAAAGCTCAATATTTAAATGACTACCTTTAGTACTTCTGCATTGCCATTACAGTGCTCTGCAATGTGCCAAAAGTGGTTCCTTATTGGTTCTGACCACTCAGCAATTGATTCGCATCCTTTCACTTTGGCTGCCTAAAAAACACCAGGAAAGGATGATAGTATATGATAATTAATAATCAGTTGATGGGTTTGAGCTTTAGAACGAATTTCTGCAACCAATCTGTAAAGAATATTTATGAATAGCGAAACAACATTGCAATTACCTTGGCTAGCTTCTTGGTCAATTTGATGGTCTTGTGCCAAATGTCCAAGGCATGAAATAGATGCGAGAAGTGATCTGGATACTTTTCCATATAAAACCAAAAGCAGTCAAAATACATGTAACTAGGCAAACATTTATTAATGCTCCTAAAAATCCAGAATATTTGTCGGGGGGATTGCAATATAATATGGTTTTAAATCATTGAACAAAAAGAAAACTCCTATATGTTTATAATTACCTTTCATTCTTGGGATTAAAGCCATAATTGCAGTAGATGCATCAGTGACAACTTCACTGACCATCAAGTTTCCAACAATTCTCTCAAGAAGTGTTTTCAGGCCAGCAACTTCCATATTTGTTGAAGCTCCACCAGTTTCCCTTTTGTCAATTACTTCTACATCAACGATGACCTCCAAAAACTGCTCCATTAATACATAGGTACCAACCATATTTGGCTGAAAATCCAGGAGAATCACTTCTGCCATCCCCACACAAGATTAAAGGTTCATTCTTTAGAACAGCCCAAATTTCATTCTTCATTTCCTCCCACAGAGATAGTACTTCAGGCACAACATACTTCCTTTGGACTCTGTAGAATGTTGATGAAGGCAAAAAACCAGTGCCAAGAAACTGAAAAAATGTTCTCATCTTTTCAAAATTGTTCCCAGTAATTAAAACAGCTGCGGCCATGAGAATTGTATTTGCAAACACCTTCTGTCCTTTCTTCTCACATAATACCTTCGATGATGTCCAGTAGTCCGAGTGTCCATTCTCACATGTCCACATAATAACCAAAACACCACCTCTGATGTGCCAACTTTTAATCTCACCTTTGGCCAAGCATGTTTTAAGCTGACAAACTTGAAACATGTTCAAAATAATGTCAACATCAACAAGAACTCGATCCTCGCTAAAATATTCTTTATGTTCATCACTCTGTTTGCCAACAGAATTGATTTGATCAAATTTCTCATTTAACTCAGCTATCAATCTTTTCCTCCATTCTTCCCTTGTTTCCGGGCCATATGGCACCACAACCTCAATGTTACCACAATCACCTGTGCTGGTGACTTCCATATCTTCTTCTCCTTGTGTAGAAGACAGAAGTTTGGAAGCACTTAAAGTGCACTCATCATCAAATTCAGAATTTGAATCATTGCAGCAATAAAAACACAAATCAAAATTAATATTTGACTAGATAAAGTGGTAACAAAAATAATTCTGACCTAGGTCAATTTTTCTGTTCAAAACCATTTTAAGGCAGATACAAGGACTGTCACACTGTCTTAGATATAGTTTAATATGTTGAAAATATTAGTCTTTAGGTGCATTGCTGTTTTTAAGCATTAAAATGCCATTAATATTGGTTAAATACCATTAAAAAATGGTTAAATATATAAAGCTTTATTCATAATTCACTAGCTAAAAGAACTTACTCCTGTTCCATATCAGTATCCAATTCACTTATTCTTGGAGCTTCCATTGTGGATGTTTCACTCGACAAAGAGCTACAATATACATAAAAACTACATCTATGCATATATCAACATTAAGTTACTCAAAGAAAGGGAATGGAATGTCTGATCTTAATTAGGATCTACTTATTAAATCATGAGGGAAATTGCACTATAACAAGCTACTGTAAACAGAGGGGAAAGAAAACAAAGAGACAGTTTTACCAGCTAACCTTATCCACAATGACCTGATTTGCAGATCAATGTAAGTACATTTAGTTTACCTTATTTCATCATACTCCGACTCATCACTAGAACTATCGGATGAGACCTCCCCAATATACACTCCAAAGTCAGGATTGATTGCAGCAGACACACTTTCAACCGTACTGACATTGAGACTTGAGATGCTAGTAACATCTACAGTTCTAAACAAGCAAATTTTCCCATGGTGGTTTTACCAAATAAATAACAGTTTATGAGATACACAGAATGAAATATACAGAATAAAAACAAACACCATTTTTTATATTCAGGTGCTCATAGACTTACTCATGACTAGGTTCATTCTCCATGGCAGATATGGGAGAACAATCAACCAAATGGGGTCTCTTCTGCTTTCCCACAGGCGTTGAATGACACGGACCTTAAAGCGAACATGAGCAAAACATAATAAATACTGGGTAGTCCTAAACAATGCGCGAAGATCTTTAAAATTATAAAATATATTATTTGATATAAACTCACCGACTGCTGAAGGTGATACCTGACCTCTTTGTTCGTCGATGAAACCAAGCAAATACTTGGCAAAATCGCTATTGCTTTTGTCAGCAAACCCAAGATCTTTCTTTTTGGTTATCCATTCATCGTATATGTTGGCTTGTAAGCCAATTCGCTTAATAGCAATACCAAGTTTTGGCCTTCCACGCTTTGGCGGCCTACCGCCAGCTGATGTTGCCATTTTTTAACATTAAAAAAATACACTACCGGATAGAAATATATCTAAAATAAACACCAAGCGGTGTAATATAATACGTCGTGAGACTAAAACAATGCGCACTATTTAATATTCAAGAAGGATGTTTAAGATATCTCACAGATGAAAACTTGGACTTTATTCAAATGAATTAACTGGCCAACAAAATGGCCGCAGGCTATATTCACACTCGCAATGCATTGTGGTTGACAATGATTCTTTAAGTCATTCTATTAGAAGGTAATAGATTATAGATAGTTTGTGTTCAGTACCTGTAGAGTAGCTCCACTCTCCATTAGCAACACTGAACTGACTCTCTGAAGTTTGCTCAATTCATGACATCTCTTGAATATTATAATACTGTAGACTAACACAAATGCTGCTTGCTTTTTCTCAGTGTCATGTTCGTATTCGATCGCGGTATGCAAAAACTGATTAAACAAAGGGCATGACGTTTCTATTTCCGTCTCTATATCTGAAAAACTGAGTGACGCAAGACCATTAAAATCTCTGTCGCGCAGTACAGAATTGTTTTCTCTTCTTGCTACCTCAACCAATTCAGTATTCATTTGACTACATGCGCGAAGGAGTACTTCGTTTTGTTCGTCCACGTTAGATGAAGTTGCCTATAGACAAATGTAAAACATTAAACATTTTTACATACCGGATTAAATAATTATTGGGACGGTAAGAAATAACAGGATATAAATGGCTTAATTTAGCCGTATTTTAAATAATGATGGTTTATGAAGCTTGCCACAATCGACGCACCTGTTTACATACATTATTAATAACGTTTGAAATACATAGCATGATTGTGTTACACATATATATATAGCTACAGTATAATATTTTAAAATGGAAAATTCCCACAGTCCGCTTTTTTACATTTTTTAAGTTTATGTGATCACAGTAGAAATTTTGCATTTTTATGTTTTTTAGATTTACCAGAGAAATTTGAGCGAACTAATAAAACTTAACATAACGCGAGCTACTTCACCCTAGTATTTGTTTAAAAAACCTTTTCTAGCCTTAGATAAGACTTGGAAATGACTTTGATATTGTGTAAACCATGCTTTGAAGCATAAAAGTATTGTTATAAACATATGTGACAACAGAATTTTAAAAGGTTACCACGACAATTGTCACTGTTACCCAATTACAAACTCGTTTTACAACTAGAAGGTAATTAAGTAAGGCCCACACACACCGAACGCCATTTGGCGACGTATCTTGTAAAAATTCATTCCATGGACCGTTTTATTTACTTTTATAAAGTGAAAATTTGTATGAAGTCTCGCTCAGTTTAATTGTGCGCGCCTTCCTTAAATTAAGTTTTATTTCGACTCCAAAATGTTATTTTTCAATAATTTTTAAAACACTATAGGGTAATCTATAGGGTACAATAACAATAGAATAGTTGAGCGCATACCTCTTCACCTGTCGTATTAAAACTTAATCGGGTACGAACTGACGCTGTATCGGAAAGTGAATTCGGCTCTCGTCTTGCGACTTTCAGAGCAGGATTTACAGATGGAGAAAGTGATACAAGTCTTTTGCTGGATTGCACGAACTTCTTTTGACTTTCTTGAATTTTCACGCGAAAAGATTTAAAATTTCCAAGCCTTCTTTCGCATGCTCGACATATCAGTTCAGGCAGATTCTCGTGTTGCAAAAGTTGCTCCCCAGACAGGCTTCGAGCTAGTGTAAGCAATTCACGATTGTTGCTTTTAAAAAGGTTCTTCGAGTGAGATCTGTCTTCAACTGAACTGCAAAGCCTGCAAGAACTATCGCTTGTTGCAGAACGGCGGTACTTTTGTGGCGTTCCTTTTTGAGCCGATGAGAGCATTTCTATACGTCTTTTGGATAGCTTATAAATCGCTTATGTTCCGGACTTTTTTATGCGTTTGGTGTAATCAATGTTGTTTTTCTACTTTATAAACGTAACATGTCCAGGTGCCAAAGGCATTAATTTCCATAACAAGCAAACACTAACGCACGCACCCTCCCTTCCCTAATCATAGATTTTTGTAATCTCCAAAAATCTGGGAGTCACGTGACCAGCCTGAACCTGGGTTTTTCCTCCACTAGAGGGAAAAGCCTGGGAACGAGGTTGGTTGCCCGATTGTTGTCGGAGAACCTTTCGAAGGTCACCAATCGGCTAAAACCATTTATACTATGGTGTAGTACGAAACACCAACATATCAACTTGTGGTTGCCATCAACGTGCCATAAGTAATTGGGAGTACACCTGCCGGCAGATTGGCAAGCGACTATGTGCTTGAACACCTTCAGGGTCGACTTCCTGGATAGTGCTTCTTATTCGTCTTTTTTGAACATTCACTCCATTGGCCCGTCAATGACTTGCACCATAACTTCCCCAGCGTTTGGGTGGCTGTCTTTAATTCCTATGACAGCATCACGTAGTTCATTTTCAGAATGACTAGAAAATTGTCCCTCATATACCATTCTATATTCTTGTATAGCATTGTATATTTTTGGCCTGGAAACTCCCAATGATTATGCTAAGTCACTGATAGGAACTTTAAGAGACAGCATATTTTCCAAATACTCTTTAGGAATGTTTTTTCTAGGTCTACCACAAGAAGGTCGGCTGAAAAAACATTGCACTAATCATGTTATTATTCTACAGCTAGAAAATCATCTAAATACCTCTTGATTGCAGTACTTCAGGGCCTTTTTTAAGAGATTGGCTTTTGAGGCATCAATCGCCCTGGTAAATATAAAACCAATGTAACCTGCCCCCTAGTGACATCAGTGGGGGGGGGGAGGGCAAAACAACCCCCCCCAGTTTAATGTCCTTAAAGTGCTGTAAAAAACGTTATTAGTGCACAAAACATGCTTATAAATTTTATGTTGCATTGCATGTATATTTAACAGGGAGGTTGATGCCTTTCAGGCTAATCTTTTAAAAAAGCAATTTCTTTACTTCATTTCACCTTTGGCATGCATTTTGATAGCTGTGACTTATCTTTGCTGGTTACTAAGTGGCATCTATTTAAAAAGAGGGCAAAATAGAGGCTGCAGGAAAATTAATGGTATTTAAATGTCAAATACCTTCCAACACTTGTAACATTGTTCAAATTTCTTCCTACTGCCACTTACTACCAAATAAAAAACGTTTGATCAAATGTATAGAATATGCTGATATTTCAAACTGGATTCTTACGAATGTAAAGTATTGCCATAGGTCGCCCAACTATGTTTGCACGCAGTGGCACACACCACACGCACGCACGCGACTGTCTTTCTTTTTGAATATATAATTATATAATAGATAGGCAGTTGGGTGCGTGCGTGCATGCCGCTGCGTGCAAGCATAGTTGGGTGACCTATATGGTATTACAAGAACATTTTTACTCATGTATATAAATACTGCAACAAAAACCACAAATATCGGCATTTGTAGACCCAAATATGCTGGGGGTTGTGAACTGATTGTATTAAGTTCATAGGCTAGGCATAATGTGACTAGTTGGTCAGGCCCTTAGAACACAGGTCTACAAAAGATGTATCTCAATGAAGTTACTCAATATATGAATATTATTTAAAATGCAAATATATTTACATATAATAACATATGCAAATAAGTATGCATAAACTGCATTTGAATATTCAAAAAACCGAAAAATACCCACCTGATTATTCTGCTTGCGTTCATTTGCAGTACTGGTGCTTGCTCATCGAATGGCACTCGTAACCGCTTCAGAGATAACCCTTGCCAGCTGTTCAATATTCTCCATCTTGGATTATTTTTGCACTTTCAGAAAAATTCCCGCCTGAACACCCAATAGCAGGCAACAATTGCTCATCTCGCTCTTGCCCGAGCACTTCTAAATCACCATAATCACAATGAAAAATTACGATTTGTGATAGATAAATCCACGATTAATTACCGTGATAAATCGCAATGGCTTTTACATTTGCGATATATAAATCGCAATGGCTTTTACATTTGCGATACATAAATCGCAATGACTTTACATTTTCAATATATAAATCGCAATGACAGTGCACTTGCGATATATAAATTGCAATAGCCTTTACATTTGCGATATATAAATCACAATGACAGTGCACTTGTGATATATAAATCGCATTGGCTTTTACATTTTGTTATATATAAATCACAATGACATGAGCAATTGCAAAATAAATGTGTTGAGTACCAACATTGTTATGTATAAATAACCTCAAACAATGCATACAACTATAAAATATACATTAAATTACAGCAAAAATAAGGTGGTTTGTATTCTGTAGTTCTTTTACAAACGGCATCCCATAAAGGAGATCATCAGGGAAGACTGCGCCAGAAGTGTCATTCACTAAAGAAATGAAGATTAACATGAAGAAACACCTATTTCTGTTGAATAGAGAGAACAAGCAGCATTTCATTCGTATGCTAAGCAGTTGTCTGCGTGAGTGTGGCTGTGAAACGCGACATGCAGATGGTGACGCTGACCTTGTTATTGTGTAAACAGCAGTTGAATCCGCAAGAACAAGAGCTACCATTCTACTAGGAGAGGATACCAACCTGTTAGTTCTTCTCTTTCATGCGGACCTGATTGCCATGACCTATACTTCATCCCAGAGCCAAAGAGTAATACAATTAAACGGCATGTGTGGAATATCAAGAATGCAAAACAGCAACTGGGGAGTGATGTCGGTCACAACATCCTCTTCATTCACGCTGTACTTGGTTGTGACACAACTTCTCGTGTTTACAGCATCGAAAAGCGGGTATTGCTTAAGAAGTTCATGACCTTGCCTCGGTTTAGAGATCATGCCAAGGTATTCAAAGAAACGAATGCAGGGAAAGAAAGCGTGCAGAAGGCAGGAGAAAATACTTTTGTGTTACTTCTAAATGGAAAGCCAGGACAGCGTGTAGACGAGCTTCAATAGCGACTTTATCAGGAAAAACTATCAACAAAGCGGACCAGGATGGAGCCCAACAACTTTCCGTCCACGTTTGCAGTGGCCAGACACCACAGCTTTCGAGTCTTCTGTCAAATAAAACAATGGAAAGGCGAAGAAATTGATCCAGAAAAATGGGGTTGGAACCTGCAGGAAAACCAGATTATTCCAATAACCACGGATTTGTCTCCTGCAATGGATAGCCTCTTGAAGGTGTTGGGATGCAACTGTAAAAGTAAGTGTAACACTCTAAGATGCTTGTGCAGAAAGCATGGTTTGGAGTGCTTTGCAGTACGTGGCCACTGAAAAGGATCCGCCTGTAGCAATTTCTCTGTTGAAGCTTGTGACAGTGATGATGAGTAGAGAACATTTGTGTGCTCTTTGGCTTTGCCAATAGAAAATTCATGTGAACCATGAGATTTTTAGCATGATTGTAAAATACGGCTTCATATATCGACTTAATTCTATTTCATTTGAAAGAATCCATGTAAACAGCATAAAAATGGCTCTCATTTAAAGTTTCTATCCATATTGCATGAAAATTGTACATAAAATGGACATTTCATCTGAGAAATATGGTCACTTCCGGTTTGAGCATGGTTTTCATACATAATGTCGATTTTGAGGCCTTTCCGAAAATAGGATTTCTTAGGACTTTTAGTATGTTGTCAAGGACTATTTCCTAAGGCAAATCACGTTGAGAAACCTTCTGTTGCAATTAGTGGTGGGTCCATCTGTAGACTGACTGGACTACTTGCCAAACTCTTTTGTTCAAAAGCTATTCACATATTAATACACCTAAATTTTTATTTTCGTCCGCCATCTTGGAAATAGTTCTCAAAAAATTATCTTTGGGTCACATGACCCAATGTGACGTCATTAGTAGGGCAATGTCAAAACAACAATATAATTTTCTACACAGGTTTATAGAGGTTTGTGAGATTTTATTAGAAATTTTGTCATTTTTTTATTGTAATGGAAAATATCCATGAAAATCAAGTAGAAGGAGTGTTACCCTGCCAATTTGAGCCAGTAGCTGGTGCAGGAAGCTCAAATTTTAGCGATGAAAGCGATTTGGAACAAAGCAGTGTGTTGTCTTCATCTGAGGAGGAAGTCGATAACAAGTTTAAAAGGGCAAATGCTTGGCGCTTTGAAAGCCTAAGCTGGTGCAAACGTGGTCATTGTGTGTTGTCTACAAAGGCTATTCAGTTTTTTTGTTGCCACAAAAAGCGGTAGAGTACAACAAATACAGAGTGCTTCTTGATCAAACAGAAGCACTTGGCAAAGAATGTTTGACAATACATCCAGACTTTAGAGACAACATGTCGTCGGAAGGGGTACTGAAGATAGATGTTTGCTGCTATCTTGAAGAAAATTGGCCTTCACATGATGGGAATCTGGAGAAAATACACAAGCTGTATCGTTTAGTGGCATATCAACGATGTTCACGGTGGATTTTCCAGATTCTGGGTAAAAAAGAAGGCAAAGACCATTTCCTGCATGTTTATTCAAGGATACAAGAACGCTTTGCGTCGCCTGACGGCCTATACAACATGCATTTCAAATATGCCAAAACATAAACGGTAATCTTTTATGTTATTTTTATACATATTTAAATTATTTATATTATTCCCAAAAGTTCAAATAAAATATTGAATATTTAACACAAAACAATGCTTAAACATGAAGGATTTTTTAAAATACTTCTGATTTGCAGATACATTGATAAATCTCATTAATGCGCATTGAAAGATTCAATATACTCACAGTTTTCAGCATGAATGTCAATATTTAAAGCACCTTTAATACTTTAGTCATTAAAAGTAAGCGCATGACCATTTTCATTCTGTGTAAAACAGCAAAGGAACTGATCAAGCACTGTCTTCCCACCTTTCATATTAATTATTAAGAAGAACTATTATTCAGAAATTACACAACTTTAAAGGTTGATTATCAGGGGTAAATAATATCCCGACAGCGGCAGGGTAAGACGAGCTAAAATTAATAGTAAATACTGTTCCAACAGCAGCAGGATAAGACAAGTTAATATCAATAATAAATAATATTCTAACAGCAGCAGGATAAGACGAGGTTAATATTGATATTAAATAAAGTTCCAGCAATGTGGAACATTATATTCCTTCAATGTGGCACACTGCAGTCTGCAGCTTAATAGCGGACTATTTATTTTTGTATGTCAGAGAGGAAGTACTAATGATGGAGGGTATTTATTTGACACAAATGATTACATTTAAGCATATTAAACAAATAAATATTGAAAACAATCAGTGCACTTAATATATTTTGGCAGGTGTGGGATCATTGGGATGAGTGGGTTAATGGTTATATAATGATATTCTATATCATAACTGTATGTGTTCTTAGCTACTTGGCTGTGCCTAATGTTGTCAAAAGCAAGTACTATTCACATCATGCACATGACAAATTTGAATATACTGTATACTGTATACTAGATAGTTTCTATTGTAAATACATACCTACACAGGTCACTTTCTGTACACAAACTCGTTCAAAAAGTTCATTTATTTTCAGTTGTTGAATTGTCTTGGATCCTCCTTTTGCCAAAAATTTAGGAAGGGGTACACATTGATTTGGCTGAAAATTCTCAACAAGTCCAAGAGTAATATCGCCAGTAGTTGTCCACATAATTATAAGTTCAACTTCTTAAACAAGATTTTTTGTAAAGTTGTCACATGTTTTACATGGTGAAATAGTTCTACTTGGAAACTGTGTGAGTATTTTGTCTTCTGCCCCAATTTTTCTAGATAAACTGAAATTACATTCATTCCAGGGACTGATGACAAGGGAAATATACACATTAAAGAAAAAAGTTCCATTAGTAGCATTTCGAATAGCCTCTTGTTTGACAACTGTCACCCTGCTGCTGGAGTTTTTCCTGTTGTATCCTTCACCAAGTGCAGAATCAGATGATGCCACAGAAAAAGCAGTATTTCCCGACTTGAAAATATGTGAATTTTCTTTGACGTAGGGATGAAACACGTAGAATTCCTGGTTTTCATCAAGCTCTCAATGCTTGTCAAGTATCTCAACAGGCGCGGATCCAGACCGTGGCGAACGTGGCTTGAGCCACGATCAGATTTTTCCCTCTTAAAAATATTCCGGGTTGACCTTTTTTCAAAATTAAATATTATTTAAACTTAAATAATATTTTGCCCTATACTCATTACGCATACCTCGGGCAACGTTTTCATATTCTATTTCGTTAATTTTTTCACTCGTATAAATTTGGATTTTGATTTCGTGTCAAAAACGAAAAATCTACCGAAATAAATGAAATGTATTTTGCCGTTTGAAAATATAATAGTTCAGTTACCACTGAACTATATAACTCGCTTGAATCAACCTGATTTTCAGGGTCTCCAGACCGCTGTCCGCCCGTAATTTGAATATGCGATCACAACTTTGAAAAGCCACCGTCAGCATCCATAAAATTGCACAATGGTTACTAAATATAGCAACTTTTAGCCATGATCAGCCACAGTGCAGCGTTGCAAACCAATCACAGGGTAAGCTTTAATCACGTGAGGAACAGTGAGCCACGGTGGCGTTATTTTTGTTGCATAATAAGCCCCATGGTCTTTGTTATTCAGTTGAGTTTGTTGTATATCAAAGTTTTATTCTATTTCCGAAAAGTTGATGTTCTAAAGTAGCTCGTTGAAATCTTTGAGTTTCAACATATAAAGACGAGTGAGAATATTTCTGAGGAAATGTTGTTAGTAAGGCAAAAGTGTCAGAAATTTGTTGCGGTCGAGGCGATCGCTGAAAATGCCCTTGTAAAGTCTGGCATAGGAAATATATCTGTGCACACGTGTGAGTTTTCAAAGCTGCAGTTCTCGAGGAGCCAACTTGAAAGATCTGTGCTTAATGTTTCTGTTAGGTAAGAATTTTTAATCGACCTAATTTGAATATACAAACAATTATTTAAATGACACTAGTAATTTTATTCGTGTGTAAATTTATCAGTGAAATTTAATAACATAATATTAGTGAAACTTGGTTTGAACTTCAAACACATGGCTGCTCGCTGTTCGGACAATGGGCTAGCATGCAATCATACTATCACCTATTTTTTTAATTCAACTATTGAACAATTCAATTTATTAATATATCAGTATTTTCATGATGTGGCTTTGTAGGACTGACTACGAGTCAGTTTTTGGCTGTTATAAATTGTTTAATTGTGACATGTAAACAATGCCATTTTGGCATTGAGTTTATTAGTATAAACCCAGTATTATAGTTAACTTCATATTTAGCAGGCACAAAATATGTCTTAATGCTTTTAGCACTTTTTTCTATATTGTAAGTGAATAATGCAAAATGTCTTGATTATTTCACTCCCAGGTGACCAGTGGCGGATCCAGGGTAAGTCAAGATAAATTATAGCAGCTCAATTTTAAATTCAAAATAACTTTATAATAATGTCATAGGTTATGAATTTCAAAAGAATAAAATCTAACCCATGAAGTTGCTTTGAAGGTATTTTGAAATGTAAATAATCCTAGAATGAGCTGTGTTTATTTTGACTTATGCTAGATCTGCCACTGCAGGTGACAGAGTGATATAATGTAATTATTAATGTAAAGTTATTGACTTTTATATGGTGCTAGAAAATCCTTGTAACAAACACTAAATGACTTTACTAACTTAAAACATTTTTAATTATCATTCCTATCAACTAGTCACTACTTCACTGATTCAGTATTACTCTAGTGTATGACCTCACCTCACTAAGCCACATGTTAAGAATGACTGGAAAATTTATATCGATTAAGTTTTATTGCTGCTAATTATTGATAATGATATGATGAGTATCATACCCTTTGCTCTTCGGCTATGGGTGCAATTTATGCACCCAATGCTGTTACATCTTTTTTCACAAGGCCAAAGCTAACAATGAGGTTTGTGCTTCAGAACTATATAAAATAAGCATGGTTTTTCAGAACAACTGGGCCTGCTAGTTTAAACTAGGCAGCCAGTTTCATTATAATTTCTGAATAGAAACAATTTTACTTTACATGCAAACTAGTCTGACCCATTAAGTTAGGACCTCACTTGACATGGTACCCATTCAGCCTGGATGAAAAGTGTATCATACTGTACTGTACTGATAATGTAAATTTATAATTGATACCTAAATGCTTTTTGTTAGTACTTAAGCTGATGGAAACCATCTCTTTAATGGATGTTCTATTGCATTAACTGGGAATGAGAGTTTGTCAAATTACTTGCCTCACAAGTACAGAATTGTTTGAGAATTGAAAGTACTATGCCAACCTTCCCCTTATTGAATCCCAGTACACAAACGGAGCGTTTACTTCACTTAACAATGCCTTTGCAATGTGTCTATCTGATGCAGTCCTTACATTTTTTGAGCAGTGAATGGCAATGAAATTGAATTTGTCTACTTCTTGTATTCTGCTTAAATGCCTCAGCACTATTTTGTTGATCGAAAAATTCCATCCACAAAGAATCATTTTGTTGTCTTGTGTCAACCAGTTCTTAAAGTCCTTCAGCCTGAAGAGTATTATTTTAAGCCACACCTTCTCACCTTCTGCCAGCCAGTTCAATGTAAAGTTGCTCACATGCCTACCTGTACACAAATCACTACAGTCAATTTGCATGTATCTACAAAAAAGGAGTCTGTGAAACCAGTTCATCCTGACGTTCTACATGCCGCACCTTCCACTACAAAAAATGACGTCAATAAAATCTACAAAAATGCAGCCAACTGGTACGAAAAGAAAGCAAATCCGGATAGACGCGCTTCTGGTCCAAAGAAACGAGTATGTGAAACGCAAACCAGTGCATCGAGTCACAGCGATAGTCCTAGCACTAGTCAAGCCTTTTCTTTTCCCAACGTAACTCCCACCACTGAAAAGTCTGACACCGAAATGCCACGAATCTCTAGGGAAAAACCTAGATCTCCAGATATATGGCCAGATGATATTCACAACTTTGTAAATCTTGGGTCCAGGCTTCCTGAGTCTAAAAAATATGATATTCTTTTTTGTCATTGGAAACCTGAGTCTGATTATTATTTTCTTCCAGATGAAAATACAGGTAGATGTTTCCAATATGAATGCTTAACACAATTTCCATGGTTGGCGTACTCTGCTGCGGAAAACGGTAGTTTTTGCATCAATTGTGTCCTTTTTGGTGGTGAAAGCACGCATATTGTAAGCAAATTGCAAAGGTTAATGACCAGCGCTCTTTGTTTGAGTGCTTCTGATTTCCAAAAGTTATGTCAACATAGTGAAAAATCCAATGTTCAAGCAATGGCAACACTGTGCCACACAATTCAAAATTATGATTGAAAAGAAGACCACTGGAATCCATGTGCAGCTGAATACAGCCTGGCAAGAACTCATCGAAAAGAATCAGTCCCGACTTCTCCCAATTATCGATTGCATTATAACTTGTGGTCGTCAAAGAAGAAGACCCTGACAACTTTATTGAAATACTTACGTATGGTGCTAGATGTGGCAATCCTATAGACATGCTTTTCAGTGACTGTGCGTCAAACCAAACATATAGATCAAAAACTATTCAGAACGAAATAATTGGAGTGTGCGGCGAAGTAATAACTGAAACACTTGTCAATGAGATTAAAGATGCAAAATTTTTCACTGTTTTGGCTGAAGTTACTGATTGTTCTAACGTGGAACAAATGACGATTGTTTTAAGATTCATAGACAATTTTTTTAAAGTTAGAGAAGAGTTTCCGGGCTTTATTCTGTGTACGAATGGTCTCTCAAGTGAGGCTTTGTTCACTGAGATAAAAAATTTTATTCCAAGCATTGGCCTCCATATGGAAGAGTGTCACAGGCAAGTCTATGATAGAGCGGGAAATACGGCACGTACAGTAAATAATCAAAACCGGCGATTGAAGCAGTAGCCTGATTAGAATCGCGTTTCCCCACAATACACAATAGGCTTTCGAACCAATCAAATTTTGTGCAACTACATTAATGGTCGCATGTACCAGTGGCCTTATCCTCAGAAGAGTTTTGCAGGAATTTTTGATATAACCTCGATAGATAATAACCTAAATAACTTTTTTACGAAATTTGTCTAAGAACACAGTAAATGATGTTTTCAGCCATGGGCTTAAAAAAATTTTTTCGGAGCAATGCCCCCCCCCCCATAAGTATTCGTTAAAGAATGTTCAGCCAGTCGGATTTTGAGCTGGATCTGTGCCTGCTCAACAAATCACAAAAATCAACTTTGAACATCTTTGCCACAAATCAACTTAGAACAGGCTCTGTACAGACAATGTCCATCTCTCTTAGCTCCATATAACTTTAGAGTAACAAGAGTTAAATGAAGGAGTAAATTCATAAGTTCATTGTGTACCTGGTATATAATTATACACCAACATTTTATACATGCAACTAAGCTTAGATAATTTGTCTTTTTAGCCTAGGCTAAGGGCAAATTGTCTCTTTTGAACACCCCCCCCCCCCCCCCGCCATGAATGTACTCGGGTCTGAATTGTGGAACCCTAGGAAAGCTTGGAGTTGTCTCAGTACACTGATTGACTATGCAGTTTATAAAGCATTTAATTACAATCAAATTAGCCACGTCAGGCTGGTCACGCCAAAAAATGTTTCATATATTTCACGAACTCAAGTGCATTAATGCCTGGCTCCAATTTCACGAGGAGTGTGAAATAGAAAAAACACATAAAAATCAATTAAAAATCAACAATACACTGTATGACTTTCATTTTTGGATGAGTTGTTAAAGAGAAACTGCCAATCATTTTGAACTTGCCAGTTTCCATAGAAATGCATCACGTGACCTGTAATGGCGGTTGAAAGTTTAAAATTCCCTCGTGCTTAAAAACCTGGGATGCGGACACACTAAACATTTGTCAATATGCCCAACATTTTGAAAACACCAATGTATGTTATCATACTGTAATGTAGTAATTAGAAACTGTAACATTGTTTCACTGATTTTAAGATATTCTTGTGAATACAACAAAGGCTCGCAAGATTTTGGTAAAATTTGCACAATAGACGTCTTTTTGAATTAAATTTTTCATAATTCTAATTGGGGGACAAAAGTTGGCTGTATTCTAAGTACAATTCGTGCATTTCCAATTGGCATTAACCTTGTCTAAAGTGTCTGCAAATTAAAAGTGTTCGTGTGCGCCATCATTAAGACAGATCCGGACCATCAACAAAATATACAATCATGAAAATACAAATCTACGAGTGAGTGTAACGTAAATTATGTAAGATTTGATTCAAAGGGTGTCTCAAAAACAGTCCGGTGTGTTTCAGTGCGACCAGAAACCTTAAAAAATAGTGAGACAGTTTGTTGTGAAGGTAACAAATTTATACTTTTCACTTCACTAATCACCAAGGCCATATTATGTTACGGTCATAAACACGATGCTTTCGTGACTGGAAAGGCAAATTGACTTTAATGTTGGTATTGTACAAATGCTTTAGACTGTAAATTAAGTATTTGTACCTCACATGCTATTTTCTTTTCGTTGTTTAAAATTCAAAGACTAAAAGGGGAATCACATAATTTCATAAAATACTCCATAAAATATTAAGATGCACAAAAATATGTAAGTTCTAGGGTCAGCACCGCATCTTTTCCATACGAATGCCAAATAATAACAAATTCCTAATAGCTCACAAGTTATTATATCCTAAATCAATTTTGAAACTAATGTTTACTATACTTCAGTTCCAATGAAACCTTTTAGAATGCCAAAATGTACTAAATGTAGCAACATGCACATAATTTTGGCAGACAATACAAATGTGTTAATGATATAATCCCGCGTGCAATGATGTAACTCGCATGCAGATCATGAAATCCCGAGCGCGTGTTGAGAGCCAAGCATTAATATGCCTGAGAAAGAAAGAACGGAGCGAGCTCGGTTTGAACTTTAGTTTAAAAGTAACTTTTGACTGACCTTTGACAACACCGCGGTCAAACATTTGCGCTTGTGCGAGTTTTCTGGCAAAGAAGTAGAAGAACATCAACTGATGATGATGATAGTACATTGCTATCGACCGTCGTTGATTGCAGTGATACTTCACTTGATGGCATATTACATAATTTTCATTGTGAGCACTGCTGTTTGTTGTGTTTTCTGGCCCTAGCTCTCGATTGTGACAACAACAGCTGTAAGGATATTTAGCAGGCGTATCGCTGTCGGCGTGTTTATGAAGCTCTAAGAAAAAGGGTAAATAAAATTGTGAGGGGGTAAACTCAGAAAAACTTTTTTTTAACATAAGGAACATACTCAAAATTTCGCTACCTTATATTTTCAGCCGTTTTCTTGTATTCTTTGCTTTTCACTCGTTTGTATTCAATTTGCCTTTGTTTTTCTCGCGCTTTTCTGAGGTCTCGCGCATGCATATAACATTTGACCGCGGTGTTACCTTTGACTGACTTTTGACTGTCCATATCTCCCACGGGATAGAATTTGCATAAAATATGGCGGAGTATTCGTAATGTTTGAAAAACAAGCTTTATTTTGATGTATAACTTAATATCTCAATGGATGTTGATCACACACAGAAAGCAGATATTTGGTGAGTAATTTGGCGTACGTTTATTCAGTCATTTGTCAAATTTGGAAGTTTTCCTGTCTTGATTAAATCGAAAAGGACAAAAACTAAAAAGACAGATTTGTAGCGATTTTATTAAGCTTTCAATTGATATATTTTTATGCATATTAGCCCACAGGATTAAGCTACTTGCGCCAGAAGTTTGGAAGAGACTCCTCCTGCACCTAAGAGAAAAGGTCATTTTAACATCGGTTTGTATGTCAAGCGAAGCTAGCAATGGAACAGCTACAATCCTTGCAAAAATTATGTGGACAGTAAGCTTTATAAACTATTGCAGAGCTACTTTCTCTTAACTTGCGCTGCCCCCCTTCTCCTCCCCCCCTTTCAATGTTGTAAGTAATAAAATGTCATTTGACTACAACTACACTCAGTTATCATCATGGTCAACATTGGATAGGGGGGAGTGGGGGGAAACCCAATGATTTTCAGTTAATTTAGAAGAAGACACGCTCAAATTTTAATGCGCGCACGCTGTCCACAATAATTTTTGCCAGGATTGTCTGAAAACATCATTATGCAAAATATGGTAATTTTTAGAATGTTCAATACATGTATCGGGGACAAATAATATTTCTTAATGTCGCTAATATAATGGGGAATCAGTAGTGCAATTTTTATTTAGTTTGAATGAAATGGGTCAATTTGTCTAAAAGGTTTCTAAAGTGTTACATTGGTTGTAATGTCCTCATTTTGGGCTACACATGCGTATCTGTAAACATTTCGCTTAGCCCTAGACTTAATGTTGAACTATTCATGTAGCTTTTTCGTGAATCATGCTAATACTCCATCAGCAAGATTTTTTGTCACTATAAAGAGTTCTATTTCCCTGCAAAATGCATTAGTTTAACTGGACAGAACGTTTTATCTGTGCCGGAATAACAGTTCATAATAACAGTTCATTTTACAGGGAATTATAGATATCAAGTTTCGGTTGCCTAACTATGAATGTTATGTGTATTAAAAGTATATGCTGTGAAAAGTACTGAAATTATGCCTTTACTTTAATTCAGCCACGAAAATATGCAATGTATATGAGCTCTATGCGTGACATACAGCTTTACGAAATATATACCATGATTGGTCAGCATTCAGACGGCACACAGTTGTGTACCGTGTGTCACAGTCAATATACTTTAACTGTGTACCGTTGAATTCTTTAAACTAATTAACGCATAAAATATAAGCAATTTTACAATTAGAATAACTAAAATATGCAACGTATATGAGCTTTACACGTGACATACATTTATACGAAATATATACTATGATTGGTCAGAATTCAGATGGTACACAGTTGTGTACCGTGTGTTTGAAGAATACATAGTCAATCTATTTTAACTACCGTGGTACACAACTGTGTACCGTCGAATTCTTTGAACTAATGCATAAAATATAAGCAATTATACGTTTAGAATATTTTTTATACAACAATGAGGGGTTACCACATGTTACAATAAGACTTTTTTCATAATAATACGCAGAAAATCTGCATTGCTCTCACGGTACACAGTGTGTACCGATCAACTTTTTACGTAGCCACATGACGCCGTCGACTAATGTACTGAACTGATTAGTGATTAGAGTATATTTTGGTATATAATTCCTTTCAAATTGACTGTTAGCAGGCAAGATGTTTTAAATATTCAGCAGTCAATTTAAAAATATGTTATGCTGGAGTTACCTGACTTGCACACGGACTACAGGAAAACTATTATTGTGCAAACCAACGTAAGTGTCATCACAAATTTAACCTTTACTAACGTACTTCATAAAAACCATCAAAATTTGCTTTATAATGATCTTAAATAATGTGCAATTAAACTTTTTGCAATGGCGGTGATTTTCAGACAATCCTGGCAAAAATTATGTGGACAGTAAGCTTTATAAGCTATTGCAGAGCTACTTTCTCTTAACTCGCACTGCCCCCCGCTCCCCCCTTTCAATGTTGTAAGTAATAAAATGTCATTTGACAACAACTACACTCAGTTATCATCATGGTCAACATTGGATAGGGGGGAGTGGGGGGAAACCCAATGATTTTCAGTTAATTTAGAAGAAGACACGTTCAAATTTTAATGTGCGCACGCTGTCCACAATAATTTTTGCCAGGATTGTAGTAGACGACAAAATAGCAACAGATATCAAGGTGAAGAGCTTGCAGAACAAGCTAAATTATCAAAAACAAAAGGTGGGATATTTTAATATTATTTTTAACAAAGCAATATAACATTACAAGAAAAAACACTATGATTACTGCCAAGGATCAAATCATCAAAAGCAAACTGGGGTAGATGTTTTATATTGAGCAATACTAGCTCACAATGTTTTGGCTTCAATATTTATTACTTCTTTATTTCATGTGAACACTCCTCAAAATGCACGGTTTTCTTAATTTTAATAATTCCAATATGATTATAAGAAGATATTTCATATAATATATCATTTGTCGTAACATTTCAAGAGTTATGACCTGAAAATGCTCACCTGAAATTGCATAATATACTTGTATGTATAATTCTGGAGGCAGTTGCTCAAAGCTGGGTTAATGTTCAACCCACCTATGATTCCTGTTTGTTTTGAAACTTCAGAGACCAAAATAACTATTGATTCATACAAGATTTCTGAAAAAAGGTTTTGAAATGATGATTATCGACAGTGTGTGGACATTTTCTTCAATTGCCTGTTAGCACATGAGAAAGCTAACCCATTTTTGAACAACTGGCCCCTAGTTTTAATATTTTCAATTTGATCATAAGAAACTATTTTATATAATATTTCATTCGTCACAACATTTAAAGGGTGATGATCTGAAAGAGCAGCTTTTTTCATCAAAACGAAAGCCAAGAATGCCTAATACTGAAAGCAGTCTCGACAAAGAAAACAGTGACGTACTGGATCTATCAAGAGCACAGAGTCATCAGATACACAATGCAACACTCAATGCTTTAAGGGACGTTCACTGCACTCCAAGATCAATTGACAACACACCAATAATGAATGGAATGTGGTCCACTTTGGTCAACAACAACTCATCACAATATATGGAATCTTTAAGAGGAGATTTTTTAGAAAGTCGCATATTTTTTGCGAAAACCGCTCAAAACTTAGCGACCAAGCCTTCGCGAAAAAATGTTCTGCCCCCATTTTCTGTTTTGAAAGTTTTCCAAAAATATTTGCGAAGAAAAACAGAATTTTACTGGATTTTTAGTTATGTCATGAGGCAAAACATTGCTAAATATAAAGAAGGATAACGTGGTAAGTGTAATATCGTATTTAATGGACGTTATTTGAATTATTATTATGTTAATATGCACACGTATCTGACTCAGGAGTGAGCATATTTTAGCTGCAAAATTATCTGCTATTTTAAATTATTAATAAAACTGATTGAAAGCCACTGCTTTCGTCCTCTGGATGATGATCAGCTTGTTCACAACTCGTTAATAACATAAGTACATGGAAAACGTTAAAGGATTTTGCATTTTTAAGGAAAATTTGAGCATTTGTAATTTTAAATCCCTTTACTTCAATTTACTAATTTTACAGGCATTCAGTTTTTTACTCATTTACAGGCATTCAGTATATAACTTCATGCCATAGGCTATATAATCTGAAACGCTTTTTTTAGGAATGAAAATAAAATTTTCAGTCATATGTTTACTGTAAAGTTTTGAATTACACCAGCATCGTGGATGCAACAATCTGGTAGGAAGGTTGCTGAACCAGGACTGGTCATAAAGCAGGGCCTGACAGTCAACTGAGGCAGCATGCGTTATTAGTAAAGACACCAGACAGGCTCAAGGAGCCAAGCATGTTGACATCAAAACAAAATTGCCTATATGGTCATAAGGGCCAAATATTTTATTTTTTTCTTTAATAATTGCCTGGGGATTAACTCAGACGCCCCCCCAGTAACCTGAAGTAAATCAATCCCTCAACTAGTTAACCATGAAAGTATTTTTTTATAGATCTCTGTGATATTACTATTACAATATCTGAAAACATCAACCCCATTCTGTCAGTGCTGGTTGACAAAAACCTGCACATTGTGGAATATTCTGTCTACTGTATAAAGTTATAAACATTTTCATTATATTCACACAAGAATAGATTGTAGCATAAATAATAATCTGTGATTTAATAAATATTCATTTTCATCAATAGCCTGCAAGAAAAGATCTTAGAAATTCTGATATTTTTGCACATTTATTATGATACACTGTAAATGCATGATTTAAATTATGCCTGGCCGGGCAGAATCCCAATAATTAGGTCCCACCCACCCATGTGTTTGATTTCATGTGTTTAAAATGTGTTTTTATCATTTAAAATACAATGACCAAATTAGTTTGGGGGGGGGGGGCATGAGTCATGATTGTTGGTGTGGACAGTACCTGTTAATGATAGCACTCAGACATAATTTGGTTGGTTTTAAAAATCATAAAAAATGGCCTAATCAATGAATAATGGTTTGAGTTGAAAATACCTGTTCTAGTTCATGCTTAGTTCCAATTCTCTTCCAAGACTGCTGGACTTTATGGCACTTGTAAAATGTCACTGTGAAAGTAATAATACAAATTGAATACAATGTAACACAAATGGTAAATATTACATCATAACAGTAACATGGCTTGCGTTTAATGTCAATTTTCTTTTCGGCGTCCACTTCCGAATGACTTCAAATTTGAACTGGATGTGGTTTGTAAAGTAGTTTTAATTTTAAAATGCATTTTAGCATTGAGAAAGACATCCAGGCACAAAAAATAGATAATTTATAAAGGAGGGTTATTTGCAAATATTACATCATAACAGTAACATGGCTTGCATTCAATGTCAATTTTCTTTTCGGCATCCACTTCCAAATGACCTCAAATTTGAACTGGATGTGGTTTTTAAAGTCATTTTGATTTTGAAATGCATTTTAGGATTGAGAAAGACATCCAGGCACAAAAAATTGAAATAATGGAAGGTTATTTGCAAATATTACATCATAACAGTAACATGGCTCGCATTCAATGTCAATTTTCTTTTCGGCGTCCACTTCCAAATGACCTCAAATTTGAACTGGATGTGGTTTTTAAAGTCATTTTGATTTTGAAATGCATTTTAGGCTTGAGAAAGACATCCAGGCACAAAAAATTTAAATAATGGAAGGTTATTTGCAAATATTGCATCATAACAGTAACATGGCTTGCATTCAATGTCAATTTTCTTTTCGGCGTACACTTCCAAATGACCTCAAATTTGAACTGGATGTGGTTTTTAAAGTCATTTTGATTTTGAAATGCATTTTAGGATTGAGAAAGACATCCAGGCACAAAAAATTGAAATAATGGAAGGTTATTTGCAAATATTGCATCATAACAGTAACATGGCTTTCATTCAATGTCAATTTTCTTTTCGGCGTCCACTTCCGAATGACTTCAAATTTGAACTGGATGTAGTTTGTAAAGTCATTTTGATTTTGAAATGCATTTTAGGATTGAGAAAAACATCCAGGCACACAAAAATTGAAATGATGGAAGGTTATTTGCAAATATTGCATTATATTATGAGTTGAACAATGCTTGGATTCAAAGTAAATTTTCTTTTCGGCGTCCACTTCCGAATGACTTCAGATTTAAGCTGGATGTAGTTTGTGAAGTCATTTTAATTTTTAAAGACATTTTAAGATTGAGAATTAAGAGCAAACACATAAAAAAGGGAATAATGAGGATTGAGGGCATATACCTCAATCTCAATTAACAAGTGTCAAGTGGACCAACTGCCAAGTGTGCAGGACAATAGATATTTACTTCCAATACACATTTGCATAATAGGACTTTTTCCTCATAATATTACAAATATAAACTTAGATGATTGTTGAAAAAACTAGAGTAGTAGGGCAATAAGATAAAACAATAGCTTGCCCCTGGCTCTCAATGTATAGATTGTCAGTAGTTGACACAGCGGTAGAAATAAAATTTTAAATTAAAGAACAAAATACAAGTAAAAATTAACAGTATATCTTACCTCGATCATCTCCAAAGCCCCGAGGTAAGTCCATTGTAGGTATTAAAATCTTCGCGCGTGTTGTGAACTGAATGACTGAACTTAAATCGCGTCGTCCAATATCGAGCCAATTTCACGCAATTTTTTATTTCCCTTTCTCTGTCGATAATAAATCCGTATCCTAATATAACACATTTATTAATTAATTCAATTTTTTTCCATATAAATTAGCATATACGTCTTTATTTTAAATATTCATAGTAGAACAAAACGAACACCGCTCTTTGACAGCCGCCATGTTGGAAAAATTCATTGATAACGACGTCATGGGTTTTGAGCGCGTATTACGCGACCTCGAAAAAATTCTCCTCTTAATAGGAACCTCCAAAGTTTGCACTAACAAGATAATTCCAAAAATAGTAAAAAAGAATGTGCTGAGTTATAAAAATAGTGAAGAGAGCTTCATACGAAGTACAGCTTTGCTTTACAAGGGTGGTATCTTGAAAAAAGTGAAATACCAGGAAATGAGAAAGGAAACAGTACCCTTAGATTCAAATGTCTAAGTGCCAAGACCAGTAGCTTATGGTAGACTAATATCATATATGGCATCAATATGGGGAATGTGTTAGATCTTGTGGTAATTAGATGGTTTTATTGAATAAACCACTACAACCTACCCGGTGTGGCGGTCTGAGATTGTTCTACACATGCGCATTGACAGCATGCGCCTGCGTTGTTGTCTGCGGTAAATGAAGCGTGCTGAAATTGCTCACGAGGAATTCATGATTGTAAATACTGAAGTATTTGCGAATAAACTGCTGTGAAGAAGTATTAGGAACGACAAAACGTGAACATTTCATGAATATTTCGATTTCTTTTGCGGAAAAGACTTGATTGAAGGCATCTGTGGCACCAAGAAACCATATTCAATAAAGGTAAGAGTTCCTTTTGAAGATCTAAATTCGATTAAATAATGCAATTTATAGGTTTCCAATTTTGCAAACCACGTGTATATACTTTACGTTTTAACATACACAGAACATGTTTGATTTAGTATTTGTTGTGATCCTCATCAGGTTTTGATACTAAGTGAATATTGAATTGTTAGTTTTATATATTGCTAACCAAATGTTTACCAATGGCAATGTTATAGGCAAATTGGCTGCCATCCGATCCAGATATTCCATGATTAAATACACGAACATACCATCTCCCCTTCATAAATTATGATTTTAGTGTATGTTTAGGTTTTTACTAATATTATGTATTATCTTTGTAGAAAAGAACCCAACATTGGTTATAAAAACTGTCAATGATCTATGCCTTGAGTCTCAGTTTAAGGAAACTCAAGATCCCACAAGGGAAGAAAGAATGTTGAAGTACAGAAATCAGTGCAAGAATATTGTGGAATATCTCTCAACAAATGTGTGCCCACAAGGTTTATCAAAAAATGAAATACGAAATATCAAAAACCAAGCAAAAACACATCAGTGGGATTCCAGAAGTAAGAAATGATTTAATTCATTTTATTTATTTTTAGCTAAGTTAAACCAAACATTTAAGTATTTAAACTGCCAACTAATGGCTGTGGTTGTTATGAGTCTTCTAATAGAAATGTGATAATTTTCATACACATACTGTACAGTGCAGCAACTAACCTGTTATATGTGCATACTCTTAGGAAAAGAACTGATATATATTGGAAAAAAAAGGATTTGAGGAAGAAGGTTGTCACTGAAATTTCTGAAATCCTTAATCAATACCATTCTAAACCAATGAGAGGACACAGCGGTATTAATAATACTCTTGTATGGTGGCCCATTGTTATCATAGTGATTTTAGCAAAAAATGCCAGTTAATAAATGTTAAAAAAGTGAAAATAAAAAAATAAATACAACTTTAAGATAAAAATGAATAAAAATTCTTTTAAGAAAAAAATAAATACGAACCAAATTTAAAACAAATAAAAAAAAGTAAAGTAAAAATATTTAAAAACATAAAATAAAAAGCGTTCCAAAAAAGTAGTAACAATAAATTTGATTTTCATTTTCAAACTGAAAATGAAATGTTTTAAGTAGCCCAGCGTTATCATAGACCATCATGCACATGGTGTGCGACGCGGTCAGGAAACTAAGGCTTACATGAAGCATCCCCTCCCTGCGTTAAAAGCACATGGTATTAGACACTGTTACATTGACTCACTGTAGTTTAGTTGTGACGCTGTTTTAATTTTTTCACGGTTGAAGAACCTTTCCAGAGTTAAATAGCATAATTAAGTCAGGTTAAAATGCCTCCAAAGAGAAGACAAGTGACCTGGAACGACTTGAATGCTAAAGTAAGCGCCGAACGAGCAAGAACAGACGGAATGAATCGAGGTAAATCGTCGGCTTCGCCGCAATTACAAGAAATCGTGGTACAAAAGCTGTCGTCTGAGCCAGATAATAAACAGACATATCGACCAGTTCAACCGAGAGAGTTTGTGCCATTTGAGTATGAGGAACTCACATTGGCTAACCTTAAAAAAGCGTGTGGCCATCATTTCAACCTTCCAGCATCAGCATGTGATGTATTAGTGTCGAACAAAGGGCCATCATGCACTAATATTTCGCAAATACCCCATTGAAAAGATAAGGCAAGTATCTTAGTGTAGGCTTTTAAATGTTAGCATGAATATATGATAGTATAAAACGAGTAGATTAATTTAATGTGCCATTCAGTGAGCAACTAAGGGCATATTGGTTGATGGTTAGCATCATGTAGATGGTAGTAATTTGATATATGATACCAATCAACGAGAAATTGCAGACAGTATAAAAAAACAGTTGTCTAATCAAACATAGCCGGCTTTCATACAACTGGCCTCAGGCATTTTTAGTGCACAGTATTTAATTCTAGTATTTATTCACCTTTTTTACTAGGTATATCTTGTAAGATTTGTGCTTGGCACACAGGATGTTGAGAGGGAGTTGTCAGGTTACTTCTCAGAAAGTGAAGCAACTGGTTCTTCTCAAAGAAAGAAAGAACAGAGTTCACCAGAACCAGCTGAAGTAGAAACACAGTTTCCAGAATCTGTATCAATTGAGCAACTCCTGATGGCTGGGAAACTTGTGAAGCCACAGCAAAAAGACAGAGTAACCCTTGACCTGGAGTCATTTGATGTAAAAAATCGAGCATGGCAACATGAAACAAAATTGGAGCTGTTGCTTGAAAGGGAGAAGTTTTCATCAGGTGCCTTCAGGGATGCATTCAAGGGAATTGCAGAAGTTGATGGCAAGCAAAAAACATATGTCGTAAAAATGTACAATGAAAAAGCCCTGCGGACGATTGAACAAACACTGGCAACTGCTGTAGAGGTCCATACTCGCAAGCAAGTGCAAATGCATGCTGTCGCTAGGCACATAACCAAAGGGTTTGCTTTGAAAGTGCCCCGTGAGTTTGGTGAATGTTTCATGTATAACAAAGTGTGTTATTCCTCCCTCAATGGCAAACCTGTAACTGTGGAAGATTTTGTACCTGGAAAGTTTGCAAAGTATGTGAACAACAATGGGAAATGTGTTAACCCACCTGAAAGCAGCAGCAGTCAAACCAAAGAAATTTATGCTAAAGCCCAGTGCCTAGTCCATTACTCTTATTCAGCCATGCATCAGAAGATGATGCTGACAGATATTCAAGGGTCAAAATATAATCTATATGACCCAGAAATTTCAACCCAGAATTTAATGGATGATGATGAACTGTATTTTTGTTGTGGAAATCTATCCACAACTGGTATGGAAAATTTCCTGAGTGAACATGATTGCAACAAGTACTGCCAAATGCTAAAACTTCAGCAGGACCAAAATGAAGAACAAGTAAGAACAGTCTATGGAACAGTCTATGCAACAGCAAGTAGAGAATATTGTATATAGAGACTAATTTAAGTTAAAAAACATTACAACTTTACAAACTACTTGTACTTCTTAGGACTTCAAATCCCTATTATAATCTTACTTTACAGGTATTTTAAGGATATACAATTGTATTGGTATTTTAAGAGTATATACAGTATATATATATGTGTATTTCAATCTATGAAAACATCTTTTCAGTTTAGTTACTAAGTAAACTATTTAACATTTCATCATCTGTTGATGAAAAGTCAACACCATAATTTGCTTTCAGGAATAAATATGTGTCTACTGCATTTTCTGGTTTTACATCCTCAATTGCTGGAATGACACGCTCGCATTCTGCACGCACTTCAGGTGATAAAAAATCGTCTCCAACTGCCATCACCCCAGATAGCTCTCTGACCTCATTGATTGCCTCTTGTGAGACAGACCAACCTAGTTAACAAGGTCATGAATTCTTTAGTTAAATGAAAATTTTTTGCTGACACATGAATTTAAAAAACCCATACATACCGCACTCTTCAGCACCATATTTTTCAGGAAAACAGTAAACATGATTAGGAATGCCCTTTGGTAATTGAGCATCCTTTTGGTGCCTAATACGATGAGAATTCCAAACTGTTCCAATGAAAAGGTCCATTTCCCTTTGAATTACTGGGATAAATACAAAAGCCAAAAGGTCTCTGCAAGTTTGAAAAAAGGTTGTCACAAAGTTAGAAGGAGAATACTTAACAGCTTGTATACCATAGGTATAGTACACCATATTTTGACAAAGCAGTACACCAGTAAAGAATACCTGTCATGATTGTCATTGGGGTCATAGTAACCATGTAGCAATAAATTTGATAATTGTTGCTTAAAAAATTTTTCCATGCGATCATGGAGTTCCCTCCACCACCTCTCAATCTATACCAGTACAGAAAAAAAATTAAAATTGTGCTAACATTTTGTAATACTGGGGAGTGGAGAGCATGTATCTTTGCAAGAAAATGCTTTGCCTTATTTAATAATTTAGCCAGCATATTGGCTCAAAGGCTGTAAGAGAGGTTGCAGATGGTTGCATCAATGTATGCAGTATAATGGTGCATTTAAAACATTCTAGCGCACAGTACATTATTAGATGTTGAGGGACCATATTGTATAGTATCTTCAGCATTATTAACATCACCACGATCATTTCTGAGAAAAGCATGTATTGTAGCCATATCTCCTGTTTCTGTGCCTTTATCAAGTCTTAATCGAGAACTTATCACTAAATGTAAATACACAAGATTGTGAATACATGATTTAAGAATTAAGATGTCAAGAATGTAATTCTTGGAATGGATTGGGCAAAAGATGAGCTAAAATCTATTTCCCAACATATAAGCAGACTGCAGGGCATAAAAATATGCATAGGTACATTTACTTTCAAATATAACTAATAAATCTAAATTGCTCTCAATTATTATCCAATATTTATCACCTTTGGTCTTAATCAAGTGTTCCAGATACCATCTCCCAATCAGTTTTGGGTTTGAGTTTGAGGTCCATAACTTCAAATAAAGAACCTTCCCACTAAATACATCTTGCAAACCATAAGCAGCTAATGGAAATGTATCCCTAATAAAACCCATCAGTTTGTCATGCCCATCACCAGAGTGTGTGTGGTTCGAGCCCTAAAATACATATTATACCGTAGTTTAAAAAAAAACATAGAGCGCATATCCATATTTGACTAACTTTTAACCATCATATTTTAAACTTACCAATGAAGTAAACGTGCCAGTTGGACCCCTTCTTTTCTTTGGCCTTCCAACATTTTGTCGGCGTCTTAAGCTGTCCGGATCCTCATCTGTCATTACGTCATAAACCAACCCCCGAGGTACTGCAAGATTGTGCTCTTCTCGTATCTTCTTTTGCATTGACCGATACCCCAGGAGCTGTCCAGGTCCAGCGTTTTCTTTTCTAAAGGCATCTTTGACTTCCTCTGGCGAAATAGTGTAGTCTATATACTTTATTTGAAAGTGGCTCATTCGGCGACTCAAAGTAGGTAAACTCCACGCGTACTGGGGGTAATCCCTTTGAACGAAGTCAAGCACTTCTTTTCTCTGTAAGTTTTGCAGAACATACTGTTGCAAATCCTCACGCAGCTCTTCATCTTCCTGCCAGTCAAGATTTCGAATTCTACTCATTTTAATGTAAGAATTTCGCCTGATTGTATCACTATTTTTCACTGCAATCCAATCTCGTACCCTGAGCCCGCAAAAACATGCACCAGCCAATTCTCACCTTAGTTTCCTGACCGCGTCGCACATCATGTGCATGATGGTCTATGATAACGCTGGGCTACTTAAAGCGGGGTTACAGTCCGGTTTGCGCATGTGCGGCGGATTGTTTTGATTCACTATATATAACTGTCATGAAGTACATCCATTTACAGCGCACGCTTCCGATTTTCAACGTCACTTCTTGATCAAAGGGTTGTGCGATCAACAATGGCTGGCGCATTAGACGAAAGTTTCAGTAGGCTCGAAGAACTCGAAATAAATCAAATTGAGGAGTTAGCATCAGTGGCAAATTTAGAAAATTTGACCACCTGTTCGTGTCGCGGCAATTGTTTACGGGAGAGTGGACGGAATTTTTGCCCGTGTAGAAGTCTAAACCACTACTGTTCGAGCACGTGTCATGATGGGAACTCGAGTCTTTGTCTGAATAATAGACGAGCCCAGGAAAGCAACAGTGACGATACAGGCACAGATACGACGGTAAGTACCTTCGTTGCTAGTAGCCAATTGTGATATATGTTATAAGTTACTTTTCAATGTTTGTATCATTCATTTACATAAACTGCTCAGTAATTTGCATATAGATCTTGATATCTTCATTATATCGTCAGTCATCCATGTCATATAATGTTAGAAATATTGTTAAAACTGTGCGACTCACAATCAAGAATGATGACCAAGTATGTTCGTATGGTATATTGCTGCATAGCAGTAAGGCCTTTTTACATAAAGCCCAAAGGCAAGAAAAGTGTGCTGAACCGCATTGCAAATGTGTATAATGGTTATGTTAGCAAAGGCTCTTCATCAGTGTTAATCTATGTTGTATTAATATTATTGTCAACTATGTTGCAATTAATTGTTGGATCAATCAATCAGGTTTACATAAAAATTGTTACCTATTTTAGGATTATGAATTGTCATTAGAATCCTCAGAGTCAGACAATGAAGAAATAGGTACTGGAACAGGACGTGGAAAAGGACGGGGAAAAGGACGGGGAAAAGGACGGGGAAAAGGACGTGGCAAAGGACGAGGCAGAGAGCAAGGAGAGGCTGTGGGGGAGGAAACAGAAGTTGGTAGAAGAGGACGTGGGAGAGGATGAGAGGCTGCAGGGCAAAGTGGTAAAGGGGCAAAAGCTGGTGGTACCAGACGTGGAGGGAGGAGACGACGGGGTCAGGAGAGAAGAAATCGGTTGGATGCAGATGGTGCTGCACAGCACCAAGCTGATCAGGAACAACAGATGGCGGTATGAAAATTTTTTTTACTTTATTTACCCATATAGCATATAATTGTTTGGTGCATGTTGCTTGTGCAACTGGAGAAAAATTAAAATCAAAGTTTGTTCATTAATTCATTCATTCTGATTTAGAATTTAATTGATGGCATGGATATACGACCATTGCGAAGGCTTGCCCTTGAACTTTTGAGGAGACAACCAGCAGCATTTGCAGATATTGTAAGTGGTGAAATTGTTGCTGGTGATGGTCAACCACATCCTGATCCACCTCAAGAGGACATTCCAGACTGGTGCCATTGTGGACACTGCAATAATATGCCCACACAAGAAGAGAACAAGTGCTGCGCAAGAGTGCCACGTCAATGCATCACAACAACGCCCTTGTTTCCTGTGCTCATTTTAGATGGTAATGTGCTAGATATTGCTATGCGATATCGGGAAGATATGATGGCATTGAATAACACCAGAAACAATGAAAGCTTCAGACATGCAGCTTATAGGCAATTTGTGTTGTGGCAGCATGGTCGTTTGGGGAAGGGGAACAGAAGGGTTGTGCCTAGTTGTTGCGTTATAGCAATTCGTGCTCGCTACCCATCCCCAAATGGCATATATACTGGGTATAGACCATCACGGTTATAATGTACAGTATGGATCTACTAGTTTTATCATGGATTTTATTTAATTACGTTGACTATTGCACAATAATGTTCATTAGTTTATTGACATGGTTATATACAGTAGTTTACTCAGCAGGTGGTTTAGCAACTAAAAATGAAAGAAGTTATTCTGCTGGATAAATTTGCATGGTGCTTTCAAAGCTTTTTAATTTGCTGTAATTCCTTGTGTTTACAATTGCAGCCTAACTTTGCTAAATTCATTAGACCTAAAGTACAGTTAACTACATTTCAATTTGAATTTAATATAAAAAATTAGAAGAGAAATCATGCACCTTGCCGATGCCAGGAGTCAGTTGTATGAAAGATGGATAGTGCTATCCACTGATTAGTGATTTTTTTATCTTGTCTTAAAAATGCTTTTAAATGCAATAAAACTTATATACTTCAGACAAATTATGAGTTCCCTCTTCAACTTTAAAATGCTAAACACTAGATTTGACCATTCCAGTAAATCAACAATTTTAGGACGTTTGAAAAAGTCAATATCCGACGCATACCTTTATCCACCTTTCGTTCAACCGGCCCCAGATCCACTAAATTTCATACTTAACCACCTACTGATAATTACTTGTCTTGTATACTTACTTTTAGTCACTGCATGTTTATATTATGATACAATATGTTGTTAATGACAGATGAAATTTATATAGTTGACTATTTTGACAATGTGAAAAACTTTGTGACTTGATTTTATTGTTGGGTCTTTGTCATTACAGAGATAATTTTGGTGGGATCTACATCTGCATTGACACTTATGCTGTATTGGAATCAGCATAAATAGCATGGTTTTGATAGCAAAACATAAGGCCAAGGCATACTATGAACATTTAATTCACTTTTATAACTGTGTCTCAATTTCACAATAACCCCCACTGAAATTTATGACATATGAAACTAAAGAATACAGGTGAACAATAATCCTTTGACAGTAATGAGTAATATTTTGTATGGTATAAAATCTAAACTGCATCTGAGGATAAAGCAAGCTATTTACACAACCATCAGACTGTTTCGCTCAATGTCAGAGCTCGTCAGCATGCCTAGGACACCCTGGCTGTACAGAACTTTCAATGCTGTTTCCCCCAAAATTTTCTTGTTCCACCTGTTTATCTGTCAGATCAATTAATGGAATTTATCATGATTAAATAGGCCTTTGTTCAACGAAACACTGTTGATACAATTTTTAAATGATGGGCAAAACTGCCCGGTGTACAGCAAAAGAAAGCAAGTTAACCAGTGAGTCCGACATGGACAGCCTATGCCCATGACAGAACAAGGGGGTTTGAAATCAGAGTTTTCCTTCTCTTAGATGGACTGCCTACCATGGCTAATGAGCTCCATCTACCCATTTCCAAAAATGAACTACATAGCACAGCCCTGATTACAAAAACCTAGATTGCTGGGTTTCCTTAAGAGACTGTACTGATGGTGGAGGAATGGCAGCAATATTTGGTGCAATTTGTCTTGGGTCATCAATTGGAACACCGATTTTTTGGCTGACAGATGCCTTACTACTTTCTTTTTTCAGAAACACATTTCTCAAGAGTTCAGGTATGTAAGTGTAGGCCTTGGGCTCAAAGACCTTCACTACATACCATTGTTTCGTCCTCTTGCTGTACTTGCGCTCCATTCTAAAATTAAACTTAAATTATTAATGACATGCACCCAACAGCGTAGAACTTTGATGGGGAATTACTCATCTTTGTGTTTGTTGTGGTAACTAGTATTTCCCTACCTAAGTTGGCCATCTGCTGTGGTAGCCAGTTCACGATTCCTGTGGCAATTGAAATCAATTGCTGCCAGTTGGTTCCTCATCCGGTATGCCACAAATCTATAGAATATGTATATGGTAAACTGACTTTGTTGCTACAATATATTATGCTTTTGATTGGAAGTGTAAAAGATTTATTATGATTGTATTTGCACACTTACGTGTAAGATTGACGTTTTGGAGCATACATCAAAATATGGTTGTGGAATGTCTCCAAAAAACCAGTGTGTCTAAACGGAACACAGATTCAATTAGCTATCTAATCAAGGTTTTACATGCACTTATAACACATTGTCAGGAACATACAAATGCCATTCTGGATAAAAGAGGAATAATTCAATAATTGAATTTTATAAACTCTAATTTATCAACTAGGTTGATGGGGGTGTGACCCCCCCTCTCCTGCTTAGTATCCCCTGGATATTTGATAATGACTATTTTACATACCTGAAATTGGTGAAATATGGGATTGTATTGAGAAACCGTTTATCCAAAACGATTTTGGCTAAAGCTTTATGGGCAGGTGATTCCTTCTTTAGCCAGGGCTTATTTCTACCAGCTTCATCTAAAGGCTCGTGAGCACACCTTCCACCATTGCTTCCTTCTTCAAGCACCCACTCATGCTCATCAACAACATGATGCAGTATACCAATCCATGAGTCCTGTTACAATTAGTTGAGAGATTATTGTGGAGCTTTTGAAACCTAGTAATTTTTTCTTTTACATTGCCTAGATAACTTGCCTTGAATTTTTTTGCATCATTTTCACAGCTCTTTGAGCAGTACCAGAATTGGTTCCGTATAGAAGGACCCCAGCACAGCAGGTCTTCATTTGACTTAGCCTTTGCAGCCTAAAGAAAACAAAGATGTTATATGCAAAGATGTGAGCTAAAATGGAAATGCATACTGTATAGATGGAGACCTTGTATAATGTTCTGACTGTGGCTTTGTGCAGCACATACTAACTTACAGCATTGATTTTTTTGGTGATGGACTTCCCTCCATGCCACACATCATTTTGGTGAACAATACCATGGTATTTCTCAGCTCGTTCTACAGAAATATGAAGTATTAAAGCAGTTAACTCAAGCTCTCACCTTAAATGAATTAAATGACCATTACTTATTATTAAATATACCATTAAATGTGACTGTTTAGTTGATATATGTATGTGGTTGCACCACATACAGTGATACAATCATAGAAATGATGCTTACTCATCAATGCTCCAATTTCAAGGTGACCATCGGTAACAACTTCTTTGATGGACATTGTTGACGTGAGCAAAGTGTCCATCCCTCGTTCAAAAGCTATTCTTTCCATGTTGTTGCTCTTTCCTGCTGCTTCTCTCACATCAACAATGTTCATCTGTAAGATTGCGTGATCATTCATATCTGCCAGACTGTAGGTACAGTACTGGGCAGAATGCCCAGGCGAATCATTCCTCCCATCCCCACTTAGGAGGACATCTTTTCCAGCTCTCTCCTCCCAAAGCCTCATTTTCTGCTGCTCCCAAAAATCATTCACAGCAGGGGCGATGTACAAACTCTGGTACTGATAAAACAGTGTTTGTGAAAAAAACTGTATGTTGCAGAATTTGAACATCATCCCCACTTTTCTGAATGAATTTCCAGAAAACAGCAAAGAAGAAGCTAAGGTGAGGTTTCCTGCCCTGACTTGCTTGCATTTTGGTTGGGCAGCCCATCTTCCACCAAAGTGGCCAGCACTGCACCTCCATGAAACTACAAGACATGTTCCAGCATACATCTTACGATATTCCAAGAGACGGCCACAATCTTTGCGTTTACAGATGTTACCATGAACTGAGTCTAGCAAGGACATAATAATATCTGTAAAGACAACACACTTTTCACTTGCGATCGCCTCTTCTGGGGTCATCTCAGGCACTTTAGAAGAGCTGGACTGGGCACCCTCCAACATTCCTTCACCATCATCACCAGCTGGTTCTTCATCATGGCCATCAATGACAGTGTTATACACTTCATCCTCTACAGATAGAGCTGATATACTACATTTTAAAAAAAATTAAAAAAAGTGGGTATTACATATTTGCTAAGATAATCTCATAGCCTGATAGAGCTTACTTTTCTACAATAATATCATAGACTCAGGACAACGTCAAAAAAGTTCACATATAATTCATAAGTGGCAACAATAAGTTGCATATCTATGTCTATTATAATGTTTACAAATTATTACTAATGCTTACTTTAGGTTTTGTCCTGGAGGAAGTATTGGTAAGATGGTAGGATAATCATCATCAGACTCTTCTTCATCAGACTCTTCTTCCCCTGTCTCTCTTTCAGCAGCTGTCATTGTTGCACTAGTGAAAGATTCATTCACCTGGTTTGATCTGTGGTGGACAAACAGACAAAAAATTAAATTTCAAATGACATCTAATAGATATAACATCTAAGGAATTTTCTTTCCCATTCAGCCCCCCCCCCCCCCCAGGAACAAGGATACAGAAACTATATGAACCTCGCTGATTATACAAACCTCGTTGACATCCTTGATAATGGCGAACTTGGCAAGAGCTGTCGCCGAGTTGATTTCGCTGTTGGTGTAACTGTAATAACAAACAACAAAACAGGATATGGTAATCATTTTTAGGAAATTACATGTGACATCTAAAGAGCAAAATTTCCTGTTGACAAACCTGACAAAGACGAAGCCGAACCCATGCTTGGGCTGTGTGCCAGGCCAGCTGGCGTTGAAGCCAGAACTAAAGTTTGAGTTTGATAAAATTAACAACTGTTACTATAGAACAACAAATTACAGCACTTTGTTTTTTATAAGGTTTAAACACCCTTAGATGTAGTTACCTGGTGAAGGAAAATACACTTCGCTGACATTTTTCTGCGGCGACAACGGCCACATTGTTGCGGGCGTCTGTGTCTCCGAATCGCTATAAAAAGCAAAATGTATACAAAATCTATAATACTAGTAAAAGTCAGACAATAGTATTAAAAAGTCAAAGGTGCTGTATATACTTATCTTGCTTCTCACCGTGTTGTTTTATTGCTTCTTGATATAAACTCGTTCAGAAGCAACTCTGCAACATCCTTGTCGGTTTCACAGCCGCGTTCTTCCTTAAAAGCTTTCCATCTCTCGTGCACATCAAATAAATACACCTTGCTTTTATCTCTCTTACTATCGTACTCCTTTCTTGCCGAAGTTCTAGTCCGGCGGGTTGCTTTGGAAGGATTTTTATTCGAAGTTGATGCGCCTTGATCAGCCATCGCTCCTCGAATGTATCAACATAACACGCGCAATGCGCGGCAACATTGTATACCTGGAGCCTGGACACAATAGAGTAGTCTACTCATAAACAAACCTCCGGCACATGCGCAAACTGGACTGTAACCCCACTTTAAAACATTTCATTTTCAGTTTGAAAATGAAAATCAAATTTATTGTTACTACTTTTTTGGAACGCTTTTTATTTTATGTTTTTAAATATTTTTACTTTACTTTTTTTTATTTGTTTTAAATTTGGTTCGTATTTATTTTTTTCTTAAAAGAATTTTTATTCATTTTTATCTTAAAGTTGTATTTATTTTTTTATTTTCACTTTTTTAACATTTATTAACTGGCATTTTCTGCTAAAATCACTATGATAACAATGGGCCACCATACTCTTGCAAAGATCTCCCAATATTATATATGGAGTGGAATGAAAGAAGATGTTGTTGAATATGTAAGTTAACTCAGAAATCACTTTCTTCGTGTATGGGATCTGAACATGTGTACCTTAATCTATGAGTTTTGTTTATAGTGTAAGACCTGTGATCGCTGCCAAAGGTATGAGAAGCTTAAAACCCAAGCTCCAGTGCTAGAACCAATAACTGTGAACAAGGCTTTGGAATTAGTTGGAATGGACCTTATTGGTAGGCTTTGAAGTTTTCACTGACAGATATGTAATGCTGATCGCTCAACAGTATTTCAAAGACAGTAAACTGTGTCCAAAGGACAATAGTTAATCCTGCTACATTTTTTGTTTCAGATCCTGTTTATTTTTTTTCAATCTGTGCAATATATCATCAGCTGAGGGTTAACAAGGTTTATCTGTGTTTTGAGTATTTGGGAGAAGATTGCTTTCATATCATGTCTATCAAATAATTAACAAAAAAATGTCTGTCAAATAATTACCAATAATACTATAACAGCAATTTTCATAAAATTGTGACAGTTTTGTTTGAACTTCTATAAATTAGAAAGTTTAGATCTGTTCCCTACCCAAAACTATCTTTATCGAAAGTAGATAGTGATGTTCTTAAGGTGAAAGTGCCTTATGAACAATTAAAACCTCATATGTCAAGTGTTATCCACAAGGTGTAAAAGCTGAAGTTGGCAAGGAAGCTGAAATTGCAGATAAAGCTAAAGTTAGTGTGAAAGCTGAAGTTGATGTGAATGGTGAAGTTGGTGTGAAAGCTGAGGACAATGGGAGAGCAGAAATTGTTTTCGTTTCAGAACATAATAAAAGGGCAAAGAAAAGGCCAATTGGGCCATTACCTGTTGAGCCAGCCGTCCTTGCGAACAACACTTCTGAACTTTTGCCACTTATTAAGAGCGGAGAGTGGCTGACAGATGAGCATATAGATCATGCTCAGGCTATCTTAGCAAAGCATTTTCCATACATTGGAGGGCTGCAGGCAGTTTGGGTATTTATTTCAGAAGGCTGTCAATCCTTGGGCACTCCTAAAAAAGAATTCATCCAAATAATAAATGTCACTGGAAATCATTGGATTACAGTCAGCAACATTGGAAATCCTAAAGACACAATCACTATTTATGATTCATTGTATGGTGATATAAGTCCTTCATATAAAGCGAAGTTCCTGAGGCAAATAGCTTACATGGTAATGGCAACATCAAGTCAAATCACACTTCAATGGGCTGATACACAGAAGCAAAAAGGAACGGAACTTCTGATTGTGGATTGTTTGCCATAGCACCTGCAACCAGCTTGTGCTATGATATTTCACCTCAATACTGCACCTGGGAACAGGAGAGGATGCGTGAACATTTGTCAGAATGTTTTGAAAGAGGAGATCTTGTACTTTTCCCTCAGTTGCCAGCAGCTCGAGGGCACAAATGGTACACTCGAGTGGAAGAAGTTGAAGTGTTTTGCCACTGCAGACAACCTTATGCTGATAACACATTTATGGCTCAATGTGACAGTTGCTCAAATTGGTTTCATCGAGGATGCCAAAGGATTCCAAAGAAGATAACCAAAACAGCCCCTTTTGTTTGTAAAAATTGTAAATAGTGCAGTTGTGTCAACTGTCAGTAGCATTGTCAGTTGACGTCTAGTCTCTTAATGCAAATATTTTCAAGTTTATTTTGTCTGAAAACAATAAATTTTTAAAAGAAATGAATAATGATAAAAATTTGTAAACTTGCATTAGCAAGACTAAATTGTCAGACTGGCTATGTCAGTGACTACAGTGTGAGGTAGTATAAAACATTCAGGCCTTCCAAATGGACAATGCGAGTTAATTAGCATTATGTATCCATGAGTTAAGATGGTCATCATCTCAATATTTAAGACCTGACAATGTTACTCTTTGCTCTTTAATGTTTCAAATTTCAAGATGAGACATGTTGTGCTGCATTAGCTGAAACCAACCCAATTGTATATATTGTATATATAACTGTAAACATATGTAAATACAGTTGAACCCCTATTAAGCGGACACCATTGGGACCTCGCCAAGGTGTCCGCCTAAAAGGGGTGTCCGCCTAAAAGGGGTCTCGCAGAATCACAACAGGGGGTAATTTTTTGTATGTTATTTATTTACCTTTGTTAATAGTATATAATATATAAAAGTCTACCAAAATATCTACGTTCAGAAACTTTTGTAGTTAAAATCATCGTTCAAAAAGCCTAGGAACGTTTGCGCTCGAGTCTTTCGCGAAAGCTCATAATACAAAATAAAACATAACAAAGCTAAGAATAATCATTTATAAAAGCCACACTTCACTTCAATCGTGAACGGCGAAACGTAGCGTATTCGATATATGGAGTCCATATCATTAACTGACCGAGTGTTCACGAAACAATGAAATACGCTACGTTTCGTTACGTTACTGTTCGCTTAAAAGGGGTTGATTTGTTCATTGGGACCTCCAGTGAGGTGTCCGCTTCCACTAAATAGGGGTGTCCGCCAAATAAAGGTTTCCTTACTAGTATTTAATTAAAGAAACGTTTGGGACCTGAATTTAGTGTCCGCTTAAAAGGGGTGTCCGCTTAAAAGGGGTGTCCGCTATTAGGGGTTCAACTGTATTTTAAATAAGCTGATTGTTGTAGTAAATTCTGTATAATCTATTTAGGTATGTAAATACTATTAATAAATCAAATATTAGTTCTCGTAAAATATTCACATTGTGCTGAGATTGTCATATAGTACTTACATTACTGTGCCGAGATTGTTATGCTGATGTTATACTGACATTACTGTGCTGAGATTGTTGTGCTGATGTTATGCCGACATTGTTATGCTGATGTTATACTGACATTACTGTGCTGAGATTGCTGTGCTGATGTTGTGCTGATATTATACTGACATTACTGTGCTGAGATTGTTGTGCTGATGTTATACTGACATTACTGTGCTGACATTGTTATGCTGATGTTATACTGACATTACTGTGCTGAGATTGTTGTGCTGATGTTATACTGACATTACTGTGCTGACATTGTTATGCTGATGTTATACTGACATTACAGTGCTGAGATTGTTGTGCTGATGTTCTTGGAAACAAGAAGAATTACGATCCCATTTGTCAGCGTGTTTCCAGCATGATGATCTTTCCCTTTTTCCAGTTTTGAAACAGACTCGGAGTCACAGAAACTACAAGCGAGTTGAGGAAATTGAAGTTTTCTGCCATTGCAGACAACCATATACTGAAGGTATATTTATGGTAGAGTGTGACAATTGCCAGGAATGGTTCCACTGAGGATGTGAAATGGTTGCGAGAAGAATTACTAAGAACACTGGCTTTCTATGTAAAAATTGTAAATAGTTTGCATAATAGGGTTCACTTTTTCAAAACCCAGTGTGTAAATAATGTACATATGAATACCCAAGTTGTACGATTATATAGAATTATTTGGGAATTAAAACACTGGTGAAAAATGGAATATGATATTTTGTGGATTAAACATGAATGATGCAGACTTGCTAAAATGATAGGTAACATAACTGGTCTATGTGTGTGAAAAGTTAGTAACTTGAAAGTTAGAAATGTCAAAGTGAGGTTCCCAGGCCAAAAACGTAATTGTGAGGTAATTATTGAAAAGGTGCATTATTAATATACCACTGCTTGATTACTCAGTGTCATGCTGAAAGTAGGGAAACACAATGCCTCTATTGTGCAAAGCAAATGTAAAGTGTTTGCCCCACCATCAAGATGGTCTTGTTTAACCATCAATCAAGTATTTTTGTATTTGGCATATTAAGGGTTTCAGATTATAATACTGCATGTACATGTTACCCAACTTCTATTCATTATTAATGGTGCTTTGTAAACAAAAAACATTTAAAGAATTAAACAGGATATAAAATGTCAGAATTAGTGTTCGTATAAAATGCCCTAAGACTGCAATAGCTAGTTGTCTTTTTGGATACTTATACTTTATAGTATTTGCCTATGTCCCATAGCCTGAAATGGCAACTAGACTGAACCACCACTATGTGTATTATAGTTCAAAAGACCTCAGTCACCAAGTTTTACAACCTGCAGCTGTAGACAAATATCTCACTGACTGCATGTTTCAGACTATCAACATAGTAATAGTTTAGACTGGTATGTTTACCTGTAATATGTTTACATATATCACCCTTCATTCACTCATATAACCCCAATTATATGGGTAGGCTTTTAGCCATAGTCAGCCCTTGTATACCTGTAATTTGTATTTTGCAGTAAACTTTGTATTTCCTATGAAATCGATCGCAAATTGCCTTAGTATTTACGTTTTACAATCTCAGCACGATAACAAAATCAGACAGCTGTAACACATGCTCAGATTGCGGGCTACATTTCGAGCATGCGCAGTAATACGAATACAATCTCAGACCGCCACACCAGCTATCCCCCCCTTCCCTCCCCAGAGTCGTAATCTTCCTGCTTTCTTATACTACATTTTGTATTTGTTTTACATTTATAGGACATTGCTGCAGAGAAAGAGAAAAGTCCTGTACATGGAGTTATCAGCCTTTGGAGGACTTACTCGTGAGACTTGCAGTCACAGATGCTACACTGGTTTGATGGCAAGGAGAGTAACTTTTTGGTAACAATTGGAGCTGACGGAGCGGCGCCCCTTTCGAAAAGGACAAGACAGCTACATCCATCCCACCTTGTCAGCTTTCTGAATATATTAGAGGGATTTCAGAGTTGTGATCACAACTATATGTTGGTGGGCGCTAACAGTGATGAAACACATGAACTTATGTTTGAATATACTAAACATGTGGTCAAGGAAATGAAGGAGATAGAGGGCAAAAACTATAACGTAAGAGGTAAGACTAACACATTTCAGTGCAAGTTAATTCCTAGTGATCAGAAATGCATGGCATCGATGGCTGGAGAACTTAACAATGCTGCCACTTACTTTTCCTCATTTGCCAATGTGTCTAAACAAGATACAAACGGTCAATATAAGAAGAAACATACTCCGAAAAACAACATCTTGTAAACTCAAGATTTGAGCTTTTAAAAACAAGACAACAATTTTACGGTGATATTTCGACTCTATTTTGAAGTCATTGTCAAACCAGAATAAGCTATTTACAAACTTACTATCATATTATATACAAAGAAACAGGAAGAGATGACGTATTAGAAACATTGCACTATTGACATATGATGATGTTTAGGAAAAGACCACGAGTTCTTTAGACGCTCTTAGATGCACAAATCTTTCAAAGATCTTCCGGCTTTTCGGCCTATAGTTGACACAACAAGTACACCACATTACAATGTCGGCAAATTTCTCTCCTCTCTTTTAAATCCGCTTACTGAAAATGATTACAATTTACGCGATTCATTTCATGCGGTCTCGGCAATTAAAACCATTCCTCAAAACCTTTTCGATGAGGATTATCGCTTTGCTTCTTTTGATGTAGCATCACTTTTCACTAATGTGCTGTTAAAAAGGACCATCAATATAATATTAAAACTTGTTTTTGAAGACATATTAATCAATACAACGCTTACCAAATGTACATTTAAAAAGCTTTTGTTAGACTGTGCCACGAAAACAGCTTTTTCGTTTGACAACATTTTCTATGAGGCAATCGACGATGATTCTATGGGTTCTTGTTTAGCTCCGGTCTTAGCGAATATAATTGTAACTGAATTTGAGAAAGTCATTGTGAATGATTTAAAAATACTGGAATTAGCATTTTATCGCCACTATGTAGATGACACTCTAGTTTTGATCAAGCCTAAAGACATTCCGTTTGTTTTAAACAAATTTAACAGTTTCGATAAAAATCTAAAATTCACCGTGGATAATTTTGAGAATGGCAAAATTCATTTTCTAGATATATAAATTTCTGATTTCGGCATTGATATCTTTCGGAAGTCAATGTACACAGGTCAGTACACCCGTTTTGACAGTTTCAAGCCTTGGTCACGCAAAACGGCATGGGTCAGGTCGCTTTTTCACCGGGCCGTAAATATATGTAGTAACTTGACTTTCATCAACAAACAAGTCTCTATGATTTCAAAATTTATGTCTTGGAATGGCTTTCTGGCCAACATGCAGTTCTCAATTATTCAGAAATTAAAGGCCAAGTATGAAGTCAACTCTGACACATATTGTAGCAAACACAACACCAATGAACTACCACCTCAAAATGATTTTTCTGATGATCCTAGACCTAAAATCTAGATAAGAATACCTTTCTTGGGTGAGCAGGGAGAGTTTTTGGTTAAAAAACTTCTTAGGAAAATACAGCGAAATCTCACACAACCGGTAAAATTTGTCGTAATCTATGACACAAAGAAGATATCATATTTCTTGCCTAAAAAAGTACGGTGATTGGTCATTGAGCGACCAAGCAAAAGACACGTGGGACACATGCTCAAATCAAGGGACATAGAACGAACTGGGCTTTCGTCATAAGGGAATTAGATTAGCAAATGAGTAACTCGGTTATAATAAAAAGAAATAAATATCTAAACTAGAAAACACAATCGTTTTAATGCAGTATCTTTACAGATGGTTTGTTGGTTTAAAAGCTACATGCTAGATTAAGGCATATAATTTGGAATTGCAAATCCACAAATCGAAAATTCTCTTCTGTTGCCTTAAAATTCCTGATTTCACATGCCTTGTAACTTTAAACAAGAGCTAAAAAACAGTAAAGATGAAATTTGTCATAAATGAAATATATAAGATATATTGAATCTTAATTGAAATTTACAAGCTATTAAAATTTCCATGCGTCCACTATAAGCAGTGTGAATTCCTGCAATATGTTCCAGTGCACCTAACTTAAGGCTGCTTTCCAGCTATCCGTTTTTTACACGTACGTGCACGCACGTAAAAGTTTAAACTCTTCTAAATAGTTTGTATTTAACAAATAGAATCACTAAAGTATGTTAACTCGAAGCGAATGCTGAATTCTCTCCACCAGAGCACTTGTTCATTTCAAGTGTAATATTGAAATTGATTTAGACTTTTACGTGCGTGTACGTACGTGTGAAAAACGCGTAACTGGAAAACAGCCTTTATTTTAAGACAGACAATATTACTTGTCAATGGAGAAGCCCTGCTGCTTAATTGGACATGTGCACGTACATTTACCTTTTCATGCAGTCGTAGGCATATAGTATCACTTTATTGTTGAAAAACTTTGAGATTTCAGTTTATTATTTGTTGTGTTTATTATTGTACCTGCAGTAAAACTGTAAGAGAGGGGAGTTTGTATCCTTAATTTTGGAACATCAATTTCAGTTGAAGAGCTGCAGAGATGATGATGAGCTAAGGAGAATGCTTTGTGAAAATGCCACTATGGATGTTCTCCAGTCAATTGGGTACAGAGGTGTTCCATCAAAGGAAACTTTTTACATTCACGGGATAAAATTATTCGGTATGTACTACAAAACACAATATCACACAAATGTCCATACAATCATATTTTTGCGTCACTCATTTCATATAATTACTCGTTTCAGTATTAATAATCAAGCTTTTAAATGTCTTTCAGATCACTAGTGATTTCAGGAATGAGCCAGATGCTGGAATGATGGATCAGCTGACTTCTGGTCTTATGAGCTTTGGAATGGTAGAGCAAATAAAGCAACATACAGAAGTCATGGCAAGTATGCTCACTTTAGAAGGTGTCGCTAATTTTAAGCTGACTTCCGATATCATGCTGGACAACCTTACCGTAGAATTTAGTCCTGAAGGAAGCAACAAGAAATTTCCAGAAATTAATGTACACAAGTAATACCGTGATTATGTTCAAGTGGTTGAAACTAGAGAAGGTAAAGACCAACACAAAGTTTGTTTCTTCTTATTCAGGCACCAGTATTAACCCACTGCTCAAAGACATATAGACAGAACGAAAAGTAAAAATTCATTGCCAGTCAATTGTTCTTTTTCATAGATATGAACAGTGGATTATCAAGGCTCTACCGCTTCATTACAGGAAGCAAAACTGTAACTCCACTTGGAGCTGAAAAGCATATCATCCTGAAATTTAAGCATGGATGTCCTGCACAGTGTAAATGCCGTCCAACTGCTGCAACTTGTGACCCAAGCATCACATTCCAGATGCATTATAATGACACAAAGGACTTTGAACAGGTGCTGGACACTGTGATAGAAGAATATTTGGGATTTGGCCTTGTGTAATTTACTACCATGCCATCTTATCATATGCTTTCCCATGGAAATACTTGCATGCAGATTTAAGTTTCGTTTTGTTTATGTTGTAGTTGTGCCTAAATGAGACACAAATTCAAAGTGTATATTTTATTATTGTATTCATGTTTCCTACAATTTACCTAAAGGCCTGTTTACACAGGCAATTTTTGCAGCAATTTTTTACAATTTTTTATGGTTTAAACCTAGCAGCATTAACCAAAAAATCGATATGTGTACAAGCAATAGTGTGTCATGCATGACTCATCAGGACATCAAACATTAGAACAGCCTCGTTATAATTTGATGGACATTGCAATTCCTAAAACTCTATGAGATAGCAAAAATACTTCTGATACAATTGATTTTCATCTTCTATTTCTTCTCATTGAGTGCATTCCAGTTGAACTTCTTGCAGCTTCTCATCAGATACTGGAAGATGGCAATCAAATCCTCCAAGCTCTTCCAGGATTATCAGCAAAATATCTGGCACTCCAGCTGTGGTTTTATGCCTGGAAGACCTTATATGTAAAGTGTATTCCAGTATAAATGCACTTCATCAAGAGAATCTTGCAGGACACCATTAAAAGAAAACCATAAGCATTCTTTGGTAAATTCAATTGCTTCTCTTCCACCAACTTGAACATGTCTTTCTTAAATGCGACCACCAATTTTGTACTTTCTGGTTATGGTGAGATTTTCCAAAAGAATGAGCTTGTTTCCCTTGAAATGGACAATCATCGTTAGATCTAAAATAGCATTGTGCGGCAGCAATGACATCATTCTCGGTACCACAATCAGTTCTCGTCTGCAGAGGACAACCTTTATGCTGTCTCACGCAATCCAAATAAAGCTTCGCAACACTTTCTGGTGAAGTATGACTTTATCACTTCCACCCAAAGAACTTTTCTGCTAAAACTATCTACTGCACCATGGATAGGGAAGCCAAATGGCTTCAACTTATCATAACCTGTAAAAAACCATGAGGGGTTCCCCCATATAGCTATAATTAAGGTACTAGCACACAGATGTAAGTACTGGGGGGAGGCAGACAAAGGATTAGAATGACTGCTCCCTTGCTTTTGCCAGAGAGGTGGAGGGAAAGGTGACCTTGATGAAGAGGAAGCATTTTTCCTCAATGCAATGACTAATAAGCAGGTAAGTGCATTTTACATGCATGGTAGATACATTCTAGATACATGGAGTACAGTAAAAAATATATATTTTCATTTTTTACCATAATGATTAAAGTTATTGGTTTAATTTGAGAATGAAAAGTCCTTCAGGACTCTAGTTAGATTTTCATTACAAAACATTAATATTTTGATATTTTCAACCAATATGAGCACACAATCCAATTTCTAGTTGAACCTACAGTAGTTGGTAGTAACCTATTGGGAGCAATTCTCATGTGCAATAAGGTAAGTTCAGTTTGAGGAAAATACATACCATCAATATGCCAGCACTGATTAGGCCCATGAGACATATTGTCATCTTTTCAACTTTTTTCTTCTCCTCCGATCACTTGCTTCTGGGTCCCAATTTTTTAGGATTGTTGCTACTAGCTTCCGTGGTACATGCATGTGGTGCTTCAGTCTATGCCACATTTTCCTGTAACTGGCCAAACAACCTGCCGCTCTCGCATTTCCTGCCAAATTAGATTTCTAATGTATTCCTGATTAAAGTTTCCATCCTCTTTCAAGTCTACTCGATGAGACAAACTGTACAACTTCAGACACTTTTTCAGTGTCCTAACAGACATTTCTATACCATGCTCACTTTTCAGAAGGGAAACAATAGGATCATATTTGTAGCCATAGTTAAAATAGCTCTCTATGACTTTCTGCTTGTTGTCTATAGGATAAATGAACATCTTATACACATCAATTCATTGACAATATACAAGTCATTGAAGTCTTACCTGATCTTTTAAAGCTGCAGAAAGGACAAAACGTGATGCAAAGCAGTGCTCGCAAGCTGCCATTGTCAGAACAAGTGGAACCTCACGGAGGTCTAGGTATGACAACATATTCACATGCGCACACATTAGTTGTATGCTTCTGCAGAAAAGCAGTATTTTCTTGTACGGAGAAGTGGCGATTTTCTACGGAAAAGTATTGCATTTCTGCGGAAAAAGAAAAAACACAGTGTGGAGAAGCATCGAATTTTCAAGGAAAAACACTTCATTCTACAGAAAAATACTAAATTTCTACCGAAAATGACTGCATTTGTACGGAAAACAGCATAAATTCTACAGAACGAACATGATTTTTTATGGAAAATGCATGTCCCTAAACTTGCATATCTTTTTTATTTGCCATAACCTTGTAAAGCATGGGTGGCTTTGTAAAACAATTGAATAGGTATGGCGCAGAGCACGTCACAGTAGTTTGAAATTGCACAGGTGAATCAGTGCAAACGCTTGCAATCTGCATCAGTCTGCGGCCAAATCTACGTGACCTAAGGCTTTAAAACAATAGTTTTGATGTCGTCACGGTAGATTTCGTGCAGAAAAGTACTCGGGACCGGTGCACTCACCAGCGCATTCAAATTTACCAAACCAAATTATATACTTAAACCTATGCTCAAATATACCAAACCAAATTATATATGCTAATTATTATATATATTATTATATGTTTTTCTAGATTAGTGTTATCGCTTTATTGGTGAAAAAGTCGCAAAATACCAAATACGAGCCAGTACTTCTGTAAATACCGGACGTCGAATGTCGGATTTTAACCTGTATTTGATTGATTATAAAGAGGAATAACGAATATTTAAATCGATTTTAGCATAAAATGATTGAATATGGAAAATTTTCGTTTGCTGCCTCGCCTTAATTGTTTGTTGTAAGTAAGCAAAATATAATATCGTTGATCATTTTATACAGTCACAGACTCACATTGTGAGTCAACACTTACATCGTTAAATTTCTGACTGGTGCATCTGCACCCATTGCACCGGTCTGGATCCACCCTTGTTTTGGACACGTATGGACCAGTTGTCCACTCAAAATATTGTGCACTATCGGCTGAACACGAGATGCAAATTTTTGCAACACGAGTTAATTTGGTTTTCCATCGTAATTATGCATTTTGAGCCACACTGCACGCATTGACCGAAAACATCTAAAATCCCTTCTAGTTTGACCTGATCCTGTAGGAGTTTCTTTGCTACTAACACTGTTTGCTTGTCATAGTCAGGGTCCTCCACGCTGCTTTCATCACTTTTAGTAGACAATGATACATTGACGTCATTTGGATTGTGGCCCTGTAATGCTGCCGATTCATCACTTATGCTGCTTACAATGCTTTCCACTTCGACCTCTGTTGTTGTAGCCATTTGTGCTGCAAAATCGTCCACGTTTTTATTTGATGCACTGCTAGGCTCTTCGTGAGACTGAATGTTGTCCATGTATGTAACCATGGCTGTTACTTCGGCGACTGCATCCACTTCTGGAAAAGATGGACATTCCACAATGGGCTTTGTTGGGTGTGACGTCGAAGTTGCTGCCATGACAGTCTGCATTCTCACCAATCTCGTCCCCTCTCTACAAACTGGTATTCTCGCTTCAAATGTTTCTGACGCACTCGGCATTGGGTCTTGTTCGTTACTTTGCTCAATTGGCAAATTTGAGACACTTTCACGTTCTTCTTTCTCCTCCAGTTGTGATTCTCTTGGATTCAGAATGCTATCAAGTTCCTATAATTGTAGGTAAAATATATTTACAATAACATTCTTGGCCAACAATATGGAAATAAAAGTGTGAAAAACATTCTTATATGCCGTACTGTATAACATAATACATATAAAATACGTTTAAAGGGTTTTTGATGTACAATATTTCGTTAAGTACAGTAGGCAATCCAAGTGAGAAAATATACATACATTAGGGGACCTTTTCGCAACCGTTTCTCATCAGGTCTTAAAAAAATGATAAAATAAGTTTATTGATGGAGCACTTGTCACACCTTTTATCACTGTCTTCTTGCTGTAGAAGTTCTTAGTCTTCTCGAGCTTGCCTCTACCAAGGGTTTGTTCAATGTGGACAAGGCATCACTTCTTAACCGTACATGAAATGCTTCCTTGCACTCAATTTGGTTGAAGAACTGTGGCGAATCCCCTTGTACGTGTCTTCTGTGAAATGCTATGAGCAGATTCTACTGCACAACAAAGGATTAAACTTTTTGAATTTGCAAAATTCAAGCCATACCTTTCTTCTCTGTTGTTGGGCTATGGATTTTCCGCTTTGAAACGAAAAGAAACATATTCCACTCAGATTTTTTGGCTGTCACTGTGGCAACTGTATACCGGACAGTACATGTTCCACCTTGGCCATGCATGCAAGTGAAGCAGCAAAATTTGCAACAGGCCATATAACTCCTTCGCAAAAAAATTATCCTCATTTAGAACTTGTCAGTGCCTATACAGCAACAATAACAATTGCGATTTTAAATTGCTAGACCTCACAGAAATTACCAAGGTGTATCTGGATGCCAGTTGCCAATGTCACGAAACTCTTATCTACTCCAGTGTATGGTTGTTTCTGAAGAGCCTTTGTTTATTTTATCTAAAAACTGCGATAAAATCGCACAGCACTTTCGTGCACGACCACACTGGGCCATGCTAATTCACGTTCTTCAACTTAGTGAGCAAAATACGATGGTCATTATGTTGATAGCTTTGCCTAGGTTTAAAAATGTGGCAACAGTAAGTTTTTTGTTTTCTGTAGCCAATTTCAACTCGTATACGAGAAGTATCAGCACTACATTACACGATGAAAACATTTTGTAAGCAAATTGTTTATCACTGATCATTTTGCTTTCATAGCATAATGTGAAAGTTGCGAATTCGCAAAATCCTGTTAACCTTACATAAACATAGCAAAACTGAGATTGGTCAATGATTATCTCTATTGGAAGAGTCTCCTCCCTTATGCATTATACTCGATCAAGTTTCCAAGTGATTCATTAAATGAGTAGGCTAAAGTAGGGGCGATCTTGCCAGCAAGGGATTTAATAAATTTGGTCGAGATATCGTCTGTGCTCTAAGAGCCTTGGTAGTACTAATACCAATCAATGCTTTGATGGTGCTTGAAAAAATTATGCCGTAGCTTGCCAATAATTTGATTTCAAGGGATTTATTGATAAGATTGGAGTTCAAATCTCCAATTACAGAAGAACTCGTTTACTGGGAAATTGCGAGGTTTATACATGCATCCAATTATATAAACTGAACTGTAAATTTTTGCCTCAATCCACAGAACTTTGAAGGAACTTCTAAGTGTACATGTCTCTTAAACTTTTGTCCATTTGCCACATAAACAGCACATCCACCCCTTCGACATGCTTGCGATCTTTCCAAAGCACGGAAAAACCAGCGATGTATTTTCTTGTCACAGACAGATTAATGAGAAAAGATTTATTTCTTTTACATATGAGCCTTAATTTGTCTATGTTGCAACAAGCTTCTACAATTTAGGTGAGCAACAAGGTATTAGCACTATTTTCACTCCACCCATTTTGGTTTTGACCCAGTGAGCTTATAAGTTTGTCAACACCACTTGGGCCAGGATTAACTTCAAGATTAATGTAGTTTAATATAACTGTTTCCGGTACTCTACACTTACAAACACACATATGCTCCTGCAATACATCTTTATTTCTTCTTGGATGCCAGGTTTGTTCTTAGCAATATCTTTATTGTTGTAATGAAGGATAGCCTTTGACGATTCACCATCTCCACCTGCCCTGCCAGTCTCCTGGAAATATTCCCATATAGTATGTGGTTATCGAATGTGAACAATTTGCCTGATATTATCTATGTTAATGCCCATTGCACAAACTAATTGCAGGGTGGAGGTCTCAGAACTCAGCTGGCATAATATTTGTTTCTTCTTTCATAGCACCTGTTTGAGGAGCATGAAAGTGGGCGAGCAGTTTGTTTTTAGGAACTGGCTAAGACCCAGGTGGATGGTACTGATTAATGCCCAGTATTCTTTCAAACAGCTTGTATACATGCCCATGCCATTTTAAAGGCATATATATAATTGTCAAGGAATAATCAATTCCCATGGTAAGTACGTTGTTGGCAATTGGTCCACATATGTTCTCAATTGAATCAGCATTATGCCCTCACAAAAAGATGTCGCATAAAAAAATGTTTTGCCACCCACACATTTCTTTAAACCCAGGGATTCCTCTATTAGCTTCCTGTCCTTCTTATTTGCTGTGTCTGTAAGGGCAAGTACCGAGGCCAGTGGCGAAGCTATGTGAAAAAGTAGATCATGCCTGAGAGCTGAAGGCGTGAGATTCCTAGAGGGTCCGGAGGCATGCTCCCCTAGGAAAATTTTAAACATTGTAATCGGGAAATGGGATTTTCTGTGATTTCAGCATAGAATTCTTAGCTTTAGTTTGACTTTAAGAAAGAAACAATTTGCCTTATTCAGTAAAAAAACATCTTTAATGGTGATAAATGTGATCGCAAAATTCTTCAGAAAATTGGAAATTTGGCTGTTACGCCCTATATCAGGGCTCATCAGCATGCTTAGGAAACACACACAGAACAAATATTGCCAATCTAAATCCAACACGAACAGCCCTAATGAGCAAACTGGTTTTAGAGCACCAGCAATTTGCCTTTCACCCCTTCAAGAGAAGTGAAAGGAGTTTGGTTACCAAAAGGTGACTGACTATTTGGGACATTTCACGGACATGCAACTTGCTCAATTTTGCACATCATCCCAGTTCATATCTAAGCCTTTAACCCCCTCCTCTTTCCACTTATTACCCAACCCCCATCCCAATCCTAAGTAGGTTTTTATGTAATTCTGATTGTTCCTAAATACGTAACAGTTCAGGAGTACTTCATGTTAGCACTACTGTGCAGGCAGGTCTTGCAGAATAAGCAGTCATAGAAAATTAGCCCCAGCGATAAAACGCTCAGTGGAGCGTCTTGTTACGATGAACTTGGAAGTATCAATAGGCACACACTGAAACAAAGACATGTTAACCTGTTGATTAGCCTAGGTCTTACCATGGCAAATATACTATTGTCTTCACAACAAGCAAAATAATGAAGGTGTACTAGAGTGACACATAGGACCATTACATAAGGAATAAGGGTTGGCTTGCAAATTTGCTACCGGGTCATTGTGTTGGGAAGTGGGTACATTACGAAGTAATTAACACTAAGTACTTAATAGCGGGGACCGCTGTTCAGTACGACTGTCATAAAAAAACCCATGTTGTGTGAACGTTTTGGAAGCAAGCAATCGAAGGGAGATTTTTGTGAAATTTCGTAGTATAAAAGTAGTAAAAAAAGTACATATACAAATCGTATGAGTTTATTGTTGGATAACAAACAAAATTCCCGATAAAGTGGCGACCCCAAGCAGGAATTTAACATCAAAAAGCAGCGAATATCGTACGTGAAATTATCGTGTTTAGCTGAATGTGAAACCAGAGAGAAATCAATCGTTTAAGATGTTAACTAGGAAGGATTTGTTGAAGAAAGTTGAAGGTAAGCTTTGAATGCTGAAGTTTACTAGTGATGAGACCCCTAGTATTTTGGAAGAGAATAAATAAAAACAAGTTAAGAGACATGTCAAAGTGTTAGAATCGTTAATCGAGGAAGCTCATGATTCAAAAGTGGAAGTTCAGAAAGAGAGAATTGAGAAAGGGGATGACCCCACGAAAGTTAGACCATGGAGCCGCGATTGGAAACGAGAGTACTTGTGTTTGAAAGTGTTGTCAGTAAAGCGAAACAGCAGGGCGAGAAACTGAGTGAAATAGAACTCCAGATAAGGAGAGAGAAATTAAAGAAGAAAAGCATAGGAAGCATTATGATGAAGAGATGGCACTGGAGGAGGCTAAACTAGAAATGAAACGAAAGTTTGAAAAAGGATTAGAGGAAGCTAAACTGAAGTCTGCAAGCCAATGTAATTCTGCCAAGTTGCCCAAGTTAGTTATATCCAAATTTAAAGGAACCCACTTGGACTGGCAAAGATTCTGGGGGCAATTCAAAACAGAAATAGATAAAGCCCTATTACCAAGCTGTCATACCTTAAAGAGTTGCTTATTCCCAAAGTTCGTGCATTTGTTGATGGTCTGCCCTTTTCTACTGAAGGGTATGAAAGAGCAAAAACCATCCTTAAGACATGGTATAGGAAAGAAAGTGAAGTTGCGAATGCCCATATACATAGCATTATTTCCTTGCTAACCATACATGGGTCGAATGCAAGGAAAATCAATCATTTCTTTCAGACACTGGTTGCGAATACACAAGCATTAGAAACCATAGGGAAGCTGAAAGATGTCAAGGGTTTTGTACGAAGCACGCTAGACAAATTACCAGGTATACAGGCACACTTAGTTCAGTCAGATGACAACTGGCAAGAATAGGGGTTTAGTGAGATGGTAGAAGCACTGCGAAAATGGTGTGTGAGAAACCCTATACCAGAGGAAGACGTAAGTTGGATCACAAAGGAGGTAGCCATTGTCAACCAAAATTCGGGATGTTTTTACGTGCCAAACAGGAGTCATGGAAAATGAAGCAGTGTGTGTTCTGCGAGTCGATCCTACGCAAGTCTGCAGACTGCGACCAAGTTGTGGACGTTCTGTCTCGAAAGAAGATCTTGTCTGAGAAAAAGCTATGTTTCAACTGCACTGGTGTCAAACATCAAGCCTCTGAATGTCGAAGCAAAACAACCACACCTCTATTTGTGATGACCAAGCGAGCGCAACTAAACAAATGATGTTGGCAACTGGTAAAGGGACGGTGGTATATCCAGTTGTAGTAGCAGTTGTTGATGGAATAAAATGTAGAGCCCTCTTGGGTACAGGAGCTGGCAGTTTGTATATCTCTGCAGAATTGGTAAAGCTCCTAAAGAAACAGCCTTCGAGAACTGAATATCGGCGTATTGACATGATGATGTCATCGACAATGCAGATAATTGAAATCTATGGTGCGACTGTTGCTGATGTTAGAGGAAAATTTGAAATGAAAACCCAAGTGAGTAAGGTTGCCAAGAGCATTCTGTTGTCCATACCCAACCCTGGTTATGCTGACATCCTATCCCAGAACCACCATCTACACAGAGTCAAGATGAACGACGAAGACACCAAAGCTGAATTACCCATTCACCTCATCCTTGGTGCAGGTGATTATTCTCGAATCAAAACTACCACCAAGCCTAAATTGGGTCAGCCTGGCCAACAAATTGCCGAACTGACCTCCTTGGGTTGGACAATAATGTCATCTGGAGAGGAAGTCGATTTCAGCAATGTTTATCTTACCAAATCGTCTGCTGCAGATTATGAAGAGCTGCGTTCCCTGGATGTTTTGGGTCTGAAGGACCATCTGGAACAGGATCAACAGTTCATTTATAAGGAATTTCAAGAGCAATTAACACAGAATGATGAGGGGTGGTATGAAACTGGTTTGTTATGGAAGCCTGGTCATGACCCATTACCAAGCAATGAAAAAAAAAACAGTTGAGGACGGTTGTCCGGGCTATTGAAAAAGCTTCGAGGCGATCCGGAGTTGCTGACTGAATATAAAGACATCATTCATGACCAACTGAATTAAGGTATCGTGGAAAAAGCTGCTAACGACTTGGTAGGAAAAGAATTCCAAAAGTCTGCAGAGTCCACTAAGGTGCGAATCGCTAATAATGCATCTTCCAAGGAAAGTGATAGCAGTCCATCATTAAATGACTGCTTGGAAAGGGGCCCACCATTGCAAAATCAATTGTGGGACGTTCTTGTGAGAAATCTTCTGAAACCAGTGGCACTGAGTGGAGACCTTAAGCAAGCCTTTCTTCAGGTTTGAATGCGTACTCAAGATAGAGACTCGCTGTGATTTCATTGGATCAAGGACAAGGACTCATCAACTGTTTAAGTTTTAAAATTCACTCGAGCGCTTTTTGGCCTTGTTCAGTCACCTTGCTGGGAGGGACTATTCAATGTCTTCTGGAGAGTATGCATGAAAAGTACCCTACAGAAGTTGCAGAAATCGAGAAAAGCCTCTACATAGATGATGTCATCAGTGGTGGAGAAACTACTGAAGCAGTCCATAGTTTAAAAGGAAAGGCAGTAGACATTTTTGAGCAAGCGAAGTTCACTTTTCACAAGTGGCACTCCAACAAACCAGAATTGGAAAGTGGGAGCCAGCCCTCAGAAGTTAATCAAAGTTATGCCAAGGAACACCTTGGTGTCAAACCCGGCGAAACAAAGTTATTAGGACTCCCCTGGAATAAAGCAACGGACACGATCGCGACAGTTCTTCCAAACAACATGCCAGTCACAACTAAACGAGAAATGCTACCATTCTTGGCTTCCATCTACGATCGCCTTATAGTTTCTCCAATATCCCCTGTTGGTAAACTCATCTACCGTGATGTATGTGATCAACGTTGGCCTTGCGATGCAGAATTGCTGCCCCAGATATCTAACCGTTGGAGAAAATTAGAGAATGCCCTACCTGAAAGGTGGAAGTATCACGCAGTGTCACCACCTATGAGGCACCCGATCCGAACGTTGTATCCCAATAAAATTATTGTCTCCAATAAATTACTGGGATTGTTAGGGTCAGGGTTGGGGTTTGGGTCAGGGTTCATTTTATATGCATGAAATGACAATTCCAGTAACTATTGGAATTATCAAACGTTGTAACCAGTAATTTTATTGGGATACAACGTTCGGATCAGTTGTATGAGGAGCCCATTGAAGCAGTCCATCTTCACGTGCTCGGTGACACTAGTTCAGAAGGTACGTGTGCAGCAGTGTACGCCGTTGTGCATCTGCGATCGGGAGTCGATCAAGGTTTGGTGGCTGCATAATCAAGACTCGCGAAAAAGAATTTGACTATCCCACAATTAGAGCTTTTATCAGCTCTTGTTGACAATGTCAAGAACGCTCTGAGTTATCCAGTTACATCAGTTTTTGGTTGGTTAGATAGTACTACTGCCCTTTATTGGATAAAGGGAAATGGCAACTACAGTTTGTTGCAAACAGAACAAGGAAAATCAATGCTAAGGTTTATATTCAATAGGGACATGTTGGGACGCACCAGAATCCTGCAGACCTTGGAAGCCGTGGCTGTCTACCAAACAACCTGTCAGAGTCGTGGTTGAAAGGACCAGAGTGGCTACATAATGCTGATCAATGGCCTGAGGACATAATTGTCGCACAACCTGGTAAAGAGTTGAAATCGGAAGCAAAAGTTTGTAAAGAATTTGCTCACAGCAGCCGTGGAAGTCAAAGATGAAGTGGATGAGCTCCTACAAAAGCACACCTTTTGGAAATCTGTTCACATTCTTAGTTGGATAACCAGGTTCGTAAATAACTGCAAAGCAAAGTTGGCCAAGACGGGACAGCAAAGTGGTCTGCTGACAACAACTGAAACTGAAGTACAAGTGGAGTTGCTCGTGAAGAAATTCACCGAAAGACAGATCGAAACAGAACAATTTAAGAACGATCAGCTAAGGCTTAACCTTCAAAGAAACGGACACGATCTCTTCGAATGTAGAGGAAGAATCCAAGGCTTGTATGCAATATATGTACCACCTGGCACGTTGCTCAGTGAGAAAATGATCGAAAATGCCCATGTTCAAATGTTACATGGGGGAGTTGGGTTAACAATGGCCTTGTTATGTCAGCGATACTGGATAGCAAGACTTCGTCAGTTAACAAAGAAAGTGATTGCCAGATGCCACAGGTGCGAACGTTTCCAGGTGTAACTGCCTATAAGTTCTAGGTGTCGACTATGCTGGACCCTTCATTTATAAGGTCAATATATCTTGCTCTCTCTTGCAGCCTCACCTGTTCTATTCATTTGGAGTTACTTATGACCAAACTACCGAAATTTTATCAAAAGTTTCAAGCGTTTTATTGCACAAAGGGGACGTCCACGAAAGGTTTACTTGGACAATGGTAAAAATTTTGTTTTGGCTTTTGTTTGGATCTGTAAGATAATGAAAGATGAACGCTTTCGACGAGCCAAGTACCTATCTCGATGCAAGGACGCCTTATGGTCTCGTTGGACTAATGAATACCTGCGAGGTCTCAGAGCAAGACATGATCTTTGAGGTGGAGAAAAGGCAAATATCAAAATTGGTCAAGTCGTACTTATCAAAAATGACAAGTGAAACCGCAGCAAGTGCAATCTAGGTGTTGTTGTTAAACCAATTAAAGGTCGAGATGGTGTCGTTAGAGCTGTGCGACTACGAGCCGGAAAATCATATGTCAAACGCTCAGTCCAACAGCTGTATCTTGTTGGAATTGGAGTGTGATGATTTACCAGTGGAAAAACCAGCAGCTACATTGAATGCAGAAGCAAGGGAGTTCCGACCAAAAAGAAAAGCCACGAAAAAAGCCGAGAAGCTATTCAATAGGACTGTCGTAAAAAAACCCACGTTGTGTGAACGTTTTGGAAGCAAACAATAAAGTTAGTGCACTCCCATCTATCGGTATCTAAAATTGAGATGCCTGGGCTTCTGAAAAAACTGTTTTAAAACCACCTCAAAGAGTTGCTTTTTATCTTGCTTCTCTTGAATGATGTCCTTGTGAATAGATATTCTGCACAAGCAACCAAGCCTGTCATTCATTTTGCTGTGAAGATAGGATTTTACCCTACCCAACCATGAAAAAGATCTTTTAACTGATGCACTAGAAACAGCAATTACACCATTTAATTTCCACAATTTGACAACTTGTGGAATACACCCTGAATATATTCATCTCAAACAGGTATTTCAGACGTTCCATTGCATTTTATCCTTTTGAAACTCCTGATCCTTGTAAAGAAACATAAGTTGGGCTCCAAGGCTAGGTATATCAAAAAGTGAACCATACTTTTCCATTAATTGTTGCAACATCTCAGAATGGATACCATTTTGCCACTCAGTAAAGATTGGTGGATTCACTAAGCAAGAATTATTTCAAAGAAAAGCTGTTTGCAGTATGGCATGTAAAATTGAGGCCTTTTCTAAAATTTTGTAGTAAAGCTCCAGTAAAAAGCAAAAAAGGAATGACTCAAGATCACTGAGAAGATTATCTGACCTAGAAACAGTCTCGTCAGTGAAATTCGCAGGATTCGAGACTGCTTGGGCCTTAAAACACCATCTAGTTTCACCTGGACTAGGAATATTACTACCTTTTGAAGTAAGAAATGCCTTCCGATCAGGAAAATGAACAAAAAGAATTAACTTTAGAAAAAAACTTACTTAATCTGTTTAATACCTTGAACTGACTGGCACAAACAAGGTTCAAGCAATGGACAGCACAATGAAAAGAAAGGGTAATCTTGGTGAATGCGTGTCTGTAGGCCACTGAGGTGGCCATCCATGACAGCAGCACCATCGTATGTTTGCATGATTAATTTAGATTTAACTGAAACACCAAACTTACTTAGAGAAGCCTTGACAACTTTATCCATTCCCAGAGCTGTGTGGTTTCTGCTAACATTAAATTTTAAAATCTTTCTACTATTTCATAACCTCGATCCAAACGAATAATTATGCTCAGTTGCTCTTTGATAGACACATCCATGGTTTCATCACACTGGATGCTAAGAAACTGGGATTCACTTACTTCTTTATTAATTTGATCCTCAATCACATCATTCTGGGTCATCAGACGAAACACCAGTAAAAACACCCCCAGACTCACCTTTCTGCCTCCTGAAGCCTGCAAATGACTACCAAACACAGAATCTAGCTTACCAGAAAATTTCAAAAGCTCCCTGTAGTTACCTTGGCTTAGACTGGTAGAAGATTCATCGTGCTTCCTAAATTCCATTTCCTGCCTTGCTAAGTAAAGCACAGCAATGACAGCATTAACAATATTTTTAAGCAATTCTCGGTTTTGCCTGACCTCCTTGCTTTCCACAGCTTTCCTCCTAGCCCTGGAGAACAACACATCCACACTTTCTTACCTCTAATTTTTAAAGATTTTCCACATTTTGTAGGACTCCATGTGGGACTTAGACATTTCATTGTTCTGGCAATCGCTCAAGAAACCATGCATGTTGACAGAACCAGTATGCATCCAAGTAGATCGGCCTGACTTACTATTATAAAGGGTAAACATGGCCAGCAAAACAGACTTCTTCATCTCACTAGCACACAACCAGTCCTTCTTACTGTATTATGACCCTGGCAACTTTCTACCTCTAGACATGAGTTGCAGCTTCGGTCTTGGTTGCTTCATTCTTACAGTAGCCTTTTGCTTAATATTCCTAATAGGATGAGAATATTCCTAATTGAAAGTCATGCCGGCCTGAGTTGAGCATGACATGCGGGTATATTATGCTCAATAGCCTGCATTAAGGTTAAAACTATGGACAGTTCAAATTAGCCAAAAATAAGTCGAATTTACATAATTTTAAGGGATTTTTGAAATGGCATCTTATGTAGAAATGTTTAAGTTCACTTTTTAAAGATCAACTACATATTTTGAAAAAACAAAAAAATACTTTTTTATGATGAACTGTTAATGATATTGCAACCAAATTTACTTATTAATTTAGCTCTTGTTTTTTTTAGTTTTAGATAATACTATTGTCTAAGCAGGTAAAATAAAAATGAGTTGCATGGAAGGCATTCAATGCTGTTTGGAGGCCCCATTACGGGGGCCTGTATCCTTTTTTCCCTTCAAATATCAAGTGTCCCTGCAATTATTCAGTATTGTATCCATATAATGACAAAATTTGTGAGTATTTAGAGATCCACAAAAACATTGCACTATTGACATCTTTTTAATGTTCTACTGGTTTAGTTGTACATACATATGGGCCAAAATGTCAGTAAAACTGAGCCAACTTGCTCTACAGGGGCAGATCTAGGGGTAGTCAAGTAACTAACTGACTAACGTAAAAATTGCAAGAGTTCATTAATATTCATAATAATTAATTAGTTAATTAATATTCTTTAATTACTCCGAACATAGGCGCACTCCAGTTTATAATAATTTGTGCAGCGTCAAAAGCAATAATTTGTACAGCGCAAAGATGATTTTAATCATCTTTGCCGCTGTACGAATTATTATAAACTGGAGTGTGCCTCTGCATGAAGTTTTGCAACTGGACTATTTAAGAATAAAATATTCCTAAATAGTCCAGTTGCTAAACTTCATGCAGCGGATTAGTCAAACGAGTCAAAAAGTCAGATTTTAAGGCATTTGATTGGCCTAGAGATTTTTTGACTTATCTTTGCAAGGGTCTGACTAACTTGCGTTATTTTTGAGCTTTCTGATTTGTTCACAAAAAAATTCTCGTCTCTTATTGGCTCAATTTTTTTGACTAATGTTCGTGGGGGGTTAATGATATACGTTTCTGACTGGCTGATTGAAAAAGCCTGCTTGGAAGGGTGAACTATTACCTATTAATCAGTCTTTTTAACTGCTTCTTGACCTCAAAGGTTGATATATAAATTGCGTTAGAAAAATGTATAGCTGCAACATCATCAAATCGTTGTTAGAATTGAACGATCTCGAGGGATTGAAAACGGCGAACGCTGATCTGTTGAAACAACTGAAGGTTGTAGATACAAGAGCTATTAGCAGCACAAACTTGATGCTATCGACAAATATTGAAGCGAGATTTATATACCGAATTCGGCAACAAAAAAAAAAAGTGAACAGCAATAAGGTGAGAAGATTAATACATTGACAATTGGAAGCCATAGAATATATCCATGTTTTCGGCTACGTGAATGTCATGCAGATTGGCATATTTATGCGCGTACGGTCAAAAGGTTAATATTTGCTTAATAGTCTATGTCATACACAGATTTCCAGAAATAAAATTGTTATTTGCACCCACAGAAGTTACATAATTAAATAAAATTAACCACACCAGTGCAATTCTAGCAAAATTTTGACTTGTGTTGTAAAGGGTTTTGTTGTGTGACTGGCGACTGCATGGTCTGGTGATAAATTTTGTGTTGCAATCCAATAGGCAAAATCTAACACACAACCACCAGCATTGACAATTTTGACATGTGTTGATATGTTAACGGGGGAATCTTAGCTTTGTTAAAAATATTCAAACCCAGTCAATAAACAATTAAACATTGTGTGGCTAACAGTTTATGGCTAATATATTAATTATTAAACAATGTTTAATATTATTTGTCATGTCATGTCAGTTTTTGTTATATTTTTTATTTATTAATTCTGTTCTTACATTCTTAGATCTGAAGCTTCTGGAAATTGCTTATATATAGTTCTGTTTTGCTGGTACTGGTAGGTGATAACAGTTTAGTTCAAACTCTGTGGGTTTTAACTTCACTTGAGCTTTTCTTTAATGCAGATTTTTACTCGCAGCACCCCTGCTTTTCCTCTGTTGTGGATGAGCATAGTGAATACTTTGGCAAAACTACTAATAATCTTTACTTAAATGTGCATCCATAGAAAGTGTGGATACAGGTTTAATCAAGGATGACTTATTAAGGCAGGAAGCCATTGTAAATTGTACTTATAGGAAGTGGTCATCATTTTTGTGCATTTGTGGTCTGTCCTCTGTTTTGCAGAGAAATTTTTTTACCTACCATCCTGACTGTGGCAATCAGAGGTGTAAGTTTTTGTTTAATCAGTTAATCAAGCCATGCCAATATGCTGAGAAAGGTTCACATGATATTCATATTTTGTTTTGCTATGAAGGTACTATTAAACCAGGTGAAACCTTTCAGTCTAATCACTTTGTCCCTCTTCTTTTTCCTCGCACGAGCAGAAACTGAAACCTACAGGTAAATCTGCTGTTGATTCAACTGCTTCAATAGCAACCAAGAAAAGAAAAGTAGTGTCCATTTTGCCTAAACAGACATCAAAGCAAGCTGACATTGGTAATTTTTTTATTGTAGCAAAACAGCCTATTGTACACAAAGCCCCAAATGAAACCTTTCCATCTGCTGCAGCACTCTCTGATCATAATTTAGACGAGACTGCCGCACAAGTATCTGCATGTAGCAAATCTTTAATTAGCTCAACTTCTACTAAACCACAGCAAAGCAGTTCTCTTCCAACAACGAGCAAAGTACCAGGTTCCGAGGTAAAACATGTACATGACGTGAATAAGTTTGATGTTTCTTTATATAGAGAAAAGGTTAAAGGATTGGAAACCTCTGAAATTTGTAATTTAATTAGAAATGTCTTTAAGCCTAATGAGCATTATATTTTCCCTAAGACCAATGGTAGGAGTTTTAGATATGATTGGTTAAAATTGTATTTCTGGCTATGTCATTCCCCTTGTAGAGACGGTGCATATTGTTTATCATGTGTATTGTTTGGTGATTGCTTTCCTGTTAAGGCTGGGAAAATCTATAATTTGTTTTCAGAACCCTTGACTTATTGGAATAATCCTGCATATACTTTTAAACGCCATGCTGGGCATGGAACTGGAGGGGAAATGGGTTTACATGGTTGTACATTTCCCATCCTAACAAACTTCAGGGGCAGCACAGCCCATTGTGGTAGTACCAGATTCTCACCTTAAAAAAGAGGTTGAGAAAAATAGGAGGAAACTTGCTCCTATTATTGGTTCAGTTCTTTTTTGTGGCCAACTTGGTTTGCCATTGCGTGGGCATCGTGATGATGCCAAATATCACCCTGAGATAGGCTGTTACTCCACTGGAGGTGTTGGAAATTTTGTTGAATCTCTCAATTTTAGAGTTAGAGCAGGTGATAAAGTTTTAGAAGATCACTGAAAGACTTGTGGTAAGAATAGAAGTTATATTTCCAAGACAAGTCAAAATAAAATAATTAAGTGTTGTGGCCAAGTAATTAGTGATACAATTATTGCAGAGATCAAGTCCAGTAAGTTTTTTTCTGTTATTGCTGATGAGGCTGCAGACTCTTCACATAAAGAGCAAATGTCCCTAGTTTTGCATTTTGTAGACAGTGATATGAGCATTAGGGAGGAATTTATTGCATTTCTCCGCTTTAAATATATTTTAAGTAGGGCCTAACTTGCTAAACTTTTATTAGATGCTTTAAATGATTTAACTTTGTCCATTGAAGATTGTAGGGGTCAAGGTTACGATGGAGCAGGCTCTGTTGCAGGGAGCATCAATGGTTTGTCTGCTCATATATTAAGGCTGAATAACAAAGCCCTTTATACTCATCGTTACAGTCACAGATTAAATTTATCAGTTTGTGACTCTTTAAAAATAACCGAGGTAACAACCATGCTAAAACAAGTTAATGATGTTTTGCATTTTATCAACAGTTCTCAGACACGGAGTATACCTTTTGAGGACTATATTAAGACGCATAGTGCTGATACTGAGACACGAAAAACACATCTGAGCACCATATTCAGAACTAGATGGGTTGAACGCGTTGAAGGTTTGGATACGTTTACTGAGCTTTTTGTTCCATTATATCACACACTTTGTAATATGAAAGATAACCCAGGTCTTGTTACTGATGCACATGTACATTATTATGTGTTTCACATTTTGAATTTGAGGCTACTTTAGTTATCACTAGACATGTTCTTGATGAAACCCTTCCAGTTACACAATTGCTACGAGGAAAGAGTATTGATATAATGGATAGTATTCACCTAATAAATTCATTGAAAGATGATATGATGTTGATGAGGAATTCTGTTGATAGTTACCATGATATGTGGTATGAAGAAGCTTTGCAGTTAGCTTCTAAAGTATATAGGTCTCGAAGAATCAAAGCCAAGAACAGTTAGTAGACAAACTACTAAAGCAAACCCACCTTTCAAGATCATATCTGAGTATTACAAGAGAATTGTTACCATCCCCCTCATTGACCATTTTAATTCATCTTTGCAGACACAGTTTGACACTGACAGCGTTAATGTTTACAAAGGGCTAAGTATTGTTCCTGCCAAAATTTTAACCTTATTCAGCAACGGAATTAACTGGATTGAGTTATTTAAACCCGTTGCTACTTTTTATCATGATGATCTGCCAAATCCATTAGCATTAGATGCTGAGCTGTCTTTATGGGACACATACTGGAAAACCTTTGAAGGACCATGCCCTTCTGACATAGCCACAACATTAAAAGCTGTTAATTTTGATGGTTTGAAAACATCAAGGTCATACTTCGCATTTTAGGTACACTAGGTACCCATTACGTCTTGCCAGTGTGAAAGATCTATTTCAGCACTTAGGATGTTAAAGGATTATAAGCAAAGCACAATGGTTGAAGAACGTCTTAATGGCCTGGCTTTGATGAATATTCATCAAGAAATTGTTCCAGATACTGATAAAGTAATTGATAAATTTTCCGTTGGGAACACAAGGTTGAAATTTAATTGAGATTGCTCGCTTCTTTCATTGAAATATTTTAATCAAATATACTGTACAAGTTAACACAGTACAAAAAGACAGTGATTGAGCATTTTAACAAATGAAGCATGAGCGTTGTTAAAACTACATTGCATATGATTTACCATTTGTAATACCAGTACATCATACAACATAACCTGCTAGGATGTATAAGATAATACAGTAAACGTCTGCACACATACAGTACTGTGCAAAAGTTTTAGGCACCCTGTTTTTTAGCTTTTACATTAAAAGTCATATCTAACCAAAAATGGAACCAATTACAATGAAATTTGTACGGGTGATGAAGCAAAACGACAAGTTGCAAACTTGTTACTTGAAAACATGGATATTGCAAACCGGAAGTTCAGTTATAACCAAAATGGTGATATACTACTTTTTTTGAGATGTCATCATTATATCGATGTACAGTTTTTGAATAATTAATTTTTTTGCAGTAACACTGTAGCAAAGCCACTAAATTACTTTAGAAATATTGATCAATTTGGTGCAACATGCAGTGTTCAGTTTTGAATAAAATCTCTTCATGTGAAAAACAGTCCTTCTCGAATACTTTTTGGTACTCTATTTGCGATCATTTTTCTGCAACGTTTTAGCATGTGCAAATTATATGGAATAACAGCATTTTAATTTTAGGGCAAGTATCAACAACCATTGGTCAAACTAAACCACCCTATATAGCATCATATTATATTAGATTTTTAAACCTGGTTGCAAAGTGATCAAATTTAAATCAACGTTTCGCACTAATGATTTTTGTTATTTCTGAACCACAGTAACCGCTTTGCAACAGAATCACGCTGAAAACTTCAACAAAAAAGTTAAGTTCCATGCTTGATTTTTGAATTTGAGGACAAGTTGTAGCCAGTACTTCCGATAATAGCTAAACTTTCGGTTTGCATTATCAATTGTTTAAAAGTAACTCGTGACAGATAACATTTGTCTCTACCACATGTTAACTTTTCACTGAAATCGGCTCTATTTTAAATTAGAAATTAGCTTTCACATGAGAGGCAAAAAGAGTGATGCCTAAAACTTTTGCACAGTACTGTATGCAACATAGCCTTCTGGGATATATAACATTAGTAAACGTCTGCACACTTTATTCCCATGTGCATAGTGTCTAAATTTGACTTGTTAGTTGATACAGTGTGACCAGATATTTGCCAAGGCAATTACTAAATAAGGATGCAAATTACTAAAAAGGAGAAAAAATTACTAGATTTTTGCGTTTATCCAAAGCGCTCTAAAAACCAGTAATTCGAAAACACTCTATAATATAGCAATTATATAGTATTATTCTATTATACCAGAATCTCCTGGGATTTATTAACGCAGCTAGATATCAAATATTTACAAAGATTTCTGCAGTTACTCTATGAAATAAATATAACGTGTTTGGTAATTTAATAAATCTTTACATGTTAAAGCCAAAACAAGTTTCTCTTATTAGAAAATAAGCCCTAGTGCCTAAACAAGCTCACTCCTGCTGTTGATTATCGTAATTACACATCATCATCTTCGCAGCGTCCCCATAGATAGCCTCAACAGTGGTATACATCTCTTTATTGCACAGATCAAGCATCTCTTTATTGTGTTCGAAGTTTTCGCAAGATCCTAACATATGCTTAATTCCATCTTTAACAAAAATGAGCGATGCCACTCCTTCGGTTGAGAAACAATTTCTTTGTTTCGTTTTAATCAAATTTAGCTCAGAAAACACTCGTTCGCAATCAGCGTTGCTAATGGGTAAACACAACATTGCCTTCACAAATCTTCCTAAGATACGATATTTCTCATTGAGCGCTACATTGCCCCAAAACTCTTCAGTTGGCGATGTGGCACATTTGTCAGCTAATTCTGATATTTGTTCATCAAAACTCAATTCTCTCCATTCTTGGTCAAGAATCTGAAGCTTTTCTAGGTAAATGACATTCGGAAATTTTGCAGCAACGTCCACGATACTTGGAATTGTTCCTGATACTGCTAACTGTGGATTCAGGAACCTTAACTGTCGCACTAGGGGGTCGTCTATCGGCAATCGTTCGTTCAACTGGAAGCAAAGCTCTATCAAAAATTGCTGACACCTCTGGAAGCACACGTTGATCATTTCCTTTCCGACATTCTTGTAGGCGGCAGAAACGAGGAGCCTTGCTACATCTGTTCCCATATAAAGCTGCTCTAGTGGTAAGTGGTTTGCTGGGTTTTGAACATCAATAACCGCTACGTCACCTTTTAGGAGCACTGGCTTCACAAAACAACTGAGGATTGACTTATAAGCTGAAATGCAATTTGAATAAAACTTGTGGATGGCTGCTGTCTCCGACTGGAAAATTACATTTAGCTTGTTCATAAGGGAGAGGATGTAATTCAGAAATGGGAAGCACAGTTTTGTAATGTCATTGGATAGCTGCTGAAACAAGAATTGAGAGGTCTGCAGACGATCGACTAAACACTGTGATGTGAAATACAACTTCAAGGCATCCCATTGACCAAGAAGACGTTCAATACAGGATCCAAATGAGAGCCATCTTATATCGTAGAACCTAAGCATTTTATGTTGTTTGGACTCTGTGAATTCCTGGAACTCTTTAAACTCGTTAAACCTTTTGCTTGAAAGAGCAAAATAATTGTGACACTCTTTTATAACTTGCTCTAAGTTTCGTGGAAGGAGGGCACAGGCATGGGAAACTACCAATGCACATGAATGACATGCGCATTTAATAGCCAGACAATTGGGATTTTCGTCTTTTGTACGACTATCAACACTGTTGTTTTTACCAAAAATTATGTTTGTGGTATCTGCTGCAAATCCAACTAAATGCGCAATTTGAACATCATGCTATGCAAGTTTGGTTTTCATCAGTTCAAAGAGATCAGCAGCTGTTTTTTCTTGTACTGGAACTAGATTTAATAATCTAGTGTCAACCCTCTTTGCTTTTTCGTCAAATAGCTTAATGACGATCGCCATGCATTTTGTTGTTCCTTTGTCTGTAGTTTCATCGATAATAACAGAAACTGGACTTACTTGCCCATCCTCTTCATCAAGACTTTTTCTAAGCTGAGTCTTGGACTCTTTTGATAAGATGTTGCATGTCATGGAAGCAGCCTTAGTGCGTTTGCATGAAAATTCACTTGCGATCGCTGAATCTTTAAATGTCCGAGACATTAAAGTTGAAAAGTGATCCATTACTCGAAAGGGCAAATTGTGCTCAGCTAGAAATGCACAAAATGTCAATTCTGCTTTCTTTACTTCATCGGAAAGGCTGTTAGCAGATTTAAAATATTTGGAAAGCTACCAAATATCATAAAGATAAAATCAAAACTGTATTTTGACAGAAAAACAATGCACAAAAGTCAACACGTTTATTAATACATACTTGCGAACGACCAGACGATGAATTCATGAGGGACATATGCTTTGAACTCTGGTCGTGTATGCGAATGGTAGCTAATCTTGCTTGAATCTCACATCGACATACTTTGCAATATGCAATGTCTGCAGTCTTACCCTTTGTTAGCCACTTTGAGAATTCGGGCAACAATGCCCACTCATTCCGATAATGCTGCTTGTATTTTTTTCCACATTTATCTTGGGTTTTGGTCGTGATTTTTCTTTTTCTTGTGTTTTGTTCGCCTTTCTGGCTTTCAGAAACTCACTTTCCATAATTTATGCTATGGTATTTCCATGTTTTTCATTTTTCATTGCCTGTATATTTTTTTTATTCGGCAGTGTAATTGTACACGTAAATGTGTAATTTACATTTTACAAATATGGCGTTGCACCAGTGTGACCAGATATTTTCCAAGCCAATTACTAAATAAGGATGCAAAAATTACTAAAATGGAGAAAAAAATTACTAGATTTTTGCGTTTAGCCAAAGTGCTCTAAAAACCAGTAATTCGAAAACACTCTATAATATAGTAATTATTTAACAAATACAAAACATTTTCCTTGTTGATATGCAGTTATGTCAACACTAGTGGAATTGGGAAAAAGAGAAATTGTATGGAAGCACGACGCCGGAAGGGCAGAGTGTTTTCATACAATTTCGAATTTTCCTGACTTCCACGAGTGTTGATATAACTGTATGTTAATTCGGAAAAAATGTTTTATATTTGTTTTATAATATAGCAATGTCAAAAGCCCTAAGGATATAAAAAATTTCCGTGTTTACAAGTGGCGGGAAATTTTCCGTGTTTACATTGAGTTATATAAACACAGCTCTTAACCAATCAGCATTCAGGACTGACAAATGCTATATTATAAATAGTATTATTATACCGACCGATGAGGACCGATGGCGACAGCCGTTAAGGTAATTCAGTCACTATATAAAGATCAGTGGATTCGTAGCCTGGACTGCAATAGAGTTCACTGGACTCACTGCAACTGCTCTCAGTGTTCTGATTGAATTTAAAAATAACACATTGTGTCGCTGGCGTATTTAGAATTTTGATCCGATTCCTGAAATATTACTAATTCTTAGCAAAATTACCAAAAAAATTACCAAGAATTTTCAATTACCAAAAAAGTCCGAAAAATTGCAAAATATTACTAAAAGTAATTAAAATTACCAAATTTTTTGTTAAGTAATAGGTAATAGGAACCATATTGGTGTCTAGCAAAATAAAATAATATTTTGTGACAACAGTCCCTTTGTTCATAAAGGGGTAGTGTAGGTGTAATATGAAATATGATATAACATGAGGTAGGTCAGGCCAGAGTGACTGAAAGTAAATATATGAGACAGGGACAGTAAAAAACAATATCTAGAAATGGAAATACTTAAATAGGTAATAGAAACTGTATTGGTCTCAAGTAAAATGGGTAAAACATTGTAACAACAGGTACAATGAGCATGTAACGAGAAAAATAGCTAGACCTCATGTAGTGTATTAAACACGAAATGCGATGGGACAAGACAATTACTGGTCTGTTTTACAAAAAAGCTAGTGGGAGATATGTAAAAAGTTAGTAGAAGGAAAGAAAGAAGGAATTTTCATGTGTGTAAAGCAGATATCCCCGTATGCGGCGTTTTGTCCTTCGTGGACTCGTCAGCGGGGAATAGGGGCTGGGCGTGGCGGGCGTGCGCCTGTTCGCGGGTTGTGAGAAAGGCTAATTACGCATGTGCACAACCCACAGACACGCAATTTATTCAGACGCTTAAGACCCCTTCGTCCCCTTTGCTCTCGTCTCTCGCAACGCGAACACTGTGAGGAATTTTTGAGATTTTGTAAACCAGATTTGTCATGGCCCAACCATATTGGCTTGTCGAAAATCAACAACACATTTGGTATGCTTTCTTATTATTTGATACACTAGCGCTTATTTTTTTGTCATTTATCGATGTTGTATTTCGTTCCTCTATCTTTCTAAACACGTGCCAGCCACTATTCCCCGCTGACGAGTCCAGGAAGGACGAAACGCCACATACGGGGATATCTGCTTTACACACATGAAAATTCCTTCTTTCTTTCCTTCTACTAACCTTTTACATATCTCCTACTAGCTTTTTTGTATAACAGACCAGTATATGTCTTGTCCCATCGCATTCCGTGTTTAATACACTACATGAGGTCTAGCAATTTTCTCAATACATACTCATTGTATCCGTTGTTACAAAGGTTTGCCCATTTTACTTGATACCTATACAGTTTCTATTACCTATTTAAGTATTTCCATTTCTAGATATTGTTTTTTACCCTCCCTGTCTCATATATTTACTTTTAGTCACTCTGGCCTGACCTACCCTCATGTTATATATTTCATATTACACCTACACTACCCCTTTTATGAACAAAGGGACTGTTGTCACGGAATATTATTTTATTTTGCTAGACACCAATATGGTTCCTATTACCTATTACTTAACAAAAAATATGAATGAATTTTGTAGGGAACGGGTAGAGCGCATCTAAGCTCGCCATATTGTAAAGTCATATTGTGACATTAGCATACTATCCTCTCACTTCACATTTACCCATGATTATATTTGGTTGCATTATACCACAACACCCGAAACCAAACTAGGCCTATATTACCAAGAGATCCGTAGTGAGATCCATACAATTGTTTTTTCACCTGTGTTTATTATACATTTCATGTTACCTTATAATATACAGCATGCCTAATTTATGCCATTATTTGATACAGTTGTTCCCTATAAAACCACCCCAAACCCAGACCAACCCCCCACCACCACCCTACAGAACCCTGACCAACCCCCCACCACTACCCTACAAAACCCTGACCAACCCCCCACCACTAACCTACAGAACCCTGACCAAATTCCCTTAATTAATCAGAGCAATTCTGATGACGACAAAGCCTTGATTGCTAGATTAGTTCATGAGGCTGAGATAACAGAGGAATTCAACCTCGATGACAGCCTTCAACTAGAACAAATAAACTTTGACAAACTCCTTGACATGCCCATAGATTTAATGACTGAGGACAACCTACCAAATGACACAAACAACCCAGAGGAAACCATAGATACAAAACAACAGGCAAATACAATTAACACAAATAACAACTTTGATACACTAAAACTTAAAGAATGAGTCTCATAGTAATGCATTGCGTGCTTAATGTTTATGTTGACATGGATTACACGTCATAGTTCAAGTGCTTGCCTTACGTTCTTTCTAAATTTGCATACATTTGCATTCACTGCGTTCGTGTTTTATGCACTCTATTGCTATAAAATTCTTAGATTTTTTGGAAGAAAATATTGAATATTTTTCAATATGTCCTCATCAGACACTGATGAGGAATTAAATGTATCACAATACGATGTTGAAGACGATCTAAATGCATATGGATCGCCAGTTCACAGGACTGGCGCAGCAGTCAATGCGTTGTCTGTATTGCCAGCGCCGATTCATACCAGAACTCAGGTAATGTTTAAAGTAAAGTTATTTGTTGCTTTTATATTTGTGGTGTTCGGTTTCATAAAATGAAATTCGTTTTGTTTCAGTTTTGTAATTGCAAAAATACATGCGGTAGACGCAGTGGAAGGAAAAAGCGAGGTTGTCCTTGTTGGGATGTGGGGTTAAAATGCGCTGATGACTGCACGTGTGGTACGAAGAAGGCAGCGTGCAATAATAAGCAAGAAACAGTAGCTGTGTCAGTGGCCGGTGCAAGTGCTTTTGAGCGTCATCAGATCGTGGTTGATGAAGCGAAAGGGCATATAACAGAAGGTGTCTTTTTTTGGATCTTTTGATTTACCTGTGCTGTGGTTTGTCAGTCAATTTTGTATTGTTCTAAAAGTGCTTGTCGAGTCCCTGATTTCCAGACTGTTATTGTACTTGCCCTTTTCAGTTATATACGCATTTTATACAGGTATATTGTTCACAAATTAACCAAAAATATACATTGATAAAACCATTTCATGTTTCTAGGAGTTCATAGGAAGTCTTACGGAGGAGCAAAAAGACAAAATACTCCTCAAGGTTTTGTCGAATGGAAAAGGTAGTCTCGACTATGCTAAAAATCTTGTGGCATTTGGTGGTCTGCAGCCACCAGATCCTCCACAGACAAAGCCCCGCTGGTGCACATGTGGAGTATGCCAACCAATGCCAACTGAGGAGGAAAACAAGTGCTGCAAAAAAATTCGATGTGTCACATCATTTGTGACATTTCAAAATACCTGCACAGACAGATGTTTTGATCATGGCCATTAGAGCCAGATGTGACATAAGGGCAGAGGATCCAGAGTATTCCACTAATAGTTTTCGAAAGGCTGCCTGCCGCCAATATATTTTGTGGGGGTACAAAAAGTTGGGAAGAAGTAATAGGAGAGTTTGCCCTTCATGTGTTGTCTTAGCAATAAGGCATATATACCCTGCCAATGATGGTATTTACATGGGATTTAAGAGGGCATAGTGGTAAAGCAATAAAAGAAAACACAAAGTTATGACTGATCTCTTCTGTATATGATATATATTAAGATTAGGAACTGGTCATAAAGTATAGGGGGGGGGGGGGCAATGGAAATTGAGGGGTAGGTCATGAATTTTTCAAGTCACAAATAGGGGTGGGTCATGAAAATTTTAAGGATATACTGGTGGGGGGGATATTTAAGGATTTCTAGTGCCAAATAGGAGGTGGGTCATGTATATTTTGTTGGAAAATCAGGGGTGGGTCACACAAAATTAGCCTTTTAATAATTAAATTTTTATAGCCCCCCCCCCCCCCCATACTTTATGACCAGTCCCTTAGTTATTAAAAAATTATTCCATGTCCACTTCCTCATTTTCTTCGCTATGATGATGTGGGCGAGAGATGAACCTGGACAAAGACTGTTGGACAAGATCACTTGTCTTGGGAATTGGCTTAAGGGCAATTGAGGGAGCAATCTTTTTTGGATGGTCGGCAGGGATTTCCACTTTTGCCAAAACACTACCATCATCTGTAATTATTTTTTTCAAAATACGTGTGACTATAGTAGGCCAAAAATGTCTTTGGTTCTTTCACTGCAGTCACTCTCCAGTTCTGAGACCTTTTGCTGTAAACCTTGTTGTATTTGGGTTACCCTCTACAGTAACTGCTGCTTTTCGGTGCACATGTGAATTGTGGTCGATTGCTGCCAGATAGGTTCGACCAACAAAAGCATTATTTCTAGAGCAAATCAATGGCAGATAATCAAATGCGAAGTAGAAAAAATATTTATATCAAAAACCATTGATGTAATATCAATGGCAAAAATATATTCTGTTGGTATTTAGAATTTTGTATATTAGTGTCATTACTGGCAAATTTAAAAAATGCACTTACTGGAATCCCACTCTTTTAGGTGCATACTTTAACAACATTGAGTTGAAGTTCTCCAGTTTGCTTGTGTGCCTGTGGTTAATGGAAATTAGTAGATAGTTAATGAATAAAGAATACAAGACTCACATATTTTTATCATGATTAGAACCTACCGAAATGTGACATATCTCGGAAAACTTTTTAAAAACTTCTGGTCAAGCACCACCTTGTGAATCGCTTCAAAGGCCTTGGAGTTTTTGTCCAAATATGTCTTTCCCTCTTCCATAGAGACTAATGGCCCATGCTCACACTCACCATCTACCCACTCATGCTCTCTAGCGATGTGATGCAATACCCCAAGCCAACTATCCTCAAAAAAAATCAATTGAGAATATTTACATTATATATACATAAAAATATACCCTTGTGCCTGTAAAAACAAAAAGGATGTGGTATGAAAACTGAGCAAATATCTAAAAAACCCAGTAAGTAATAACCTTCAACTTCTGTTCATCTCCATTGCAGTTTTGGCATACAAACCAAAAGTGATTCCTAATGGCTTCTGTCCACTCACTTATGACTTCACAATGCTTCACTTTGGCTGCCTAAATTTTTTGTATTAAAAATAAAATAAGAAATTTAGTAAGTTTCCTAAAAATTTTGTTTTGAAGTTTTACATTATGGTCATGGCAGCTCCAGCCCAAGTTATTAAAAAAAAGTTTACAGCAACAAAAAATATATGATTACATACTTTGGCAAGTTTCTTGGACAGCTTAACTGACTTATGCCAGACATCCAGTGCATGGAACAGTTGACCAAACTCTTCTGGATATTTCTCTGCAATGAAAGCCAACACCAATTATCAATACATCATAATTACAGGGATGGATTTAGTAGGGGGGGGGGGGGTGTACTACAATTTTTAAACCAGTGCATACCCCTAACAGATCACACTGGATCCACCCTGCATAATTCATGTAGACACTTAAAGATGATGTAAAGTCTGTTCTGCACACATTTCCTGCACATAACAGCATTCCAATCACCGGGATGGTCTGTTGAAATTTTAATTCAATTAAGCAAAGCTTTCTATCATGTTTATAGCTTTAATTTGGTTAAAATTCCAACTGTCAGGCCCCACAATTGTTTTTGTTATCATCTTTAATATCATTTAAAAAACTATATAATGGCCAAACCACGTGACCATTCGCATTTGACACAGAAATACCACAGAAAATGTATAACAGCATACAGTAATGAAGAATAGCATTAGCAATACATGTTACATTCATTAAAAATTTGATACATTTATTACCTTTCATTTCACGAACCATTTTCATTATAGCTGCTGATGCATCTGTAACCACTTCAGAAATCAGAAGCTTGCCAACCATCTTTTCCAAAATGGTCTTAAAACCAAAGACTTCCATATTGGTTGAAATTCCTTTTGTTTGACGTTTGTCAACTACTTCCATAGCAACTATAACATCCAAATGTTGTTCCATAAGTGCATACATACAGTATTTGGCACAGTGACCTGGGGAATCATTCCGCCCATCATCACACAAGACCACAGATTCTTTGGACAGGATATTCCATATTTCATCCTTTATCTTCTCCCAGTATCACATTACTTCACGGATTACAAAATGTGTCTGTACTCGATTAAAAGTGGTTTTAGAAATAAAACCAAGTCCAATAACCTCATTAAATGGAGACAGCTTGTCATAACTGTTGCCAGAAATAAAAATACCAGCTGCCATTAACATGGAGTTGGTATAAACATCTTGCCCATTTTTTTGGCATAAAACATTAGAAGATCTCCAACATCCAAGATGGCCTTCAGAGCACTCCCAAGAGACAGTTAAAACACCACCCGACATTTTGGAGTGGAGCACTTTGCTTGTTCCAGGACAAGATAAATGGGTGCAGCCACTGTTGAATGTTTTTAGCAACAATGGCACATCAACAATTACACGCTCTCTTTTAAACATGTCACTGTGGTTTCCCAACCCTTCAAGCAATGCCTCTCTTATTTCTTGTGCCAACCTTCTGTTTCTATCATCCAATGTTTCTGGCTTTGTGGGACCATCATCAGAAGGAACAAAATGTTGCAGTTTGTTAACACTAGGCCTAACTATTATTATAGCAAGTTTGGTGGAGGTTGCTTTAATATATGATGAGTAATTGCCATTTATGTCATATTTTGCTAAAATGAGCTGGAGCCATGACTTAAGTGCACTGAGGATGCATCTTCCTACCTTGTCTTGAAGATGATCTCCTCTGATAACTGTTTTCTTCCTCCTCCTCCTTTCCTTTTTTCTGGCTCCTTTCAATTCTATCTAGGTCATGTTTGTGTGTAAATGTGCTTCTACATTTTCGATGGTAAAATATTCCATTCGGGATTTGGTCATCTGCTACCTCTATGCTAAGTATATCTTCATGCTTTCGGATTTCAGCAGCTTTTTGCAATGTTTTTCAGGAATCAAGAGAATTTGGACTGATTAATTTTGTGTTATCATCAGTACAATGTATAATACAATAAGGTTCAATTCTTTGTCTTTTACAAGATATGCTTGAATCCCCCATTTTACCACATCTTTGAGGACTGTAAACTCCAAAAGCAAGATGGCTACCTCTTATAATAGTGCCCAGTATCTTAGCAAGATCACTACCACAGGGTTACCATATCCTGTGATAAAACTCTTAATTTATAAGCCATACATTTAAAAAATCATTAACTACTGTAGCTCTTAGTACTTTTACTAGAAAAAATGATCTGGTTTATATTTTCGAATCATTCAAAAGAAAAAAGTCTTTAAATAAGAAGAAAAAGAAAGAAAAAAATGGATATTTTGACCGTGACCGGAAGTGACGTCATCATCACGTGACAATTTTTAACTGCAAATGATAAAATACTTTGCAGAACATAATATTTTATCTATGTTAGCTTTTTTTGATATAAAATGACAAAATTATGTGTTAGAATGCACGTTTTGGTGTGTTATCGATTTATGCTAATTATGCAACATTCAAGGTCACGTGACACCCTTTAGCTACACTGACGGCATTGCCATCATATTTTTTTGAAATCTACACATGATAAGCTTTAATTTGATATATGGTGGCCTTCGTCCCCAAAAGTGGTAACGATCCGCCATTTTTAGCCACTCGGCCCATGGACTAAAATTTTTCAAGAATATAGATCCTCTGGCTTATTCATCACTCAGCGTATTGTTAGTTTTCCCTCCTCGTAACCTTCCCATATCCTGCCTGTTGTATACAACTTGACATCCTCGTTTCCCTTCGCGATTATTGTACTTTGTCTATAATATTTACAACCTTGTACATACTTAATATCTTGAAACCACATCTATGATAGCATACCTTACATGAAGTCCCGCAAAACTTACAACAAACGTATCCCTATCATTAACTGACACCCACACGTACCTACCCTCATACTTTACATCACAATTTGCCTTTCTCACGACCTGCGGTCGGGTGCGTGTCCGCCGTGTTTGGGGTGCCGGGTGGCATGGGGGGCAGGCTGGAGGGCACGACAGGGGTTGTTTTTTGGGAGTGGGCTGCAATGTTGGAGTTGAAGTTTTGAATGGTTGGAGGTGGGCGGGCGGTTTGGTCTTTCGTTGGTGGGTGGGGGGTGTAGTTGCTTTCATCCCGGGGGGTTCTGGTGTCAAGCTTGCAGAATATGGGGGGGAAGGGTGGTTTTGAGCGAGCGAGGGGGCGGCTCGGGGTTGGGGCGTTTTTGTGCTCGGTTTTCGGGTCCGAGCTGTGTCGGTTCTGCTGCACCTAAGGTCATTTGGTTTGGTGCATGTTGTCGTGGACCATTTCTGCACCTGGATTCGGTGGGGGAGGACACTGGTGCGAGGGTTTGGTTGTTTTTTTGTTGTTTTTGAGGCATGATTGCGACACGGCCGTATTGACCCAACAAGTTTCATGATGATTTGACTCTGGCTACAGTAAATATTAGCTAAAACTTAACAAAAACAAGGTTGCTGACTTTCCTTTGTTAAAATACTACAAATTACCTGCTTACTTAGTCATAAATCTACATTTTTAGGAGCAAGTGTACGAAACCCCAGACTTTCGAAAACGAGCTTTTGTAGTAATAATGCCAACAATTATAATCTTTGCAGTAGGCGGTACATGTACTGCTTTTGAAAGTGCTCAAATTTGATGTACGTGTAGTAGCTCACATTTAAGAATTTATAGAAATTTTATATAACCACTTACAACCTTTTTTGGTGTTTATTTTGCTTGGGTTCAGAAAATATTACTATACGAGGAACAAAACGTTAAATCGTTGAGTCAATATCGCGATCGTATTTTGGGAGCAGCAGGGGAACCTTTGAATTTTTGTGCTGGTGTCTTGTTTTTGCCGAGTCCGGATGCAGAGGCAGTCCGTGGTGGCATGTGCCGGGTTGGGTGGCCTTGGGTGCGGTGGGGTTGACATGGCTCGCATTTGGGGGCCCAGCGGTTGGGTGCAGGGGTGTTCTCACTTTGAGTTGGCTCTTCGCTCGTTCGGGGTCGTTTTTCTCTTTGTATTTTGCGGGTTTGGCGCCAGAGTTTCTCCGGGATGGGGGTGACTGTGCTTTTTGTTTGCCAGCGAGGGGTCGGGCTGCCTGCTTGTTTTTGGCCATTTGGAGCTTCAGCTCCGGCATTGTGGTTTGCTTTTGGGGGGCAGCTTGTTGTCGTGTTTTCCATTTCGCTCTTTGCGCTGCTCGGTGCCCCAGGCGTGGCGGGCGTGTGCCTGTTCGCGGGTCGTGAGAAAGGCTAATTACGCATGTGCACAACCCACAGACACGCAATTTATTCAGACGCTTAAGGCCCCTTCATCTCTTTTGCTCTCGCAACGCGAACACTGTGAAGAATTTTTGAGATTTTGTAAACCAGATTTGTCATGGCCCAACATATTTGGTATGCTTTCTTATCATTTGATACATTAGTGTTTATTTTTTTTGTCATTTATCTATCTTGTATTTCGTTCCTCTATCTTTCTAAACACGTGCCAGCCCCTATTCCCCACTGAGGAGTCTACGAAGGACAAAACGCCACGTACGGGGATATCTGCTTTACACACATGAAAATTCCTTCTTTCTTTCCTTCTACTAACCTTTTACATATCTCCTACTAGCTTCTTTGTATAACAGACCAGTATATGTCTTGTCCCGTCGCATTTCGTGTTTAATACACTACATGAGGTCTAGCTATTTTCTCGTTACATACTCATTGTATCCGTTGTTACAAAGTTTTGCCCATTTTACTTGATACCTATACAGTTTCTATTACCTATTTAAGTTTTTACATTTCTAGATATTGTTTTTTACCATCCCTGTCTCATATATTTACTTTTAGTCACTCTGGCCTGACCTACCCTCATGTTATATCATATTTCATATTACACGTACACTACCCCTTTATGAACAAAGGGACTGTTGTCACAGAATATGATTTTATTTTGCTAGACACCAATATGGTTCCTATTACTTAACAAAAAATATTAAAAAACCCCACAAAAAAACGACAAAACCCATACGCTAAAGTTATCGATGTTCTCAATGCTAAATGTGCAATTCCTGGTGGAATGTCAAAATCTGCCATCGGAAGAGCTGTTCAAACTTGTCTAAACGATGGCAGTCTGCACTGCATGTGGAAACGATGGTGCCATGCAAAACAAGAGAAATTTAGTCTAGAGAATATCGATTATTGTCAATATTTTCTGACTTATCTATTAACAGTGGATCCGTATAAGGTGAAATTTTTTGACGAAGCTGGTTTCCGTTTACCAGATAGTGCTTGACCAAATTATGGACATTCTCCTGTAAACACTCCTTGTGTAGAAGCAGGAAGATACCTTTCATCTCTGAACGTGACTCTTAACTTACTGATGGGCCTACAAGGTGTTCTGTATTCAAACACAGTTGATGGAACAAGTTATACGGAGTCATTTTTAAATTTTTGGGGCGAAGCATATCAAAATCGCATGCCAAACGGACACCCCATTTTACATTACGACGATATTGTTGTTCTCGATAACTGCGCTATTCGTCACTATGAAGGGGTTTATGCGTTCTCAGAATGGCTTGATTCAATTGGGATCGACGTTGTGTACCTGCCTGTGTACTCACCAGAATTCAATCCATGCGAACTCGTATTTAACAAGTTAAAAATCTTAGAATTGCCAGGAGGTCTTGTAAATTGCCTATCTGGAGAGTTTAATGCAAATTCTATGCAATCAGAAAAATATAGCACAATTTTTTGTCATGTAGCTTTCACCAGAGTCAACTATTGCAGAGGATGAGCCTGAACCAAGCTGCCAAACAGCAATTAGCAGTAAATCCTAATCACAGACTATCACACAAAAGCCGAAGCGTAATATAGTTACCAAACCCTGTAAATTTTATCTATTATATTGTTTTTATTCCTAAAATAAATAAAAGTTCTATATTTTTTTACAAAGACAGATTATTGAGTGTAAATAAAGGGTCATCATAAAACCCAAGATGGCTGCCATGAATTTTGAATAATTATGTGAACAGTAAATGCGGAATTACTCTGAAATGACTAACTGAATTGAAACCAAAATGTAGGGATATCTTGGCCATATGTATTCCTAGTCTTTTAAAATATTTGTGGCAAAGCCATGACATTTCTGGAGTTGGTAAAGTTTCTTGAATTTACAAAATTGTAATTATTATAGGCAGGTGTAAAAGTCGGACCGGATTGTGGTCCAGGTCGGATTAGGTTGGACTAAGTCGGATTGGTCGGATCTTTTAAAAAGGTCATGGCTTTATAATACCCTAAAGGTCGAAATGTCGAGAGAGCACTGGGTTTCTCACTCGCTGGGACTGTATCTACTTGACCAAATTTGGCTAAAGCGCGAGCCCAAAGGGCGAGTAATGATTGTCGCGCTACACGCTCCCTCTTTAGCTAAATTTGGTGAAGTAGATACAGTCCCAGTGAGTGAGAAACCCAGTGCTCTCTCAACATTTCGACCTTTAGGGTATCCTATAAAGCCATGACCTTTCTAAAACATCCGACTTAGTCCGACCTAATTCGACCCGGACCACAATCCGGTCCGACTTTTACACCTGCCTAATTATTCCTATTGTTAATTGGAAAATTCTAAACGACTACCCCCCTGAGAACCAATTTTGGAAGTGGAACTTGAACCAACGAAGTGGCAAATCAGGCATTTTTTATTCTTCTAAGGAGTATCTCTAGAAAGTGAAAACTGCTACTTGGCTATGCTTTGGTCAATGGAAGATGTCTGAGGGAGGAAATGGAGGAGTTGATGACAGATGCCATTGACGAAGTTGAGGGGACTGGTCTCAACATTGTTGTTGTTACGTCTGATATGGGAAGCAACTTCCATAGCCTAGCTAACCACTTAGGAGTTACTCCAGAAAGGCCATGGTTTATACACAACAACAAGAATTACTTCCTGATGTTTGATCCACCACATCTGCTCAAGAGTGTCTGTAACAACCTAATGAAGTGTATATTCAAGTTTGGCAACTACACTGATCAATGGAAAGATAGTATATTTCTACAACAAAGATAAAGAACTAGCCATCAGAGCTTCCCCTAAACTTACAGAAAAACATATTTGACCAAACAACTTCAGAAAAATGAAAGTGAAATATGCTTCTCACATCTTGAGCCACACAGTAGCAGCATCATTATGCAAATATGTGAGCATTGGGGGGCTTGCATCATCAGCTATGGGAACTGCTTAACTTTTGCTCAAATTTGATTCTTTATTTGATTGTGTCAATGATCAACTTGCCAAAGGAATTGAAACGTGCCATGACCACAACCTGATCCCACCAAAGATACTTGAAGGAAGCATCCACTTTTATTAAGGAGTTGAAAGAGTTCAAAGGAAATGAAGAAGTTGCTGGTAGAATCAACTGTCTCAAAGGATGGTTGGCTACACAATGAAAGCTATTCTTTCGGTTTGGGATCAGCATCATCAGAACTACAGCTTCAAGTTTCTTCTTACAAGAAGGTTAAACACTGATCCGATAGAAAGCCTTTTTGGTTCCATCCACCAGCAAGGTGGTAATAGTGACAATCCAACCCCAATCTAGTTCACCTATGCCTTTCTACAGCTGTTTTTCAACTCGTTCTTGAATTTGTCAACAGGGAACTGTGCTGACGATTTTGACAACCTTGCCCAGTTTGCTGAAGCAAAATCCAAGAAGAGTAATGTTCCTGCTATGGCTGCTCTACCCAAAAGCAGCACCACACTTGGACATTGATTATGTTAAGAATGAGGTTAGTGAGAACCTACTGAAGGACAATCCAATTGCCTATGTGGCTGGATACTTGCATGCAGAGAAGCTGTGGTCACAGAGAAACTTGAGGACAACAGGAACTTGCTTTGTTTCTTCAAGGCATACAAATCAGAGAAAAGCTTTGGAGCACTCTTTGCGCCTGCAACATCATACAGCATGTCATACAGCTAGAAGACCAGTTTGTGAAAGATTTCTCGATGTATACCAAGAGTGTTGGGGTTGGGAAAAGCATTTAAATGAAGCTAAAAGATGTGCCAGTTTCATTTCAGCATTGTCCAGAATTTTCTTTCCAGTATCTATTGAAGTTTGCCAATCGAAATTTATCATGCAAGAGCAATTACAAGAACAAGAGAAGCAAAACTACATTAAGGTTACCCACCTGTAGAGTAATTTCACATACCGCAGTGTTCACTATGAAAACAGTCAAGAGACTAACTAGTTTACAAGTATCAAGAAACTTGATACTGAACAAGGATTTACTAGTGTCAGCACAATGTTTAGTATTTAGTAATAGGAACTATATTGGTGTCTAGCGAAATAAAATGATATGCTCTGACAACAGTCCCTTTGTTCATAATGGGGCAGTCTCCATGTAATATGAAATATGATATAGCATGCGGGCAGGTCAAGCCTGAGTGACTAAATGTAAATCTATGAAACAGGGAAGGCAAAAAACAATATTTAGTAATAGAAATACTCAAATAGGCAATGGGAATCTTATTGGTATCATTTTAAATGGACAATATTTTGTAACAACAGTCCCTATGTTTGTCATGCACCAGTAACTAAAGTATTGTATGGCATGAAAGCCGAGTCTGAGTGACTTACTGTAAAAGTGTGGAATGGGGAGAGTAAATACACGACAACTGTAACTCCGAATAAACACAACATTATGATTCAACGTTTTGAAACATTGAATCATAATGTTGTCTTTTGGAGTTACCGTTGTTCTGAATTGTATGAAAATATTCAGTGGTTCTCGCAATTAATGAATGGTAAATATTAATACTAAATATTAAGAATAATCTGGTAAGGACGGAAATGGAAAGAAATATGTTATATTTAATTCCTCTCAGTGAAATTATTTAAAAAACATCGCACATACAGTAGGACAGGCTTTCGTTGGGTTCATAATCGCATAATAAAATAGAACAAATCGGCTTTAAAAACAGTCAAATAATGCCATAACAAAGGCAAAAACAATAACTTACCTCATATTTTCCTATTTCAATGATAGATTCTAAATTTGAAACCATAACTTAGCCACATGGGTCCACATTCACTGTCACCCTAATATATTCTTATTATGTTTGTAAGAAATCGACTCGCCCGCGAAATGGTGGCCAACATGCATGAGGCAACATGGACGTGCACAAAAACTTCAAAGGCCCGACATGAGTGGCCCTTCTAGTCACCTCTTTATTCTATGCTTTATAGGATGAATTTGACAATTCATCAATGTCAATACCACTCACTTCAACCTCTATTTTCTATTCTGTTAAGACAAATTATACAAGGTACACTGTTTGTTATATCTACTTCTTCAAAACACTATTGCTTTGCAACTTTTAATAATATTGTTTCAAACCTGCATAAATGTAATAATATTCGTAATCAGTATTCAATACATACAAAACTAAGAATGTGCAGATAATACTGATAACTCACACAATAGCAACTCAACAAGAAGCTCTGTTCCAATATCGTCCTCTCTGAAGGTAATACTGTAAGTATTAAAGTAATGCGTAACTTCGCTGATATCTGTAAATTAATTACAACATCAACACAACAATCCCTTTCTTTTTTTCTGTGCTTCCACCTCGATGCTTCCACTTCGGTGCTTCCATTCGAATGCTTTATTTCCATAAACCGCAATCGCAATTAATCTTGCAACACAAAACACTCCGACCCCACTCACGAAATTGCAATTGACAAAACTTACTCCACTGTGCCTGATTCCTCAACCGAAAGAATGACCACCAACCTCTACACAGGACGTTGAATTGTCGTGTATGAATTTCCTTTGTATTCTTTCGACTTGTCATCCAGTGGAAAGCATTTGTATTGTACGTCAACCTTTTGTAGTCTCTCGCCATCTCCTGGAAACGCCTGTGTCACACGACCCATCTTCCATTGTCCTCGAACTGCGTTTGAATCTTGGATCAGAACTACATTGCCGACCTTGACATTTCTTTTCTCTATGTGCCACTTCTGCCTTATCAGTAGACTTGGAAAATAATCTCTGTTCCAACATTTCCAGAACATAGCAATCAGTTTTTGAACAAACTCGAACTGCAGACATGGATCTCTTGTTTGTTTGTTTGAAGGGACCACTTGGAACTTGCGCAGACGATCTCCTGAGCATTAGATGGTTAGGACTTAGATCACCACCGGGGTTTAGTTTGCAATTCTGAAAACATGAGCACCTGTTTGCTAATTATTCCCTTTATTGCCTTCTTCACTGACTTCACCAAGGACTCTGAATACCCATTTTTCCAAGGAAGTTTGTCTGCTGAGACCGGGTTTCTACAGGCATAGCAATGTTCCTCAATGACCTTTTTTCTCCTTTGCCAATTGCCAAAATATGAGCCCTCAGCAGACGATAGTAAAAAGAAAATCGAGTAATATCAGTGACGTTGGAGATTGAGTACTCGTAGAGAGCCTGTGCCTGAACACAAAATGCTTTCTTCGTCCATTCTGGCAACTCGACCGCTGATGCCGTATTCTTGGTTGGCCACTCAGATTCATCCAGTTGAAGGAATTTTTGCTCTTGTTGCCATGAATTGTTTTCTGATATGTCTTGTGGCTTCTTTGCATTCGTCGTCCAGTTGCAATATTCTTCTGAGCATCAACCCAATACCAATCACTGGGTGCTGTTGCTTCTTGGATCTCCCCTACTCTAAAAGCGGCATAAGTATTAAACCTGGATGACCCCTTCTGAATCATAGCCCGAACAGGATGAAACCCAGCATACTGATATCCAATTAATACATCTATCTCTCCCGTAGGTTGGTCAACTTCAGTTTGTGCACTCCACGAAATAGATGCATTACCCCAGAAACATCTATACTGTTCATCCGTGATGATATTTTGTCCATTCCATAGACCTGAAATTGAATGCTGTTGCCAGATTGATCTATTAATGGCAGTGTATAAACTGATGACTTCATCTCAACTTCGAACCACCAACCTTTACAACCAACAGCTTAACCGATTCTCCACTTTAAGTTTAGCTCCTTTGCCTCGTCAAGTGTAATGAGACTGATCGTGGCACCTCCATCCCATTACATGTTCAGTGGATCTTTATCATTAGATTACTTAATCTTCATAACTTGCAATAAGCATGGGCCTACATGGCAACTATCTTGACGAGTATCTCCCCTGCTTGTACTCGGCATTTGGAATGTTATTCCTTGTTTGTGAGCTAAATGTAATGAGCTAAATGGATGATGAAATTTTAAGCAACTGTCTATGCCACATCTCGCGCAACTTAATTCATGGAGCGATGACCACTCTTAAGGCAGGACCAACATGCATGCTTTCCTTTACAAATAGAATCTGGTCTTCTGGAGACTTCTCTGAAACACTCTGCAGTCCAGTCCCATGTATGCTTGAATTATGGACCAGACACCTAAAGGATTTATCTTCTTCTGAGCCCTCGTTCTTTAATGCTTCCAGACCTTCAGTCAAATGAGCATGCCTTTTCCGATCCAATCCTCCACTGCGCACTTCAGATGATTTATATTCAATTATTTTCCTCTGCTCTTGAAGAAACTTTAGAAGGTTTTTAGAATTTATTGATTGATTTCACAACACTCCCCGATTTACTCACTTCCTTGGACTATTCTCGCCTTATGGTACGAGGCAGGCGTTTTTCCACAAGACTCACTGTTGCATTGTTTGATACCTCGCTCTCCATTTTGATTCTTGCTAAATCATAATATCCCCTTTCTACTATGTTGACTAGATCCAGAAAAGCTTGATCATCTCCATCTCTAACCGCCTTTAAATTCTTAATGTCTAATGCTACGATGTCTGCCAGCTTTGAGGGCTGGTCGTATTTCTTATTAAGGCGTTTCCACATTTCCTTTATGCCACCATCAACATTGCATACATTGTTACACGGTAGGCCTGTTCAACATGACTTAAGAACATATGCTCCTGTTTCATCTGATTCTAATTCAGGTAGAATATGGCGCTCAAAGTCTGATCGAAATTGTGGGTAATCTCGTATGTTTCCACTGAATACAGACAACTTCATCCTCTCCAACCTCGTACTACTACCACTTCCTTTACACTTAGTATCTGCATCCCTTTTTTGTTGAACCATCCCACCAATCTCTTGAGACATGCAGGCATAAATATCTTGGTACTTTGCAATCCAACTCACCTCCAAGTGAGCCTGTTCTGTGTCCAATAACATCACATATTCCCCATGAAGTTCCTCGCATTGCTGAGTTGTCTCTTTAAGTCATCCCTTGCAGTCTTCAATACACTTATAGTGTTTATGAAACGAAATTTTTTCCCACAATTTTCTTATTGCATTGGAAAGATCAGTTAAAATCACTGTATAACTTCTTTGATAGAATTTTTGTAACTGCTTTACTTTTCGAGATATTCAATTTGATTTGATTTGAAAATGACACAACCAGTGACGTCATTGTGCATAATCACTTTTCAAAAAAGCTGCATAAATTTAAAAAGTACTCAAGATTTAACACCTAAATACCCAGGTCTGGATGTTAAACATAGCCTACACACATGTAAGTGTAGTTTTAGTTATTTTCCACCATTATATTCTACAAAATAAGCAATCTAACAGTCACTCATTATGCAGTATGACGTCGGTGGTTATGCAAATGGCATATCCTTTAAAGTTTAATATCTTGACAAGGAACGGAGTTACTAAAATTCTACCAAAGAAGTTATATTGTTATTTTATTTGATCTTCCCAATACAACCATCAAAATGTTGGACAAAATTTCGTTTCATAAACACTTTATGCTGGACTTGCTTTCTTCTTCTCTGAACTTATCAAGACCTTTAGGTTTTCAAACTTCCTGTTTAAATGCGACCTCTTCCATCTCGAGTGCTATAGCAGCTTGTGCAATCTTTCTATCACTTTCTTGTTTTTGTTGTTTTTTTTCTTTTGTTCTTGAGCAATCTCCATTTGCTTTTCGTCCCCTTCTTTTTGTGCACTCTCCATGATCTTTAGATGTAATATATGAACAATGAGAGCGAGTGTTTCAAATGGGCATTTGTCATTGACTAAATTGCTTATGAATTATTCATGAATTTGAGAAATTCCAATTTCATCCACACCAGATTTTTGTATACCCCATCCAAAGCATTGACCCATTCATTTCATCCTCAGCACTTGCATCATATTCATCTTTTGACCCTTCCAGTGCCTACATGTATTTCTCATGCTTTTCTTTAACATCCCACAATTTTTTAATGTCATGAAATCCTGCTTCTATTAACTGAAGTGGGTCATTCACATCAAAGGAATCATTTACCTTTTTTATATGTCGATTAGATATCCACTTAACTGCAGTTTTGGCTGACTTTGCTGTAGGGACATCCATTTCCCCTTTTACAGTACCAAATGATTGACAGAAATGTTTACTCCAATCCAACCCATAAAATTACAGAAATACATAGTCCACTTAATTGATCTTATATGAAGTATACCTGGATATGAAATATAAAATACTCAAGTTTCCAAATACCATGAAATTGTTTTATGTGTCTTGAGCTCTGTGTTTGAAATGTTAAATCAACTTCTTTAACATGCTATTGCTTTGCAACTTTTAATAATATTGTTTCAACCTACATAAATGTAATATTCGTTATCAGTATTCAATACATACAAAACTAAGAATGTGGAGATAATACTGATAAATCACACAATAGCAACTCGTAACAAGAAGCTTTGTTCCAATATTGTCCTCTGTGGAGGTAATACTGTCTACATCCACATTAGTTACATGTGTGACAAGGATATTGAAATAAAATATATCAAAAGATAAATAAACAAGAAGGTTACTCACCATATTTCCTTGTTGTCTGCCATGAATCCAAAAAGAATACGAAAATTCGTGCAAATAAAGCAAGAGGTCTGGGCACCAGGAACATTTAAACAGAATTTAGTTACGTGTGTGACACTAAAAAACCAGTATTTTAAAACGGCTATTGCAGTCCAAAGCTTCTCACAATTTATTGTTTTTTCTCCTTGGCTGTACTATATGTTATATCATTTATGTAATTTAAGTATAGTCAGTATTAATTACAACATTCCTTTGATTGGCATTCGAAATTCTCTACTAAGTTAACCCTATTATGTCCTCGGGCCATCATGTTCTTGTCTGTCAACTCTGTCTTGCATGTTTCTGGTGTGCTCCTAGTGTTGGCTTGTTCAACATTCAGTACTAAAAAGCTTAAAAATTTCCATGCAACAAATGTTTCATTGCTTACCTGGGTAATTGATGACCTCACCTTTGTCGATGACTTTCTCTGCGTTAACTTTATCCCCTATTTTTGTATAAATCTCTTCCATATGATCCAAAATAGTAAACACTTCGTCCTTTTGCTTTTCTATTCGATGCAATTCTTCAATTATTTCCCGTTTATCTGCCATACCTTCTGATAGACGACACGTTAGCTGGCGTATAGTCTTCATCAACGCTGATTTTGCGTTTCTTTTGTCTCGTTTGGTAATTCGTAATGCTCGATCAAAATCAATTTCGGTCTCTATTGATTCATCCCTGGGGCATTCGTCTTCAATCGGATTCCCAGTTTCGATCATTTCGTCTAAATATTCGTCTTATTTTACAAGTTTAATTCGATATTCTTTCAGATCCGGCTCAAGGGACCATTTGTTTTGTCTCGTTAAATGACAACAATGGTGTGCTGGTTTTTAAACTATAATTTTCATTAACAAAACTGGTCTTTAAAATCAGTCTACTCGTGTTCTATATAATCTATCTATGTTCCCCTCATGTACAGATCATGCATTCCTGTTTTATCTAATTATTTTCATGTATTTTAACCAATCATTATCCTTATATATAATTAAGGTAATTTAATATCCATTTTCGACTTCTGGCATGTTTGAGGTTTAATTTGCTTTTTCGTATTTAATTAATATGTGATTATTCTAAATGTTTTAAACGTAACAACCCAACCAAATTTGGTTTTCTCAGCCACAGGCTTCCCGTCTCCACGACCAGCTAGTGGCTTGGTAATAGTCATAATATGCACATATTCTCCATTTCCTAAGACCAAATGTATCGGTAATTGCTGCTTTGCATCATCATCGTCCATGGTAATGGTCTGCAGGTGGTCTTGTTTGCATATCAGCTTGTCATATCTAGGATTGCTGATGGACAGCAACTTGAGCTTCTGGACTTTTGACAGTTTCACATTGATTTTGTAACTTTCGTCTAGCGAGGACACTTCGGTCTTGTACATTTCTACTCTCATGGTTTTCGTTGCCATCAACATCTCGATTCGTTGTGTTTTCACTTAACTTGGTTGCTTGTTAATTATTGATATCAATTTCACAGACACGTGAGAGCCGCAGGCGCCAGAATCTATCAACGCCAGATACATAACACTGTTTACCTTGATGACGATCACTGAAAATACTCCATCAACGCTCGCACCGTCTGTCATCAGTTTCTGTGGATTATCAGGTTGTTTGTCGCAGATAGATGAGTGATGACGTTTTTTACAGTGCCAACATGACGCTTTGCTGGAACATTCGGCAGCGTTATGCGTTTGTGTGGCACAGTTGAAACACAATCCCTTTTTGGCTGAGATTTTCTTGCGCTCCCTCAAATCAGTTACTTTCGTGCACGGCACTGTTTTATTCTCCCAAATGCTTCATGCAAGGCACCACCAGAGATGCCGAGATTCTTTCCTCTTGATCCACAGATATATAACATCACAATAAATATAATAAATAACAAATCTTTTTACACTAATCTTTTTACACAAATTAAATACATAAGCAAAGTTGGTCAAATTTACATGACTCGGATTATAAGGGTATCATAATATGAGAATGTCACCTTTGTCCTGTCCACATTTCCATTGCATGAGATTCGGCAATGACAATTACAAACAAACTGCGGTTTAGCGATGTGTCGGGGTTCTTTAAAATATCCAGGAATCATTTATCCAAAACTGTCTCGGCTGAACTGAATAGAAGTTGGAATTGACTTGCTTTTTAACTGGTCTTGGACAGATCCCCTAGCGATGCCGCGCAAATACCTAAACTTTTTACCTCGACAATTTGATCGTCAGTGATACTGTGTAAAGGGCAAACAACTAAACCAGTCCTTTTGATCCTTTCAACTTGGGCTACCAAAACATACAACTGAAATATCACACTTCCTGTATCTCGTGCGTAAAATAACAAGAACATCGTCCCTGTTAAGCAGTGACTCCAATGCCTTGCGTTGCTCAGTTTTTAATTTGAACGGGAATTATAGTTTCTCTGACAATTTCCTACAAGCTTCTTCGATCAATTCATTTGAATTTCTGCTTTCTGCCATATTGGTTTACTACATTCATTGATATAGCAATTACATAATATTTTCATGATCAACCAATCAGAGCTCTGCATCCAAATATTGGATGCATGCACACAAATATTATAGGGATCCTTGCAGGCTCTCTTTCCCCCTAGAGAGCTTGCTATTATGAAGCAAAGAACTGTGAATGTAAATGCTAGAAAATTATTGCGGTTACCATGATTTATAGGACAAAACTTACTAACACTGTAATTTTAAAGTACTGCATGGTAAACTAACAGAAATGGTAAATGGCAATAGATATATCATATATTATGGAAGCCCAGTAGGCTCACGTCAACTTTCATAAAGAACTAAATATTTTCACATATCAACTCAGTATTTTCATGTATCAACTCAATATTTTCACACAAACTCAGTATTTCCGTATTTCAACTAAATATTTTCATACATCAAAGTCATCAACTCAATATTTTCATATATTTACTCAATATTTTCATTTAATATATGATCTTCGTTCACTGTTCAAAATCCGCGCACGCAATTGGTCAAAATCGATCATGTGTGTTTTGGGTACCTGGCAACAACAAGTCGTTTGAGTGCGTTACCTTTATCGTCACGTGTGTATTGTTTTTTTGCCAAACCGGATAGAAGCAATTCTTCGATCACCAGTAGACCATACCATAGTGACATCATTTAGTAGTTAAGCGAGTAAAACTATTTGAATATGTATAGGTAATCGCATGGGGCTGAGTAAAATTAAGGTTTGATTTCACGCATGTTTTCAATACCTTTGAAAACACAAGTGAAATTAAGCCTTAATTTTTACGAGGAGCCAATGCGATTACTTGTTAATCATATGCAGGGCAAAATTTATTAAAACAATTTGCTACAAACGGGAGCTTCGGTACAAACGTGAGGTCCTCATTTCTGCAGAAACCAGAATAAAAACATAGATGAGTTATCAGGGACCGCAGAGCGAGGTGGCTGGCTGGGCTAAAGCCCCACCAATAATTTTTGTTTAATACATATGTTTGCATTAAAAATATAAGAATCGAGGCAAAAACTTATTAGTAATAAAGTATAGTAATAACTCACGTTGAAAGAAAGTTTCGGCATTTCGTTTCCGTTTGGGAATCTTAATTTGGGTCAAAAAATAATCGAAAACACCTTTGGTGACATGATTTCTATGGTTATTCCTGATTAGTAAAACTTAATGGTTAATCCTTTTATACATAAATGTATTCTTTTGGCTAAAACAACAATAATCAACAAATAGACTAAATTGAAATTTGATATGCTGTTTTATGCTAATTTTTCACCTTTACAAAAATGCTAGTTTAACATTGAAGCTTCAATATCTCCGTCAATATCGCGCGGAAAATAGAGTGTTATATAACAAAATCTAAGTTAATCCTGGAATGGAATGCTTTTTATTTTAGTGAAATAGCTTTTATAGATTTAACATTACCTGAAATCAAACAGTGTATAGTTTTTTTTTGAGACACTGGTAACACAAGTAATTTGAACAATATATATACTAACCATATATATACTCAACACAAGTAATTTGAATGATATATATACTAACCATGGTTAATTGTTACATAATCTATGTCATATTTTGCAATGTGCCACGGGTTATTATTGGTCTGGTCAACATATAACCAGAGGATTTTTCTTGAAAACCCATCTACAGCACCATGAATGCAAAAACCATAGGGTTTCAGCTTATCGTGGCCATCGATATGCCATACCCAATTACTACACTACAAATATATATGAGATGTTTCAACTACAAAGGAAATGCCAATTACAGATTAAATAATTGGATTGTCTTTACCACAGATACATAGCCGCGCCTATCCCGCATCCTTTTCCTTCTCATTTGAATCCCATGTTGGTCTAAAAACTGTATCGTTTCGTACAGATCATCCCTTTAAGAACATACAGCATATATTTCGTCTTTTTTTTTATGAAAATAGTTCGTATGCAATATAAATTACTAATCCCTGCTGATTAACAAAGTACCTTTTCACTTTTAAATTGTGCTTCTGGTGCAAGCGTTGATGCATTGTCCTATACCCGATCTTCTTCGCCGATCCATTCAATTCACTCTAAATTGAAAACAAATTTTTTGATCATAATGCCGAATCACTAGCTCTGAAAAAATTCTATTTTGAAGGACGACAAGTAGAAGTGCTGCTATACTCAAAACCTAGCAATAGCCATAAGAATTTACTTACAGCTACAGCCTGTATCACATCATTTGGCTGCACTAATTCGTCATGCCTACGGATGTTCATCACTTTCAATCGCCTTTTCAGTGTTGATAAACTAAGAGGTAAAGATGCATGTTGATACTTCTACTATTAGAGCTGTTCAATGATATAGACTTTTTGTTCATTTTCTATTCAATATCCTTGTTTACAGCTGCACAATACATAGCTAAAAATGCCACAGACTCGTTGCAACAAACTTGTCAATTTCATCAAGTTGCAACAAGTCTGTTAAACTAAGGCTTGCTGCAACTTGTCATTTGCAGACTTGTTACAACTTGTTGAAACAACTTGCAGCACGTATGTGAATAACAAGTTTTGACAATCATCTTGCAACAGACTTCTCAATAAACTGTCGCAAGCTATGCAAACACATTCTGATATCAGCTGGTTGTAACTATCTGCTCCAAGATGTCAACAGACGTGTTGCAACTTGTGCGATTGTAGGGTTGAGAATATGCTTGTAATTTGGGCTAGAGTTTGACCTCAAACAAAATTTGCTCAGCAAACGTGAGAGTTTGGTTTTAATGTGCGCGTTAGCCATGCAAAAACAGGCAATTAATATTTGAATGTATAGTATAGGTTGAAAAATGTCCCAATATAGTTGTGGCTGTATACTGAATCAATAAAACATTATTTTCACTTCTGTCCAATATTTGCTGCCCAAATGCCCGGATAAACAAATTTATGGAAATATTTTTCTTTGGTTCTTGAATGTTGTTGCATGGATATCGTAACTGACACAAGGCAACATTTTCCTATGTTCAGACTTATATTGAAAAAACGTAGCTATAGCACGTTGTCATTCTAACAATTAGTGACACCTATCCTGTTACTGTTGAATTAAAAACCGTATGTGGGTGATATAATAGTTTTATTCAATATTTAATCCAATAAACAAGCACGCCTAGCCATATTGGGCGGCCTATATACCAGAACATGACTCGATGTTTACTTATTGCTATACGTTTTTTGCATATTTTGTATTTGTTACCTCCAAATGCAGCCAAATTCTTTGTTTAAGTATTTTAAAATCATGTCATTTGACTTCATTTTTGCCACCAAGTCGTCAAGGCTATACGCTCGTACATTTCTGCAAAATATCAATATATTTTAGCTTGGCATGATCTATTGAAGAAACAACTGAATAAACGCAAACAGAGCTCCGTACCTTCTGATACATCGTCTGGCCAATCTTCCAATCCCTCCATGACAAATTCGTGTGAAACAAAATCAGTTAACAATAGTACAATATAAATTAAATGAAATTTGAAATGTTTACATTCGATCGGTGGCAGTGCGTTGCGTGATGGTCTGTACTCACCGAAAAAAATTTCAATTTGCCAGAAAATTTTTCAACCCGCCAAAAAAGATTTTCAACTTGCCGAGAAATTTTTTTGAAAACATCAAATATATTCAGACTAATGTAAAAACCTTTATGGCTATGAGTTATGAAAATGTTAAGTTTATCATGTAATACTGAGTTGATACGTGAAAATAGTGAGTAGATATGTGAATAAAATAAGTTGATATTTGATAATACTGACTTGATGTGTGAAAATATTGAGTTGATATATGAAAATACTGAGATGATATGTGAAAATTTTGCGTTGATATGTGAAAATGCTGCGTTGATATGTGAAGATACTGGGTTGATATTTGAAAATAATAAGTTCTTTATAAGAGTTGAAGTGAGCCTGCTGGGCTTCCATAATATATGTTTCTCACCTGACAATAATTCAACTATTGAACACAAAATGCACTGTGAATTGTGGTTGCTTTTTTGGTCTATAGCACATGAGAGAGATTAATATCCTTTTGCGTTAAGAAGGCACAAAGTTTGTTTACTATGGAGAACACCCATCGTTCATGCCTCCAGCAAGACTAACAGCTCTGTATTCTTTCATTCTCCTTATACAATGTTGAACCTTTACCCTTGCCCTACACAGTTCCAGGTTGAAACATTCTCTCCACTGATTTCCAGCTACTTTTCATACTTGCCAGGGTGTAAGTAATGAGTATTTACATGGATATCCATTGTCAGCAAGAACACACAAGCCTGCTGGCAAGTGAAATTCCTCACCATTTCCTATTCTTGGCATCATTTCCTATTCTTGGCATCATTTGAAGTTTAGCGCTGTTGTGGTAATGGCAGTGCCCGCTGTAGAATTGTTGTTGTGGCTCTGTCTGCGGTTTTTGAATTTAGTGCCGTGTTCCATCTATGACTGCCACTGCACCTGGAAACATCTCCCACTCATGAGCCATAGCCAGCCATTAATCAGCATTGGGCCACTGAACCAGCTCTTGGAAGTATCACCACAACATCGGTAATAGATAACAGACTTCTCTCTGTACAGTGGTTGGACTAACCATGAACATAGCAGATAACGTAGTGACGTCTGGATACATTAGAACCCAGATCACAACCATAAGTGTCAAATTACAGACATCCAGCTTGAAAGGGCAGTTTCTAACTCTAGGTTGTCTTGCTCTGGTGTATATTCTCATTTCAGCAAGACTCAATACCTTCTCCAGTTAACTCCAAAACAGATGTTCACATCGTTCCAGATCGCTAAAAACATCTCTTTCTGGAAATTCTGAGCCAGCAGCATCAGGAAACAACACATTCGCTACGAGCTCTTGGTAGTGTAAGGCCAATTTTAAAGGATTTTTGTTCTCCATTTGCAGTGACTAATGTCTACCAACAGGGAACTGAATATTAGGTTTTTTACACTGATAAATGTCCACTATTTGTGATATGCTTCGTTTACCCATGGGATGTCTTGACAACTGCTGTCTATACCCCAGTGTGGCTAATTTGAGTATGAATGGTATCAGTCTTTTTCACTCACTGATATAGCACAAGAATGTCAAGTCATTAAATTCCATTGGAAATGAAATAATCGTATTCTAAGAGCATTTAAGTTCATTTCTCACACATCATTACATATTCATAGCAATTCGGCCAATGATGCTTCCTCATTCACATCACGTGTCTGTACATGAAAACCCAGTCTAGGTCAGTCTCTTAATATATTCAAGTGGGCAGGGCTTTGAAGCTGAGGGAAATTGAGGGGTAAACAAAAGATTATGCAATTAAACTTAATTGCTGTATTTAGAAATAAATTCTAAATACATTAAACTGTATTTAGAAATAAATTCTAAATACAGTTTACTGTATTTAGAATTTTGTTCTAAATACACTTTACTGTTTTTCGAGAATATCTCCTGGATAAAAAACTTTGGACGGTGTTAGCATCTCGCAATTTAACTAATTTATAACACAAATACACACTGTAAACACGCTTTAAATATCCCTTTAAACACAACTAGTTATTTTGTGTTAAAACAAATGTTAACACTACAATTGTTGAAAGTATTGCTGGACAACATCATCTGTTCTGGAGCAATATTTCGGTGTGCATGATTATCAAATTCACTCCAGTCAAATTCACTCAACAAAGTATCCAATTCTGCATCTGACATGTCAAAAATCTCATCTTCTTTCTCATCAAGTGCCTTAATAGTTCCACGTTTATCTTCGCTGGTTACACATGGGCCAACGCTGGTTGAAACTGCAATTTGTTGTTCTTTGTTCGCCTTTTCGTAACTAAATAAAGCGGACGATACATGGCCTGTTCGCTCGCGTATTAATTTCTCCTCGTGCTTTCCTTGAAATAAACTTGTAGCCGTAGTGACGCGAAGACAATGAGCTGTTTTTGCTTCTAACCCGGCGTCTCTCGTCAAAGAAGGAAGGATCGAATTCAACTTGTGAATACCGAGCGGTGCATTTTCATATTTGTAATCAGTTTTACTCGGCCGAAAATAAAATGCATCCGCAATTCTTTCAAGATCACAAACCAAATCGATATACTGTTTAAACATACCAACAAGACATGGTTTATGTTCGCTGTCATTTTCAGTGTGGCAATAATGTGTTACAACTCTCCCTTTCTTCTTTAAATCTTTCAACCCGCCGTGGTAGGTTTTTGACATATTTTCATGATATGTAATTTTATCATCTTCGACAACAAAATTACTCACCCTCAACTGCCTATGCTCACATGGTCTAATCCCAAACACTTTACCAATATAATAGTAAAGCGTATACAACAAACATTGAGCATTTTTATTTCCGAGCAAACCTTTACACCACAATGTCCGTTCCTCGTCTTCAGTAACCGGCTTCTTCTCTTTTCGAATACGTTTTGTTGACATGTGCTCGCCACTTCTATGGGATTTCTTCATCTCGGCATCCAACACTTTTCTGAACGTTTGGAAACTACATAAATACACGTAAACGAAAATTATTATTTTTTTACCAACTACTCTAATAAACACCGCTTTAAACTCTACAGCAATAATACAGCAACTTACCTGTAATTTTTACCGTCTAATATATTCGCCTCGGCTCTTCCATGTTCTTCCAGATAGCGCCTTATCGAACACACAATCTGATATATGGTTTTTTCGGGGTACGCATCTCCATCCTTGTCAGTAAGTTCTTGTATGAACTTTATTAGCCAGAAATTCATACTTGCCAACGACATTTTCGATAAGGGTTTGTTCAAATTTTCCACCGCTTCTAGGTTTAGCTTAAACGGATTTTCCTCACGATTGGCTTGTTTGTTTTCACGCACGACTTGCCACTCTTCAAAAATGCGAACAGCCCATCGATTTTTGTACATAGTACTACGTGGAGTGGATTTCTTCACATTTTCGATAGTGTGCTCAACACTTTCAGGCTCTCGAAACCGTTTTTTCGTCAAAGAAGATGCCATGCTCTCTTCCCAACACAATTGATCTATTCACGACGAACCTAAGCCGAAGTGAACACTTCGTTTCACTTCATGCATGCAAAATTTCATGCAAATGTCATTGGTAAATTTGTTTTTCACCTCAACCATATCGTAACGTATCCTAGCATTTTCTTTTGTATTGAACTCATTAGTTCCACTTTAGTGTGCACTCTTTATTGTCCCAGATCTATTTTTTATCAATATCTAATCGTCATAATTCCATGCCTCATTGCTATGAATATGTACTGATGTGTGAGAAGCCATATCCAATCCTCGTTGGTGTTTTTGACTTGGCTTCCAACTCCCTAGTGCCATGAACAATGGCTCGGCTGCGCCTCGCCATTGTTCATGGCACTCGGAGTTAGAAACCACGTCTAAAACACCAACTCGGATTGGATATATTACTTCTAAAACAATACCTGCTACTTCACATTTTGTTACTTTACTATGTAAAGAGGAGATTGCCTTGAATTTCTTTGGTTGAAAGATGTTCATGATAAGGAGATTAGGCCAGTAGATTGCAGATTTTGTAGAGTAGTGTTTGGTGTTGTTTCCCATTTTTGTTGAACAAAACATTACATACCATTTGAATAGTCTTGGAGGTAAGGATCCAGAGTTTGTTAAAAAATTGAAGGACAGCTTTTATGTAGACGATTGGTCTCTGGTGAACAGACTATTGACAAAGCAGTCTTACCGTATGAACAGGCCTGTGAAGGATTAGCAAAGGAAGGTAGCGATATGGTAAAGGGAGTACATTGCATTGTTTACATGTTGTGTCACAAGGGCTGTTCATCTAGATTTAGTAAGTAATCTTAGAACACCTTGTTTTTTTTTTAAATTGTTTAAGGAGGTTCACATCTAGGAGAGAGGCACCAACCCTAATAGTTTCAAACAATACTAAGATATTTGAGGCAGCACACAAAGTGGTGCAGTCGTTGTACAATAGTAAAGAAGTAAAATTGTACTTAGAGAGTTATTGATTAGAATGGCGATTTAATTTGGAGAGGGCACCATAGCGGGTCTGGTGAAAGGTTGTTTGCGAAGGGTCCTTGGGAATGCGAAACTAAGTTTTGAGGAACTATTGACGATGTTGGTTGAGGTTGAATGTACTCTAAATTCTCGACCATTCACGTACTTATATGAGGATGAGGTGGACACAGATGTAATAACACCTTTACATTTGATATTTGCTGGTAGACTTACTTCAATGCCAGAGGAAAGTACCAATCAGGTGAGTGATGATGTCGGGGATGTGAAAAGAAGATTCAGGTATTTGGTAAGAATGAAGAAGCACTTTTGGTGGAGATGGCGTAAGGAATATTTATCGAATCTGAGGGAATTTCGTAAGGTAAAAAGGGAAAGTTTAGATGCAAAGGTGGGTGATGTTGTATTGGTGTTTAATGAGAATCTTAAGAGAGGGTGTTGGAGTGTTGGGAGAATTTAAGGACTGGTAATGGGAAGGGACAATGTAGCGCGAGGAGCGAAAGTGAAGGTCATAAACAAAGGATGTACATCATTTATTAATAAACCTGTCCAGAAATTGTATCCCCTGTAGCTGGATACAAGGGTAAGTATTCAAGCAGAGATAGATGAAAAGATCAGTGAGAGGTGTGAGGGTAAACAAAAGGAAAGAGAAGAGTATTAAGAATGGACATATAATTGGATATCATTGGTTACAAATTAGTTGATTGTTGTAAACTGATACATATTAGACCACAATACATAATTTACACTCAGACAATAGACCATTGATTGCAAGACTACATAGATTGAGACTTGAATTGAGTAGTCAGGGGATAATTCTGCCAACAGTCTTATTCAACTGCATTGTAAACCTTAACTATTCAAATACCCAACTAACGATGCTGGAATCAATTGATTGCAGAGTTCAGAAGATCCTTGGGGAAAAACGACCCAGTACCCTCAACGAAATTCATAAACATGCCGTGTTGCTTGTTAAGAAATGTATGTTAGGGGTTACCAACGAACATTTTTCAGATTACTTCACACTTAAAGTACATGACAAACCCACGAGAAATAATGGGGCTTTGCTTTGTATTCCGAAAGTAAAGCTGAAACTCGCCAAATCAGGGTTTTTTTCAATGGGTGTAAAAATTTTTAATGCCTTGCCCATTGAGATACGACGAACAGAATCTTTTTCTGATTTTAGAAACAGAGTAAAACACTTATATTTGTAAATATCTAGTTTGTTGGGGGGTTTTCATCTTAATGCATGCATAGTATATGTTTATATATAACTATATAAATAGTAACTTTTTATATAATATCTAATTGTATTGTTATTAATCTGACAGGACACACAGTAATAGCAGTAAATTTTTTACTGAAGTGTTTATCCTGCATGTAAATATTCATAATAATAATAATAATAATAATAATAGATATGCGCAAGTGTGTAGATATGTGCAAGTCAAGTCAAGCGAGTAGATTGTGATTGTGTTGAATGGTGTTATTAATAAATTTATAAAAGGAATTGACTGCGTGATGGGTTGATAAGATAGTATACAGTCCCCAAGAAAGTGGAGAACCAACTGAAGTACAACTGCTTGTGACGATGCGAGCAGAAAAGTGCAATAGTATCGTTTCATTCTTTCTTGCTTCCCCTGGAATTGATTCAGCTGAACTTGCTCCATGAAGTAAATCATTGTTATTACTACTCTCACAAGATGTTGAAGGTGAAAACATAAATTAGGGGCACTAAAGACCAATTTAATCAGGGGCGCACTGGGAAATTTCTCATTATTCCCTGTGGGCTAGTCCGCTCCTGACAAGTGGTGTTCATACTTTAGTCATGAGTGTCAAGTTTTATGAACTGCACTTTAACAACTACAGTCAAACTGCACGTAGTAGCAAAGTCACTGAGAGAGGACTGTTAACTGACAACAGACACTTCGGTCTGGAACCACCAAATTAGTGCCAGTGTTTACAATACAGTGTCAAAACGAAAAAGTGTGTGACTTTTCAGCCGAAGCCATTCAAAGGGAGATTAATGATGCAAACGAAATGTTCAATACAATAAATAATTTTAAAAATGGGTTAAAGAAAGAATGCAAGAAAAGGGATACAATGACCTCACACTGGAACAAATTGTTAATAAGATGAAGAAAATGCAACAGAAATACAAAACAAGAAAGACTGGAAATAGCAAAAAAAGAAGTAGAAATATTTTGATCAAATTGACAATTTTATGTCTACGAAACAATGTCATACCAGTTCCATAGTAGATACAATGGATCAGTCTGATGAAGAGATCAACCTCGTCCCCAGGGCCTTCTGTGGAATGTTGGGTAGAAGGCGCTGGCAAAGGCTGGTTGTCACATGACCAAATTTCCCTTGCAACTTCTCAGGTACTTAATTTCAGTAATAAATTGTCCAAATATTGGAAAATTTGGTCATGTGACAACCAGCCTTCTCCAGGGCCTCTGTCCACCACATGCTTCACAACAAAGAGGCCCTGGGAATGAAGTTAGAAGAATGAATCTGCCATAAGTATATTTTACATGAATTCTATATATTAGTAAACAAGTCTACAAGGAAGGCTATTTTAAAGCTTGGAAAATGATATTTTATTTATTGATACTGCAGTGCTAAAAAAGACTACAATGGGAATGAGTATTTTCCCGATACAAGAGTACACGTTTCATGGCTGTTCTTACGATAGTGACATACTTGTGCCCCAAAGGTTTGTTAAAAGAGGTTTTCCTTCAAAAGATTGTTGATATGTTACAAGAATTTGTGCCTAATACTCCACGGAAAGGAGCTTATTCAGATAAATTTGAAGAAGCTCTGTATGGGGCGCCGAATTGGACATTATTCTGAACTTGTTGTACAACATGCTATACTAAAAAAAATCATGGCAAACTATTTATATTCTGAGAGAAATCACCAAAAACTTATGCTAAACTTGTTATAGGACATACTAAACATTTCTAATACACTCGAAATTTCTCATATCATGTGGTCAAATTGTATCGATACCATTAAGAGCCTTAAAAGTTAAAAGTAAAATTTTGAAATGAATTCTAAACCTAACTGGCAACAAGTGTAATTCCTTTAGAATAGGTGTAATATGACCACATTTATAAGCAGAATTTAATAGTCTTGCCGCAGCATTTTGCACTCTGCAATTTAACAATTTCACAGTCTGGTAAACCATAAAGCAGTCCATTGCAGTAGTCAATTCTACTTGTAACAAAAGCATGTAAGACCATTTCCAGCTTTTCTTTTCGTAGACATCTACTAATACGCTTGACATTAAGAAGCCAGTAAAATGCTGCACCACACAAACTGGAAATATGAGTACACATGGAAAAATTTGAATCGTACCAAGAGCCCAAATTATGCACTTCAGAGACTGGCTTGATGTTTGTAGAGCCAACACGAATCGAACAAGGGTTAATCTTCAAGAGTTGTTGTCTAGATCCGATGATGATAAATTCAGTTTTATCATCATTTATCTTCAACTTGTTTTGATACATTTATTTCCTCAGGTCACTGATGCATCTCTCCATGGCATACACTGCATCCACTTGATCATCAGGATTGTTAGGGTTGAGTGACAGGTATAGTTGTGTATCATCAGCAAAACAGTGAGCATCAGGCAAGTGTGTTTGTACAATTTCCAGAAGCTTTGAAATGTACATCACAAACAGAAGAGGACCAAGGCAACTCCCTTTGTGGGACTCCAAAAATCATGTCGAAACTCATTGATTTTATCCCATCAAACAAGATACGCTGACTACGCCCTGTTAGATACAAGAAAACCACTCCAACACTTTCCTACATACACCAAAACACAAAGTTAAGCGTTTCAACAAAATCCTATGATCTACTGTGTCGAAAGCAGCGCTTAAATCCAAAAGGACAAGTAAAGTAACGCGCTGCGAGTTCATGTTCATAAGAATCTCATTTCTAATTTTAAGTCGTGCTGTCTCCGTAATATGGTACCGACGATAAGCAGATTGCAATACAGGATAAAGATCTGACTTGACCAGATGATCATGCATTTGATTAAATACCGAGTGTTCAGCAAGCTTAGAAATATAAGCCAGATTATTCATAGGGTGCAAGTTCGTAAATAGCGGATCAAGACCAGATTTCTTTAGCAAGGGCACGGCCACAGCCTCTTTCCAGTCCTTAGGAAAAAGCTCCTGATTCCAGAGAGGCTTTGATAATTTTAGTAATCACCGGTATCAGTGGCTCAATACATGATTTTAGTAGAGATGTAGGGACGGGATCAAGACAACAGGATGTAGTCTTAGAGTTCGTAATAAGCATGCATACATCATCGGTCAGCAACACAAACTCTTCAAATACAGGTGGAGCCCATGAGTCATCATTATAATCTGGGACATCATTCATAGCCATGGAAACCAAGTCAAGCTCTTTACGAAGGTTAGCAACTTTTTGCACAAAGTACAACTCTAATTCGTTTACAAGTTCATTCTTATCCTGATAGTCTGAGAAGCACAACGTTTTCTTCTCAGCTAAGAGACTTTTCACAACTCGAAATAATTTGCCTTGACTATTGTCATTTTGATCAATAAACTCTGTGAGAAAAACCGATTTTGCTTCTTTTAACAAATATGTTACAAGATTCTTTTTCTCTTGAACATTTCAAAATCTGCAGCAGACCTTGTAGACCTCCACTTCCTTTCAGAATGCCGACGTTCTATTGTGGTGAAAATCAGAAACATTTGAAGAAGGGGATGATCTGCATTGAAAAGAAATTGCTGCATATTATTAGCAATTGTAGTCTCGCATTCATTCAGCACCTCTGGGAACTCAAGAACATTGACTACTGTTGAAGGGGCGATCTTGCTCTTATTGCTTGGGACAAATAATTCTTCAAACTTTTCAGGAAATTCTTTCATTTTGTCTCTGAACCAAGCACACTCAACACTTCAGCAATTTTATCAAGAACAATCTTTCGCCGCCCAATGACATCGTGGATAATAAGTAACTGAGTAATCTTCATCTTACTTTCATTCTGCTAGGAAGAAATATATGAAATGTACGAGAGGATTAAAAAAGATAAACACATGAAAAGAATGACAATCACATGCCAGAGATTCTTTGCGAGATTGTGTATGCAATTACATGGCCCTATTATCCTCACACTCCAAAGGATGAGATCTAGGTGCATGTAAACCCTTAAGAAATTTTTGTTATTTTTTGTTTAGTACCATGGCAACTGGCCATCTTCTAAATGTTAAGCATTTTATACAGTAAAAATGCTGTAGCAGGACTAACTGCTTTGCTAACTTAGCTTCTGAAGCAGCCATTTCATGCAAGCCAAGCACACAAAGGTAGTGATTGACCGATCATCTATATCAGGCCGATATTTGCCTTATTGGTAGACAATCGGTAGTTTTTTTAACATTTACTGATAGTGAAACAGATAGTTGACAAACACAAAAATTGAAAATGAAATACAAAATTTCCAACTTCTTCTGCAAAAAGTATTATGTTTGCTTCTTGTATATATTACTGCCAAATTGTGTTTGCAAAGATACTAATGATTTCCAGTGTCAGTAAAACCGTTTGTAGCACTATCGGTCAAACACTACACAAAGGATCACTTGAATAATACTTATCACTCTTCAAACAATAACATGTATGTTTGCACATACCATAGCGCATACAAAAGAAATGCCAGCCTTAGAAATTCAAATCATTTGTAGATAGAGGATTTGCAGAATCATGTGAGAAAATTCTAAAAGCTTATATATTTTGGATATCCTTACTACAAGTATCCCTAGGAAATCTCAAATCAATACAGCAATTACTTTGCAAATTAAAGTGGTTTAAATATTTTGTAGTGCTGATGTCAGCATGCTTTTGAAAGGGCGTTAAAAGCTACACAGTTTTTTCTAACCTCTGTCGAAATACTTTAGGGGTCTTTCAAAAGCTTCATATAGTCAATATCAAAAATAAATGAACGACTGTGATAAAATATATCTTTTTGGGGGCATTGACTACACAGCCCCCAAGACCAAGTTGGTAGGCTGACATTGCATAATTAGCTTTTGAAAGACTGCTAAAGTATTTCGATAGAGATTTGAAAAATTGTGTATCTCATAACAGATTTTCAAAAAAACACTGACATCAACCATATAAGTTTTTCAAACCCCTTTAATTCATAAAGTAATTACTGTACTGATTTGAAATTTGCAGGGAATACTTGAACGAAATATACAAAATGGAGAACTTTATACGTCAGACGCTAAAGCTTTTAGAATTTTGTCACATGGCCATGCAAAGCTTCTATAGGTTATTAGCTAATTTGAACTTCAAATAGCAATTTTGATATGCATTTTGCACCATAATAACTCTTTTCAGACAAATCAATTATACTCAACATACAGTTAGGATTTCTGTAAGTTAACATTCAGAAATTATATTCAGGCACTAATCTTCATTTAAGTCTCTCACATCATCAACGTCATCCACCTAAATCAAGGATTTGTCATGCAGCAACAAAATTAAGTGAATTTCTGCAAACCTACTATAAACCCTAATAAATGTCAGATCAAATGAAAAGGAGAGTTAATGCAACATGCAGTGTCATCGTCTTTATTATTTTTACACATATTTTATTCAAACAAAAACATGCTCAAAACATTCATTACTCATTAAAACATTTATTTTGTGAAACTGCAGCCTCGAATGTCCACCATGACAACTCATGTCAGGCAACTTACATCGACTCCCATCAACTTTATTTGATCCTTAATTGTTTGCACCCTGATGTTTTACTTTACACTGTCTAACCTATCACCAAAAGGTCTTGCAGCTTTAAGGGTTGATAATTGCACAACTTCTACCGCAACAATGGAAAACAATTGTGCATATATTACAGTTAAATTATCTCATTACCTGGTTGATGAAATGCTTTATATGAGCTGTGCATTCTCCGATATTTGCAGTTTTCATTGCCAACTCATGATCACAAGTGGACAAATATCTGTACACTGAATGACTAAATATTGCAAAACCAGGTCCACCTTGCAAGATACTGTGAACAATAATGGTCCAATGTATTTATAATTCCTGAAGCAAGAACATCAGCATTCTAGACTGGGCTTTGGTAAGTATCACCTTCAAAGTACAATTCACTCACTTGATTAAGTAAATTTGTAAAACTGCCTGACAACCCCTCCAGTATCAACTGCTGGTTGGCCTTTGTAGATAATTCTCAATGGCTTTCTTTCATTAAAACTGGGATCTTTATAATAGGGCATCGCAGCATTAAAGAGGCCCTCTTCAACTTTCAATTATCTTTTTCCTTGCTTAGTCCTTTCTCAAGATCCTTCAGTATGGAATCTAAAGTTACCTCCTCTAGCAGAAAATTTCATCATTGTCATCATAACTAATTGGTGGTAGCAGAAAGGGGCAGAGCTGCTCGATCTACAGTTCCATGTACTTCTAAAGCATGACATAATACATTGTCATCTTTATTTGGAAACGTTTCCTGTAATGTAGTTTTATTCGAGGTATTATATCACAAAAAACGTCAATAACCACAAAAATAACCAAGGAATTTCAGTTGGGAATTACCACAGACCAAATGATAGTGGGCTTGCTGGAATTTATTAAAAAAATAAACATGGCTGGTAATGGTGAGAATATACCAGGGGATATGCCATTTGTATTTACAATTAGTATGTAAAATTTGAAGTCATTTGCATTAATTTTGTGTTGTACAAAACACAATCTAAGGAATAAAACAAAAGCAACAAACCTGGGTAGGAGACGGAGATAAGATACCAAAAATACCACCAAGAGTTTGAACAGGAAGGTATGTACCATATTTAAACAGTATTCGGAGTATGATCAACAATCATCAAGTCCTATTCTGTGTTCTGATATTTTTACGACTGCCCTTTTGGCAAAAAGCTTGTTTTATTAAATTTTATACTATTTATCGTTTAGGGTATATCATATATATTATTACCACAGTTCAGAGATTAGAGAATGGACAGTAGCCACAGTTCTGCAATGCATTGTGTTTTGTGAGGCCTTTATGCAGTTTGCTGGCGATTATAGTTTTGTTGCCATTTGTGGATTCTTATCCAATGTAATATTGATATATTATTTTAAAGTTTATTATTATTAGCCATGATACATGCATGTTTAAACTGAGTGTTTGATATTGGCAAGAAAACACATTTGACTGCCTGAGGTTATGTTAGTAACATGTGTAAAGCATGCACATAAAGAGACTATAACTTAACTCTCAGGTGCTTCTACTGTCCATACTTTTTACTGTGATAAAACTTTTCTCAATATTTTTATGATACTCGTGCAGCTATGGCAACAGACCCCAAACTCTGTTGACCACTTATGTTTTGTATAAATATATTACACTACTATACAACATGGTAGCATAGCTGGTATTGCTTGCTGTATTAAACCTCTGTGATGTTAAAACAGTGTGATGTCACAATATTTGGATCCAAGAATGGTATGATCTGACGTAAGATCAGGGCCGGGTTAACCTTTCGTGGGGCCCATGGCATTTTCTCAGCATGAGGCCCCTACAGACTACAATTTCCCCCCTGGACCGAATTGAGAATTCCCTGAAACCAGAAAGATTAAAATCCTTTTCCCGCAGACAATTTTATCAAATATAAGACGAAACAGACTCCGAAAATCATCATCTTGTAAACTCAAGATTTGAGTTATTTAAATAAACAAGACACAAAATTCTGGTGATATTTCGACTTTATTGCAAAGTCATTGTCAAACCTAACTATTTACAAGCTGTGGTAAGATCTTATAAGGTGAGACACAGGAAGATGACGTAGGCGTCTGACATGAAATGCGACACTTTTTACAAAAGCGATTATTAAGAGTAAGAATTACAGAAAAAGCATTAGTTCCTTTGAGGCTTTAAGACCATTATTAAGTGCTGGCCTTTTAAACTTAATATGAAGCGCTTCCAAAAAGAGCAAGATATTAGCGTTTGTGTGTTGGAGTGACTGCAGTATTTTAGTGTTATTAGTGATAAGTTCATAGCCACTGAAAGGTTTGTCAGGATTGAGATCATTGATGTCGTCGTAAAGATTGTGTAAGTCTGCGATGTGAACATGCCAGACACATAGCAGACTTACACAATCTTTACGACAATGTCAATGATCTCAATCCTGACAAACCTTTCAGTGACTATGAACTTATCACTCATAGCACTAAAATACTGCAGTCACTCCAACACACAAACGCTAATATCTTGCTCTTTTTGGAAGCGCTTCATATTAAGTTTAAAAGGCCAGCACTTAATAATGGTCTTAAAGCCTCAAAGGAACTAATGCTTTTTCTGTAATTCTTACTCTTAATAATCGCTTTTGTAAATAGTTTTGCATTTCATGTCAGACGCCTACGTCATCTTTCTGTGTAATATCAATATGTATACCACGATGTGAAAAATGCCTGTATGTTAAAACGAGAACATATGTACATCAATTTGAACTGTCCAACCCAGTTTATAGCAATAACAATAATTTAACAATTATTAGATAACTTAAAGTAAAAGTCAAACCAAGTCAACCGACTAAACATTCTCCAATGCACGGCATGAAAAATGTACATGTAAGCAATGTATCTTTCTCATTCTGCAGAGGCTTTGTAAACGTTGTGCTTACGCGATTTCTTAAAAGCAAACTCATTACTTATTGACGATATATCCATGTTACGCAGAAGATCAATACTAAGCAGCGTAAGGCTGTTCAGTCGCTTTGTGTCATGCATGATCGGAGCTGATTCTGAATTAGTTTCAGTTTAGAAAAGGACCATTTTCCAGAGCAGTTCAAGATCATTAGACTGAGGTAGATCCGCAATGTGATTAGAATGTTCGGAAATGCAGTTTCCAGATTGTTCTCCAGAAGAAGCCTGAACATTCGCAATTCCAATGAATCTACGTTCAATGTGACGTCGTTGTCATCTTTTAAGTCATCTTTGTCGTCAAATTTATCAGAGGATGTGTCGTTAATAGCTTGTGATGAAGTTGCAGAAGCAGTAGTTACATCCAATGATTTCATAGCAAAATCTGTGCGGAGAAAACTAGAAAACTGTACTAATCCATCAGACAAACTGGCTTCTAGATCTGTCGGTTATTCCTCTTGGAGAATCTTCGCACTTTCGACCACTTCTTCAACTGAAAGGTCCTTGAGCTTTCGTAGAAAACCAAACCTTGCAGCAATTCCGGTGTATGTGCCCAGTCGTTTCCGCAACTCAGCGTCAATTCTGTTGATTATGTCAAGGAAAGTATCCGTATGGAACTTGCTGGCAGGGGTCTGCGACAGTTCCGGCGCTGATCCTAGCTCGTCGTAGCGGCGATTTCGCTTGCGCACTCGTTTCTCTTCGCCGACGTACTGGTCACATTGACTGAGCTTTTTCCCTCAGTTTCAAACTCTTCAAATCTTGCACGCGCTGCTTACCAATAAAATCAATTAGTGATTCATAGATCGCAACTGCTGAGTTGAGATCTTGGTCGGCTGATTGTAGGGCTTGATTGTTCGCGTGAAAACGATGCAGGATGTGATGCCACAAAGTTGCCAGAATGCCAGTTTCGAATTGGTTCATTTTGGCTGCAAGTCCATGGGCTTCCTCTCGGGTTTCGGGTTTCTCCTCTTCGTTGCCTGCGATTTGTACCAATGCATTGTTGATTTCGTCATAGCCCTCGACTAGAGCCTTTGTGGCGTCTGCACGTGCTGACCAGAGAGTATCTGACATGCGTTTGACTGTTGGAAGGCCTTCGCTTGACACTTGTTCCATCAGAACTTTCCAACGATGCAGTGAAGCAGAAAAAAAGGAGTATAGTTCTTGAAGGAACATGAAGAATCCAATGGCTAGCATGCAACAACCTACTGCAGTCTAACTAACTGGATTGAGGGAATGTGCGGCGCAGGGTACATACTCAGCCAGATTACATTGTTGCCGAATAATGGCCTGCATGCCATTATACTTTCCGCTCATATTGCTCGCATTATCGTAAGACTGACCGCGGCAATCGGCAATAGCGATGTCATGGGCTTTCAAAAATTCGAGCAAACTTTCTGCTAGTTCTTTTCCTGTGTGACCTTGCATGTTAAGAAAAGTTAAATATCGTTCAACAGGACCTGATGGTAAAACGTACCGAAGAATGCAGGTGAGTTGGTGAACATGGGAAATATCAGGGGTCGAGTCCAAAGAAACTGAGTAATACTTGGCCGACTTCACTTCCTTAACAATATACTCGCGTACGTGATTTGCTAACAAATGGATAAATTCATCGCAAATTGTCTTCGACAGGTAGGAAGTGTGACCCCGTCCCTTGTTGGCGTTACGTTTGATGTGTTGTGCAAGAAATGGATGGAATATGGCCAGCAGTTACAATGTACCCAAGTAGTTACCGTTTCTGGGTGATCCGATAATTTTATTTGAGCCACGAAATGGTAGACCGTGCTCAGATAGGTAACGGATAGTTTCTACTATCCGTTCAAGTACAGCACGCCAATAATCGTGTTCTGCATTGGTCTGCTTTACTAGTTCCGCATCAACTCGGCAGCCAGCATCACTGAGTTGGAGCGGCTGAATCATTGCCTCTAAGTACAATGCACTTTTTTCATGGCATGGGAGTTTATTGGATGCGTGTTTCCAATCCTTATATCCTTGCTTTCCAAAAACGTTACTATTGTTCATCAGTTTACATGCAAAGTAGAAGACTGCATGTTTAGATGGCGAGTAACAGAGCCAAGTTTGAGGGTGTTGCTGTTTTGTGAGCTCATGCGTGTAGGTGAACAAGCTTTTCTGGCACAGGTGTTTGTAAGTATCTCTGTCAAATTTTCTGGAAGATGCGCTGAAATCTGCATCCAAATTTCGACATTCGCTACTTCCTTTTGCTACCCAGTATTCTCTCATACTATCCGAAACATTGGGAGGCCACATCCCTAAATCACAGGAATAGGCATCTGCAGATGGATCGCCACAAAGGTCAGATGTCATTGTCAGTGTTTTGTCAGATTGCTCAGGCACAGAACCTGTCACTACTGTCGCAATCGTGGCTGTATTACTAATGGCCGACTCAACAGGATTGCGAACAGATTGGGATTCGGTAAAGGGCTGCGCGCCGAAACCAGTTGCATTGCCACCAATATTGCCACCGCTGGTCTTCGGGGAGAACAGTGTGGATATCTTAGGGACTTTACTCAAAACTTTACTTTCCCGTGCAACACGTTCCTCCTTTGCCTTGCATTTTGCTGCTCCAGACTCATATTTGCGATTTTTATCCCGGTCACAACCACCGCCACGTCCACCTTGGGAACTCATAGAGCATATATCTTGTGTAAACTCCGCTGTTTCTACAAAATAGCAAAACTCTTGTATAAATATGTATAATGCACCGCTTTATCAACCATATAATGGGTTGTCAGCATTGAAAGTTCATACAAATTTATAGGGCATTAGCGTGCTTTGTTCAAAAATGCATGACATTTGATATTTTGATTTATACTTGATTAAATGAGTAAATGACAAACTCTAACGACTAAGTCTAACATTAGTTCAAAAGGATAATTAAAACATACCAAGGTTTAGTTCCTTTCCAAAGAGAGCGTTTCAATTTGATATATATCTGAATATCTCAACTAGTCGACTGTATACTTGTAATTTGTTATTCGCAAAATGAGACGTCGTGTCAAGTCACACCTGGCTCTGGTGACACAAATCACAATGAGTTATCACTTATCAGTTTAACAATAATGTTATTTGACACTTGACAGGCTTAAAATGGAAAAGGCGTAATGACTCTATGGGCCTATGCCTGAATAAATACTAAAAATAAAAAGAAGTACCTGCCTGCTTGAAACTCTGTCCTCTCTCGCTTTTTTTTTTATTTTGGTCCGATCGCGTAAGCTTTAATTAAAGGCCTTGCTTTTTATTTCTTGGGCTTCACTTCTTGGAGTAACGTTGTTTTACTTTTGTGGCCTACTGGCCTTGGGACTTTTGGTCTTTCGGTGCACTTTTTTGTCCAGCCACGTGCCAAAAAAATGAAACTGAGCAAAGTGCGGGGCCCCTAAATGTGCGAGGCCCATGATAGGATCACATATAAGTTGCATTTTTTATTTATTTTGCATGTTATTGAATTTGTATAATGCTTTAAAATAGTGCATTTCAACCAAGGACCCGAAGAACTGCAATGATTTGCTAATAATCCTGCTGTGAAGGAAGCATTTGTGTCTTCAGTGTTTGGCCTCCATTCTGTTGGACCAAATAATATGAAATCAGGTGATTGACTGCAAGAGTAAAACTACATTATTTTTGTGCAAACAATTGTTTAGAAATTCAAAAATCCTAATATATATCTGTTTTTGCCACTGTATTTCCATGTACGTTTTGACTAACTGTAGGCAAAGAGAAAGACAAAGCTGAAAATTTTCAGGAAAACAAAATAGAGGTGCCACATGACTGGGAGCAATTGAATGCTCATGGGTAGCAAAAACTTGTCATCGCACTTGTAACAGACAATGGTTAGTAATAACTGTTTGTTTTATTCTCCAAATTTGTGTCCATTGTACTACATGTTTATGTTGTCTTCATTTATTATAATTAATTTAGGAAGAAAAAAGCCACACTGGGGGAAGATGACCACAAACCAAAGTGGTGGCTGAGTAGCTTGCCATTTGCTGATCCAAGTAATGGCCCATCACGACCTAATGTTGGCACATTGTTCAGGATTATCATGTCCTATGCTGGTACAACATCCAATAGTGATCCTGACAGTGATGATTATCAGAGCTTAGCTAGAGAGAATTCTGACCCTGACACCACAAATCTTGATACACCTATCATAATTAACAATTCACCAAAAACATCAAAATCTCCAACAAAGGCTAGTGATGACATTTTGACAACCTTTGCATCGTTAGTGGTAAGATTTTAGGGTTATACTTACAGCATTTTATCTACTGTGAAAAGCACCCAAAAATTGCAGATTTCCATGGTTGTGTACATACACTATCTAACATCATATATGTATAACATATATTGAATTAAATTCTTGTGATTAATTAGGAGCTTTTGCCTGATTCATTACATTCGAAGAATACTGTCATAAGTATTGTTAAGGACATATGTAGTGCAAAGGACTGGTCAATGTTGCATAGACTTGCAAAGTTATTGGATGAAGAGTTTACCCTGGAGGTAGATTGGGTGCATTCTATTATTAATGCAAGACTTTCAGATGTTTAAATTAGGTAATTCTTTTTGTGGACTCATATTGGTTTTAAACAAACTATACCTGGCAAATGAATGTAGTTTATTTTACTTATTGTAATTGTATAGCATTAGGTGCCAAGTTCCAGGCAACATGCTTCATTCAGGGTTTGAACCAATTAAGGTAGTTGGAGATGGCAACTGCGTTTTTAGGTCCTTATGCATGGTAGTGTATGGCAACGACGAGGAACATCAATGGATGAAGCTGTGGTGCATAGTGTTTGGCCGCCTTCAAGAGGACCATTATGTTAAACAGGTGGATGCAATAACGAAACGTTAACATCAGTTTATTATTACAATTATTTAATACGTCTAATGATCTATATGTATGTCATCAAACGTGTACGCTTTTCTTAAAATTTACTGTAAGAATATTTGTTGTTCGATAAAACAATTTAAACTTGCTCTATTTCCGTTGTATGCTCATTGAGCAGTTTCTTGCTGATGCAGATCATGTCGAAGATTTTCTTTCGCTTATCACGGAGGATGAAATTTTCGATAGTATCAATGACACTATGACAGATGAAGAGAAAGTGTGACATTTTTACCAGTTGGAAGTCATCAAAACATCAGTAGATGGACGTTATTCTGGTATGTTAAGTATTTAAACATATGAATTCTTGTTCAGAAACAATGCTTTCATTTGTAAAGATTTTCTCCAGAGAAATCACAATCTAGCTTGTACGACAGAATAACAATGATATGCACTTACGCAAATTTCGGATATTTTTGCTTTATCATCTTAGTTTTGTTGCACTTTGCTTTTAAAATAGGCTATCTCCAAATTGCACCTTTGGCTGGTTTACTGAACGTGGGAATACACCAGCACTGCTTGGGGCACGGCTATGAGTTGCATAATTGTGAAATTCCTCCACTGTGTCATTCTCCAAATAGTGTGATTCACATTCTGTGGTGCACTCTCTCAAGTGGAGTTATGAACCATATCGTACCACTAATAAGATGTCAAACGAATAAGCGTAAGTGATTCTGGTATTATCACGATCTATTTTTGACAGGCACCCCTCAACATTTCACACTATTTGGGCATGTGGCTAGCATATTATAATTTCTCACCCTTTCAAACTTAGGGATGATAGTCTTGACGATCCATCAAAACTCCGGCGGTATTTTGTAATGAAGTCTTAAAGTGAGAATGTTATAATATTTTCGTAATCATAATACTACAAGTCTTAAAGTGAGAATGTTATAATATTTTCGTAATTAGAACTATTAATAAAAATATAGAGTATGGAAACTCAACATTTACTGTATACACTCACTCAGTGGTTGTATTAACATGCATGCGTTGTGTTTTTAGCATCTCTTGAAAAATCTGGCCACAAAGAAGCTCCATAGTAGAATGACATATTTCATTAAATATCTCGGGCAGAACAAAAACGATCTCCTCAAAGAGAACTCTGGATTTGGAATTTTCAGGAATTCTGTAAGTTTTCTTGCCTTTCTTGATGGTATTCCTGATGCGAGTAAATATCTTGTCTTGAATAAATTAAGAGCTATGTATAAGATATTAACGATGAATATGTGTCTGCATTTCACAGAAAGAGTACATCCATGAATTTGTTCATCTGTCTTGAAAAGGAGCAACTTCTTCCTGAAGAGATTTTTCGACCTGTCCATTGCCAGAAATACATTTTTGAAGTATGTATACCAGAGGTACGTATACAAACCGACTATTAGCGGCACATGAATCTATTTGTTTTATGTGAAAAATATATTTAAAATAAAAAATGATTTAATAATTCCATATTTGAAGGCTGTGAAGAACACTGGCTGAAAGATATTTCTATGAATTGGCGTAGATTTGCCCTTCTTGGCGAATTACAGTTAACATAGAACTCGTTTTTTTGAATACATTCGCCTCCCAAGAGTGGTTTTCCGTCGTTTCAGTCATTGAAATTTTAATACTTTCCATTTACTTTTTGCCGACGTTGCAAAAGAAGTGCAAATTAAACTTTGTGGTTCTTTGCGAGAGTAGAAAGATTGTAGGAAGATTCAAGCCATAAAATCACTGTTAGGAGATTGTCTCTTTCAACTATAAAATACTATCACTCTAGAACTTTCTAGTACACACATGTATCTCTGTTAATAATTAATACTGACAATTAACAGAGAAGGCAAATGGCCACTTACTGAATAATGCCGTTTAACAGTTGCTAATGTCTCCTTTTGTGGTATACCATGATAACCAATTCTACCCAATAAATCAAGAGATTGGTCACTAGAGAGAATGGTCTGAATTTCTGAATCACTTGCTGCATTTAACAACTGTAGTAATAAAGGATGTGCAATAATATCAATGGTAAGTACCTGTATTTAAAGGTAAACTTAAAAATTGCTAAAATGCACAATTGCAGACTTTGGGGATTTGACATATTTGTGATATTTTCATTGAGAATATCTTCATCTTCATGGTCTTTTTGGCTGTTAAAGTTGCCTGAGTGACATCGTCATTTAAGGCAATGCAATGAATTTAACAACCAGAAGCACCATAAAGATGAAGATGCATATTGTCAATGAAAATATATATACTGCATTTTGTCTTCATTAATATGACAAATAAGTCAAATCCCCAAAGTCTATATGGGATACATTGGTTTCAGAATGATTGAGCATATATTAATCTGGTAATGTATACTGTCCATACATTAGCTGACAATGACCACAAAGTTTTGAGTAATGAAATCAAATTAGCAAATCTGGGGGAATTACTAACCTGCAAGACAGAGGTTATCTGGCCTCTGTCTCTCTGTGTTAAGGGAGGATGAGATTAAAATTTAAAACCCCTGCAACATATAAACTGTAGAAAATAAATTACTAGATACACTTTCACAAAGTGTTTGATAACATTTGTTTTTATTATCTTTTGGCTGCAGTATGGAACCAACCAGGTAAGAAGCAATGCTAGTAGCCATGAAATTAGGTGCTGGTCCACCTTGCAGAATCGACATACCCATCACTACCCCACATAGCTTGAAATCTCCATTGGTAAGACCCAAAGTCGATTGTATAGGCTTTCCATTGCAAAAGAATCTCCTTTCCAAGAATAACATTAATTCTTCAAGTGAATAATTGGATTATTGCTAATAATATATAACCACTAAAGATCATGAATATGATATCAGATGAAAAAAATATGATTAAATGTGCAGGTGCATTGCAATCAATGATAATTAACTTGTATGCAACCCTGACTTTCTCCTGTTCCCAGGTAATCACAGGCATTTTCAGGCTTGAAAGAAGCCTGGGAACAAAATTTACTTGAAAAGTTTTACCAGCAGAAAATATTTGAATGATAAAAAGCACAATTAAAACATACTCTGAACAGTAGCATATCTTGTAAACTCAAGATATGAGCTATTTAAAACAAGAAAACAACAATTCATGTTGATACTTTGACCTTAAAGGTCAGCTTTCTGTTAATTAAATGTTCCAATCACCTTTAGTTTGATGCAGTCGGCCAATCATAAAGACATAGGAACTTACCAGAAATTATCAAATACATGCGATTGTAAACAATTGGTAAATAGTCAGATGAAAAATTGGTTCTGTGAACAAATGAACTGATAAAATGGAAGTTAAATGCAGCTTTACATAACTGTACCCCAACTATAATATGGAGGCAGGGGTAATTATAGTAAATGTTCATTAAAGAAACAATTATAGAACAATAGAACAGCAGCATTTAAGTAATAGGTGGTTATACAAAATTCTCCAAGAGGGTTGGTTGTCCTCCAGGTGATAATAAACTAATTACTGACAGTAATCTTAACAAGTGATAGAAAGGTGATACATGCAGCAGGTGTATTTTTGTAATTATCCAGTTTAATACCTGAAAACAGCTCCCTTCTGGGCCCACCATCGTCTACAGCAGGCTCACCCGAGAAGATAACTTTCAGCCTGTCTTTTGAAGTGAACCTTTTTTGGTGTGCATTTTTGAAATCTTGCCATATAAATTTCCTTCGGACTGTTAATTGCTTTGATTCCTCACTTAGCACTGTTGAAGCAATACATGAAATTTCCTGTATCAGAACCTCTTTTGCTCCAACTGATGATACACATTCATTGCCTACAGTTGAGCTTATCTCATTCGATTCAGAAAATTCAACTACAACATCATCATCATCCTCCAAAAGCCACATAGAGCATGTGTCAGCATGAGCAACAATCTCGGACAAAGAGAAGCTAGCCAGACATACTGGACATTGGACATGTTGCTGGTCCTGTGGTAAAGCCATAACACCATCTGTTTCATTTGCATCAACATTTGCTGTAGCATCACTTGATGTCGCTGCCTCAGTGGTATTATGTACACACTGTTCTTCAACGTTTTCTTGACTAGGAAGTGTTCCATTTGCATTAAAATAATTTTGGGTAACATGCATTGCATCACTGACACTAGTACATATGCTGGATCTTCATTGGAACTATCACTATCATCACTGTCCATTTTACTGCTACAATAATCAACTGCAGAAACCAGAAAAAAATTGATCCGAGAGTAGGGCTTGTCAATTTTTTCTTTGTATTTACTTAATGTAAACGGCTCTTCTGAACCAGGAATTGTTGTTACTTCTTTATAATCTGCATAGAGAAGTCGGTAAACTTTATACCGTTTGAACAATTGTTCGTTAAATCTAGTGTGTTTTTTAACAGCTTTTGCCAGCAACTCTTCAGATCCAATGGTGGGGGCAACGATCAAAGGAAGTGTTGTACCTCTCTTTAGTGAAAGTTTACCATCTTTCAGTATTAGTACCCCAATGTTAATTTTCACTTCCTTGGGTAGGTTCGCCTCAAGTTTAACTTTCTTCGTTCTTGTGCTACAATTTTTGAAAAACTTGGATCGTTCTTCCTTTCGGGCTCGATAAGACTGGAATGATCTCACACCCGACCTTTTTATAGTGGTGTTCTCAGTCGCAGACGTACTACTCGTAGGAGTACCAGATGACTGAGATGACATGCTACTAGTGTTGGACAATTCTTTACCACACTGATGGCAAAACTTGGCATTTGGTATGCACGAACTTCCACAGGCAGAACAAAACATTTGTACATATTGTATATATGAATACAAGCTTTTTATATAAAATATAAAGAAGGTTTCGAGTTGAGAGTATAAACCACAGTTGCCCGATAAGCGACTGCACATGCTAATCTGTGCATGCTGTAAGGTAAATACGCCATTTCGCGGGAAAATATGGCCAATGAGAGCAAAGGATGAGAGCCTTAGAAACTGTGACGTAAGGCAGGTTTTGTGCATCCTAACAATTTTCTGCCGTTTTAAACCCAAAACGTTTGTATTTTTTCAAAGCAAAATAATACTTGTCAAATGTTGTAAAGAAGTCATTGTCCCTCTGAAGTTAGTATTTTTGCAAAATTTTCGTGTTTAAGTGTGAAAATTTCAGGACCTTTTTAAGGGATTGGCTTGAGAGGTATCAACCCCCCTGTTAGGTGGGTGGGCAATGCAACATAAAATACGCCCGGTATGTTTTGTGCTTTAATAACGTTATTGCAATACTTTAAGAACATAAAACAGGGGGGGGTTGTTTTGCCCCCCCAGTGATTTTACTGGGGGGGGGGCAGGCAAAACAACCCCTGTTTTATATTATTAGTGGTAGTGTAATAATATTATTGGTGTACGAAACATGCTTATATAGTTTTAGGTTGCATTGCTTATGTATTTAACAGGAGAGTTGAGGCTTCTCAAGCCAATCTCTTAAAAAATACCCTGAATATTCTTGTGTGTAAGTTTGTGCATATAGCTCGTACGGATTAAAACCCATTCGGAAGTTGCCAACCTTTTAGTATATTATATTATACATATTGACGACAGCAAGTGCAGCAGCTTATCGGACGACTGTGTATAAACAACTCACTACAACTCAGATGTAATCAGCGTAAGTTCACTGTCGCTGTGTAGAAAAATTGCTGGCGCAGCATTTGTTACGAGGAATTCGAAACACAGCAGCCCAATGGCGCTGTACATATACTAGGATACCTAAAATGTAGTAAGTGCTGCTGTAGAATCAGTACACATAGGGTTTGCTTGCGCGCAATATATGTATGCGTTAGCAGAGTAAACAAAGCCGGAAAGATAAACGTTTATGATATGCGACACCTTCAATGCAATCAGGCCTGATGTAAAGCCAGATTCTGATCCCAAAAAATGCTATGAAGAAAGTTTTAATTAAAGCATTTGGTGACGGAGATTTCAGTGTTCAGGAAACAATGCATCATTTATAGTAAATATTTGCGTAGAAAGCTACCGCAATAAATTGATCAGTACACATCTATTAACATCGGAAGCTTCTAATAGCCAGTTTGTGTTATCTCTTCCTATTTCACGTGACGGGCGCTTCGAGCGTCTACTTGTGATAATATTATATCTAACTTTTTTAACAAATAGATTTTATTTTTGCGTGTGTCTGTACTGTAATAGATCACTGATGACGTCATGACGTGCGAAGAACAAAAAAGTATGGCACGAGACCAAGTCGGGTGTCGTGACATTTTGTTCTTCGCACGCAGTGACTTCTTCTGTGATCTATTACAGTACAGAAGCACAAAAAATGAAATCTATTTGTTTTATATAATATAAAAGATTAAATAAACAAGGCAAAAACCCGCGAAAACATTTTGCTCAAACGTACACGCCATTGGATGACGTCATCTGTGCGTGTGTACTATAACACACAGCTCTCAACCAATGAAAATCCAAAATGAGCCCTTATTATTATATAAAATGTTATAATATAATGTATTGAGAGTTTATGAAATTATTCTGTCAACTCTGGATTGTTGTTAGTATAAACGTAGATAAACAGATATATTTGTCCTTAAGTTGGGTAATTATGAGAAATAAAAACATAGCATGCACTAGTAAAGTGCTTTATTGTGTTACTTATGCTTTTGGAGTTATTTTGAAGCATAATTGTGCCAATATTTTTCAGCCGTGTTGTGTTGTTATCCGAATAGCACAAGACATGCGATCACATGCTCGCGTTCAAATGGTAATATTTTGCCTTCAATCCGTTGTTTTTCGAAACAAATTTCATCATAGCAAAGTAGAAAGATAGTTCTAAACACCCAACAATTTTCTCTCGACCGAACTAGTCCTGCAGTGTATGATGCCATTGGAAACGATTTTTCCTCGCATTTGTTCACTATTACCAGGGGGGGATAATTGCATGGTGACTTGATAAACAAATATACCCCCCTGGTAAGAGTCCGTAGTTTTCGCGCAAGGGCTGTATTATGCGGCGCACGCAGCACGCATCTTTAAACATGCAGCAACTGCATATAAACATGCAGCAACTGTGTATAAACATGCAGCAACTGCATATAAACATGCAGCAACTGCACATAAACATGCAGCAACTGCGTATAAACATGCAGCAACTGCGTATACACATGCAGCAACTGTATATAAACATGCAGCAACTGTGTATAAACACGCAGCAATAAAGTTTAAACATATAGCCAGGCCTCGCAAAATTTGAAAAAACACCGTTGCCCTTGGGCAGGTGACAGCCAAAATTTGGTTGCCCAAAGCCATTTCTAACTTGCCCACCTCAATTATTAATAAGTCGAAAATTAATCGTAACACTAACAAACCAACATTTATTATTGTCAAAGTGAAAACACAATGTTATTTACAGTGTCATCAGTATATTTGATACAGTTCAGCTATTCCAAAACAGTATCTGAAGAAGCTCCTTCTGAAGAACTGTCTACATGTACGGGAATCTCCTTTTTTATTTGGCTACTCGTTTATCGGAACACTCTGATCCACAAAAAAGTTCGATGGCTAAACATTTGTTGGAATGTGAACACGCTAATTATATCCTGAATTTGAACCACATCTTTGACAACCTTAATGACATTAATGACAAGGACACAAACAAACCAGACACACCTCTTTCTCGAACTCTACACACTCTTAAACACACCAATTCCAACCTTCTCCTATTCCTTGAAGCTTTATATATTAAATATAGAAATCCCATGCCAAATGAATTGAGAGCGTCTAAAGAACTCGTGGTCTTTTCCTAAGCATCATCATATGTCAATAGTGTAATGTTTCTAATACGTCATTTCTTCCTGTTTCTTTGTATATAATATGATGTTGCTTTTTGGAGTATGTTTTTTCTTATGTTTTATTAAATTGTCTGCTGGTAATGGTTTTTATCAGATGTGCTTCTCTGATCTTTCCCCCACCCATGCCATTCGGCCACATCAACCTAGAAAATGAGAAGTATGAAAGAAAAGTAATTACAAATTAGTTTTAAAATAAAGGTTTATCAGACTTCTATTGCCGAGGCTCTCTCTGCAGAGGTTCCTGCTGCTTGTAACTGCTAAGCAGACAGTCGCGGGCAAACTGGGAACTTGAAATCCGTTCAAAATAATGCTAGTTTGTGCCTAGGTTTGGATACTTGGTGTTTTTGTAACAAATGTTAAGAATATTTCTCATTCATGCTTACTTGTAAATATTTGAAATCTTTGGCTAGACAGAACTCTCAGCACCGTAAAAAGCCTGTTCAGCTTCAGCAAGCTTTTGCTGTGTAAAGGATCTCAGCTCGGTGATGAAGTTTGGTATACTGTTTTTCGAAAAATCCACCCAGTATTTCAGAACAAAGTTTGCGCTTTCGTTAGCGTTGTCAGTGTAATTTTGGGGGGGTGACCCCAACTGTGCGGCTGTGCGTACCGGTGCAATCGTGCTCTTCTTGAACACTGGCTTTTTGTTGCAGAAACCAAGCATGAAAATTAGGAGCAATACGATTCCACTTTTACTCAAATTGGTACGGTGGCCCATAAGTACAAACATGCGTACAAATTCCAATACACGCACACAAATTCAAATACCCGCGTGCAAAACCCATAGACAGATAATAGTCGTTAAATGGCAATTTACATAACGTTTCTCATAGTAACGATCGCAAAGAATGTGGGCGATAAATGTAAGCCTTGAATTAAAAATTTGAATAATTGGTGAGGATGTTTTGTTCAAACTGTGGGCATGAAAAAGACGAAAAGGCAAATTTTTGCAAGAATTGTGGATCAAGTGTGTCAGCAAATAAATCTCCTACTCCCATTAATCAACAACCGCTAACTCCGCTAAGTTTTAAAGAGTACGTTAAGAAGAAGGGTGTAGCAGGTCCCACTTCCAGTTCCGATAAATTCGAAAAAGCTGATACATCTGCGTTCGAAAACATTAAAAAAGGAAGAAAAATCAACCCTTAAATCAGATTAAGAAGGATAAGAAAGACGAATTCGCGAAGGTAAAGTATAAGTATTTTCAAGTATAAATATACCAAACACGATATAATAGAAGCAAGTTATCAACGGTAATATGTTCATGTATCCTCATCAGTGCGGTAGCTAAAGCGTAAATTGGTGGGGTGTATATTTAGATATATGTGTTATGCCCGACTAATTTCTTTTGAAATCAGTTGTTATTAGGGTTAATTTCAAAAGAAATTAGTTGGGCATAACATGAATATATGAATAGCAGCACGAAATTTTCTCCATTTTCGACAGTGTGAGGGTAAGGTTTTAAAGCATAGAGTAGGGACTACACAGGGAGAAGTTAAACCCCAGAAGTATTGAAAATTGTGGTTAAAACCAGGAAAAATGCTTCTGTTTGAGACACTGGCTAAGTACATGGCAGCAACAATGAGTAATATCAAATTAATAATGACAAACCATCTATGATAACAATACAAGGATAAGAATCTCAGCTTCCAGCCCAAATTTTATGCCAAGACAAAGGTAAAAAGTGAGCACTCATTAAGTCAGATCATTGTTTTGGTTTTGGTTAAAACAATGATCTGACTTAATAAGTACTCACTTCTCTTTGTTTTGCCGCAAAAAATTTGGGCCCGAAGCTGAGATTCTTGATCCTTGTATGCTTTATATCATCTTTGCTTAATATTAAAGCTGGACTTCGTTATAATCAGTACTTTTTGCTTACATAAAGTACATGCCTTTTTTATTTGAAAACCATCCTCATTGCTATGACAAATCAGATTTGTAGTAATCACTGCAGATAAAAGCTAATACTTTATAATTACGGTAATTGCTTAATTCAGCAGTGCAGTGCTTATTAAATATGCAGAAATCTTTTATTTCCTTTATTCCAAGCAATCAATTATAAGATCTAAGAATCCAAGGAATTAACAAAAATGCATTTTTTGGAGCACTTATTTCCACTATTTTTCCAGTCAAGCACCAGGTTAGTTTTATGGGTGGGGTCTTAATTGAAGGCAGAGTTTATTAATTCCTTTTATTCAAAATTCAGTTAATTGAGAGCCAGAGGAGGTTGGACAGCTGTCACGTGACATTTTTCGACCAATGATATTACGTTATTTTCTGAGCGCTAGCAAGAGGCCAATCGACTAGAAAATAAGCATCAGGCTTAAAAACATCTAAATATTTCGCGTTTTGATGTAAATTCACATTCGAATACCATTCAGAACGTTTTAACAACAATTGGTGGACCCACAAATGAAATATTCTGTAAGTATAACGTCATTTACTACTTTAATTCCGTTCTTGAAGGGAGTGCTATGTCGTCATGTGATTACCCAAATCCGTTTTGGGTGTCAATTTTCAAAAGCAAAAATCTCGAATTTCCATGGTTCGATTTTGTTCATTTTTGGGTAGATGCTAGATCAAACACTTATCTTTCGTTTAAACTATCGGAACCCATCAGAACCTCTCACCGTTTTTGAGATATTCGCCTTTGAAATTTGCCTGTCATTTTTCATGCGGTAAATTTGGTATGCCTTTATATCGAGTTAATTTCCCCCAATTTCTCGTGAATTTTAGTAAAGAACTTTGATGCTTTGGTGCTAAGTTGCGCTATTGATGCATTTGCTGCTGAATATCTCTCGTATTAGTATTTCAAGAATGTTTAAAAAGTGAAACGTTTTTTTTTTAATTTTTACAGATTTATGTTTAACTTGTGAGTAACCTGAGATCGTCAGTCTAGTATGGCAAGACTATTTTATTATTTGGTTTGTTCTGCGGATTTATAGGTCTTGATGTCAGATTGACAAAAGAGGAACCGTTTAAACTGAATAAAGAGCAAAATACAGATTTGAAAAAAGGTACGCACATTCACATTTGTTCACTAGCTTTGGGGTTTCCCCTGTCATGCACATTGCATTGCTAGCTTTTGGTTTTCCCCTGGCAACTTGTCATATATTATATTCTAGAATTACATTCAAAATAGAATATTTTTATTTTTTAAATAGAATTGATGAATGGAGCTTTGAAAAGATTCTTAGTCTTCATCATGTTCACAATATTCTTGGGTTTCACTATACCATTATGCAGTGAACTTGAGTGGGGGTCAACCTCAGTTGAATTTATGCTTATGCTGTAGTAGAATGAGCAAATGATATGAAACTGTAAGTTTTTGCAGACCAAACCAAGACCAATATATAACATTAGTATTTTCTATGTACCATTTAGCCAAGCAATGCTTACCAGGTTCTCTCTCAAACTTCATCCAATATTTTACATAGCTTGTGAATTAAAATGGAGCTTAACATATGTTTGATTAATTTCTGTAACATGACTTTTGGTACAAGTCTCAAACATTTATGGGTCCAGTAACAAAAAAATTCATTTATTGTAACACGTATACACACAGAACAATTATAAAACAACTTGTGTGTAAACAGATTTATACAGTGTTGTCATAACAGCAACAATGATAAATTAACTTTATTGGACACAATTTACAATCAAACATTTAAGCATTTTACACATCTGATATACATGCAATATATTTTAAAGTCTTTCTAATGTCTATTCTGATGTCTTTTGATATTGAATTACAATAAAATATATATGAATGTAATAATTAATGTAATGAATGTAATGTAAGGAATGTACTTTTGACTAAGGAATGTGACTCTTTGGTATAACATTTTCTTGAATGAAAAATTATTGACTGCTGTATGAGACACATGTCAAATGCACCCCTACTTTCCCTACATAACAAGCATGCAAAGCTTAACACACATGCCTCAGCTGTTCCTTTTTGATCCAGATTATTTGAAAACACCTAATGCTAAAGATGTCTGCTCTAGATACTTAATATGTTCAACACAAGCATCAATAATATATATTTCCTGCAGCCATGAGAGTGTTGATACTTGTATAATTCTCAGGCAATAGTGCATAATCCCTCCAATCTCCTCCAGATCTAAATCCATAACAATTGTCTTTTTATCCAGCCAAATAATAACCTAATATAAACTTGCGCTATCTTGTCTTCCCAAAGAGCAATGTATGGTTGTTCCAAGTTATCTTGGTTGTTTTTTTCATGGGCAGCACCAATGTTTTTAGATCCTACAAAATGTGTGATCTTCACCACATTCATTATCACTTTCATTGTCACTATCATCTCCATTATTAACATCAAATGCATGAGACAACCAAACCAGTAGATTTTTTTCTACAAACGCATATTAGAAAATTGAAGTATATATATATATATATGTAATAGCTATTAAAATGAGAATCAAAACATGCTGTCTGAAATCTGAATACATTTTATATATATGATATTGAAATCACAATGAGTGCTTTCAGAACAAACACACATATTACACTCAAAGTAAATCAACATATATTTATGTATTTAAAATTATGAATATTTTACGGTTTCCTTCAACAAAGAAATGTAAAATTTATATGAAACAGTTTCCTTTAACAAAGAAATTGCAATTGTAAAATATGAATAATAAAAACACAAATAGAACCCCACCACAGAATAGACATAAACAGAAGGGCCACTCAGCAGTGCAACATGTCTCCCTATTTTTATGCAATTGACTGGCCAGAATAATGGCGGAACGGCCTGTTCAGCGTTCCTATTGGCCAGAAAAGGCAATGGACTGGCCAGAACCTGCATAATGAACATGCGTAATGCGACATGCGTGGAGACACAAACTTCAAAGGTTCCGACTCGAGTGGCCCTTCTGTTTATTTCTATTCTGTGACCCCACCTTGTGATTCATCTAAGAAAGTTTATCATCTTATTAATTACCACTTAAACAAATGATAAAACAACCAGAAATACTTATTACCAGGAACACGTTTCACACCAATGATACAAGGAGATTTAAGTCTGTTCACTTTCAAGATATTAAAAGTAATTTTATCTCTCAGGCAATTACAGAAAGCCCAAGCGCAATGTCAAAAAAGTATACTCGGATCAGTAAAAGCCACATTGTAAAAAGAATCGTGGAGACAAAGTTGCACAGTGCTATTTTCTTGGAGAATTACAGCCTGATAGTCTCGTCTTTCGAAAACTTCCATATTCTAGAGATTTTTACTTCGCTGAGGTCAACGTGTGAATGAAGCCAATCAGCAAAGCGTATGCAAATTTCCCATGAAGCTTTGCGAGTAGCTGTCCAACCTCCTCTGATTGAGAGCATAACCATGTTTACTTTAATCAAGTTGCTCACTGATCAGTCATCCTATATATTCAAAATGAAGGTCAAAACAAATTCCAGAACAGTGTAATAAACATTCTGAGGTTATAAATGAACATTCAATGCAATGTTTCAAAACCAAGTTGAAATAGAGAGTAATTGATTCTTTTTAGATAAACATTGGAATAGTTGAGTTGGATGGGAAAAGACTGAAAATAAAAAGATCTTCATTGCTTCCTGTTGATGTAAGAAAATCTGATACACCAACTTTAGTAAAAAGTGCTGGAGTTAATAAGCAACTTGCCCATAACAAGCAACTTCGAGATCTTGTGCAGACAGAGTGGCTTTTACTGTACCCAGACATGGACATAGTAAACAATATACATGGAAGTAGTGAGAAATTCACAGTGGAAAAATACAAAGATGAACTTGGACGACCATATAGTAGAGTTAATTTGTACATTTGCCATCTGCTTCATTTTGAAGGTAAAGACTGACTGTGGATCTAAATATTAAGTATGTAACCAACAATATTTTCTTGGAAAGAACTAACTACAATATTTAACAATTAGATTACGAGCTCGAGATTTCAATGCGGTGATAACTTTGTAAGTTGTTAATAAATATACTACATGTTGGGCGTGTTCATATCATTTTTTAAAGGCACAGTGTTACCTTTTGAGCAATGCCATTTTATGTCGTGGCAACAATATGACTGATAACATAATTTGGTTGTTATTTATCATATTTTGGAACAAAAAATCAAAATATTATTACAAATTTATGTTAATTGAAGATTCAGTATTGATTACAGCGACTTTTGTTGTATAATAAGCCATATTGAGCCATATTTATGAAACACCTCTCATTTTGCATAGATGTGATAAACTTGAAAAGGTACATTAACTTTTATTGAGTTTCATGGCAACTAAAATACATCGCTCAACAGATTGTGCCTTTAAGCAGCTTCTAATAGTCATTCATATGCTGATAAAGCATTCCTCCAAGTTTGAATCTGCCCTTTCCCTAAAACACCAGCACTATAGGCAAAGTATTCTGGGTATGCCGAATGATTTTCAGTTGATACATTAACAGAATCCTCAATCTGGATGAGATCGTGGCCATCATACTCTCTTTTGAAATCTTCTGCTCCAACTGTTTCTGGTAGAAGGTAGGGCTGATTAGGGATTCCAGCTTGAGTATGATATCGGGATTTGCATACATAGTGACTGTTCCACCACAGTTAATAGTAGAAGATGGTTAGGCTAGCTGCACCACATGACAAATTATGTTATTCAATCGTGCTTTGACGGGTCACATGGTCCGGTCCCTGCATCAAGTTTCAATCGCTTAATTAGATTATATAAAAACATGCGCTCGAAAGTTCAAATATAAAGTGGTTCCTTTTTATTTTATTCCTCTATTTTTGCCGGGATTGTGGTTGAATGTCATGGCTTGCGAATGCTATCTATTATATGGTTATTCTAGCAGTTAAAAGATCAGGTTTTTGGTTTTTGAAACTGGCTTCAGCACATCCCGACAAGAGTAAACACACATTAAAATTAGAAAAAAACGCAAGAAAAGAGCGACTGAATTAACCAACGAAGACATAAGAGTAGTCGACGAACAATAAGAAACCAAGAAATGCGTTGAACGAGGGAATATGTATCTTTGCGAAATGCGAGCATCATGTCAAGGCAGAATGCATGTTTGATGCGCGTGTGACATGTAATGTATTTTCTATAATCTTCAGCGAACTGTACATTCACTGCATGTTATTACTGCAAAAAATTAGCTACCCGATTCACAATGTCTATTTGATATTTACATTGCATATTTGTCTTCTTCAAAGCGTCAAGTCTGGTCACGGACAGCAACAAAAATCAATCGCTCGTTGATCCGACGAAATTGTGCCATATACTATATATCCATAACATGGTCATAGAAAGCTTATTAAGTATTTAAAAACATCGTAATAGATCATAAAACAGTCTAACCAGAAATCCTTAGATTATAAGACCTGCAGTAAGCTAGCAATGCAGTATGTAACTGTGCAGATGCAATATATATTCGTTCACTGAAGTTCTATAACATTCCCGAACTACTCAATCCTGCATATAACATAAAAATTTTTTTTACATTTCGTCTTTAAAGTTTCAATTATCGGGTTTTAAAATAATAAATGTTCTGGAATTACGTATAACCTGAGTTTTGAGAACCGATTCAGGCTTGATCCACACTATTGTTCAGTCCAGTCTTGTAAACAAATTTTCGCCATTGATGCACATTTAATACTATACTGTCCCACAGCAGATGTAACTGTCGTTGCATTTGTTTTGCAAGGACCACATTCTCTGTACTTCCAGCCCGTGTATCTCATTTTGAGTGGTTTGACTATTAATACAGAGTCACAGTCATATCTTATGACAAACAATTGACATCACACCGTGAATTTCTCTCGAAGCGTCAGTGAATTCCATCCTTATATAGTCTCTTTCAGCTTTGCTCATATCCATGGCAACTTGTGCATGATAAACTCATCATTTCAAACATTTTCAGATTCTTTCAAAGTAAATTTGAGGCTTGCTTTTCCTTAATATCTTTACCCTCAAACAATTGTAATTTGATCTCCTAGGCTGTTCTTGGTGCCCGAAATCCCAGCGGGACATCTGTACAAACCGTGATAATAAAAAACTATACATTTTACTAACGAAAAGGTTTAAAGATCGCTTAAATTTAACAAAATACTCTACATCCTCTATTATTTTCCTAGTATCACTCCTTTGCTGATGCAGGTTCGGGACCACGTGACCTTTATTTTAGTGGGTTCCAACATCATTTTAGAATCCCTTTGAAGTTTGCCAGCTAGCCTAACCATCTTCTTGTATTAACTGTGGTTCCACAAGTCCTTTACTTCTTCAAGTCCCCTTTTCAGGACTGGACTAAAGCAAAACCTAAGACATTCAAGCTGAAGTGTATTACTTGTATCCAATGCTCCTCTGGCTATCAAATCTTTAAAGAAATCTATCCACCAGGAAGACCATGATCAACGGAGCGTGGCCCACCATGCTTCTATTCGCTGATTACTGTGAGAAGATCCATATCGATGTGCATTGACATCGCATTTGGTGACCGTGTGGTTTCTGGGCAAAAAGCACTGAGCCGATGCCATAATTCCATTTTCTGTTTCCTTGTCAGTTCTTATAAGTGTTGGGCGGAACTGCAAATTATTTATGCAGTCATAAAACAGCCTACCCACGACTTGATGATCATTATTTGACGATACAATCTTAAGCCACATGATTTTCCTACTAAACCCATCCATGCAGCCATGAATTTGGAAAACTATATGGCTTAAGTTCATCATACTCATTAGCATGCCAACAATAATTTGGCCCGGGGTTTAGGTAGCTTTTTCTACGAAGACGGCTAGCCCTCCTTAATCTTGATACTTGTGGATCTACTTCTCGAAGAATTGTTTGTACAACCGCACGAGGAATTTGCAAGTCATGTTTTGATTGCAATCTTTTCCACATGGCTCTGTAGCCCAACAGTTGATTACTTCCATCCCAGTTCCTCAAGAATACATCTTCTTGCGTGGTCTCAATCGTATTTCCTTGTCGTTGCAATCCATACTTCTTAAGCTTGTTCAGCAAAGTACTTCTCGATGTTTTAATTGCATGGTATTTTTCTAACAATTGTAAAGTGGTATTATATGTGTAGTTTTTCTTAAAATAGTCTCTGATAATATCCTCCATTCATAACATATGCCGTGACAATATCAGCTCTGCAAACTTCCATGGTGATATAGTAATTTTGTGGAATAAAATATTTGAAATGTTATGTAAATCGCCATTTCGAGTATTCTATCTATGGGTTTTGTGTATTAGAATTAGAATTTGTATGTGTTTTGTACTCATGGGCCACCGTAAATTGGGCTACCCTGTTGTCGAACTGATTGCAGTCAACAGAATCAACTAATCCTAGTATCAACAAAAAAAAAAAATCAGTTACCATGCAGTTTGAACAATTCATTTGTAATCTACGGGTACTTAATATTGGTTACTTACATTGTATATGTAAATTGCTGTGTACTGAATAAGAACTAAGAAGTGTGCCAAAAGCTTACATCTTAACTTTAAAACTTGCTGACTCAATATTATAGCACTAGGGTTTGAAACAAAAAACAGCAGTAGAGATAAAGCAATGTGGTATTCAACTTAGTTTCAAGGATTTTATCTGTCATGACGACAAGTGGTGCAACAGACACATATATATCATGGCATAGTAAACTGCCCTCGTGATGCCGCGGTCTACTTGCTTATTAGGCTCCCTGCAAAGAATTCTGCAGTAGTGACATCATAAAACATCGTGATAAAAACATTTATAATATAGCATTTGTAAATTCTGAACGCTGATTGGCTAAGAGCCGTGCTGATATAACTCTATGTCAACACGGAAAATTTGCCGCCATTCTTCTGTTAAAGTTCTTTGTGCTATATTATAAAAGAAATATAAAACACTTTTTCCGTATTGATATACAGTTTTATTATATAGTTGACAGTAAGATACTGAAAATACACCGTAAGATATTTTCCATATCTTCACTAGTGAAGATATCGATCACATGATCATTTCCCGCCAATAATTTTGTATTTTCAAAATGGCGATATTTGTAAGAGCAGCGAACATATTTTCACCTTTGTTTAAAGAAAAAAACTACATGTTTGTGCTGAAAAAATGGAAATAATACAAGAAAACACTAAAATGATGAACAGGTAATGTTTTAGCTTAAATAATATTGAAATAAAGCCATGTTTTTTTAGCATTATTGATCGAAAATTAATATTACTGACTTGGGTCTTAAATTGTTTACAACTATATAATAAACAGAACATTACACGGCAGTTTGAAGATATGAATTTTATCTTCTCGTGGTGAAAACAATATTTTACTCACTCGCTGCGCTCATTCGTAAAATATTGTTTTAACCACTCGAAGATAAAAAATTCATATCTTCGCACCGCCGTGTAATATCCTCTATATATCAACACTTGTGAAAATTGGAAAAACTCGAAATTGTGTGGAAACACTCCGCCCTGCGGGTAATGTGTTTCCACACAATTTTTCGTTTTTCCAATTTCCACTCATGTTGATATAACTGTATATCAACACACGGAAAATGTTTTATATTTCTTAAATTGCTGAGTGTTGGGACATTATTACAGAAAGGATCAAGACACTAAGCGACATGACTTATAGTTAGAGATACACGTATTAATACTTGTACTGGGATTTCTTAGTTTGGGATCAATACTATATTAAATTGTTTTCACCAAAAAGCTCGAGTGGAATAGCATAAATTTGTACCTTTATGTCACCTACAATATGCCCATATATATTATGGATTATTGTAGACTCACTTCTCCTTTAACATTCAGTTTAGTTTACAGGTAATTTTCAATGTTGTCTTTCATATGAATAAAGCATCTCAAACCAATGGCATCTGGAAATGCTGCAATCGATGCATTTAACAGAGACACTTCTTCATCCGATCCATAGGCTTTCAGATGTTGTAAAGCGTTCTTCTTGCCACGCAAAAAAAAATAAGGAGTAATATGTCTAGGTTTCCTGTTGCATACCGATAAAGCAACGTCCAATGAAAACAGGGTGGTCATTAGTGGACTTTTTCTGTAACATTAAATGTTTGTAGATTGTCGCTGTAACAAAAAAGAGCCTAAACTGAATGTTGGATCAATACCTAGGACAGAAAACTGCTTGGGATTACGACATAGCTAAAACAACAACTACTTCTGGTGTCTTCCCAAATTTGACTTCTTGAACAAAGCCTCCTTCTCCAGCATAGTCATCTTTCAACTGTGTTAACTCATATATCTCATCCTTTTCGCCAGCAACTTTTTTTGTGGTAGATCAAGCAGTATACATTTGTTTTGGGTTTCGTGGTTCTGAAGATGAGCTATCACTTTCCAACAATCCTCCACATTACCTTAATGCTTCATCATAGAGTTTTTTTGGTTTCTTATTTTGACAAACTTCTTTTATGCTCTGCAATGTAGATGGTTCTGTTCTCATGTATGGTCTCTTAGACGTTCCTCAAGCATTTCCGTGTGGGGCAGCATGATATCTTGCTCTGGGCAATCTCTAGAAAAGTAGTGCAAAATGGCAATGGCAGGGACATTTCCTGGGGACCTTTTCTTCAATGTAGCAACGACACACGCTTGAATTTAACACCCTTTTCTCTCTTAGTTGTCTTCTGTGTGCCATACTGACGAAAAAACGTGAACGTGTCACTTCCAACAGTATCAGTTTTTGTTATGGAGAGAATGTTCCCTGTATCATTCCGCTTTACTTGGCATGGATAAGCTCCATGAACCATTGCCATCAGCTGTTAAGTTTTTCAAGGGAACACTATCCAGATCAACAACAAATAGAGCATTATGGCGAACGGCCACAAGACGGCTTTTGCATATGCTTGTAGTTTGTTTACTTGAATGCTGCAGAATGAGTCTGATAAGTCTTCAGAAGGAAGTCCCTCACTATTGCGGCTCCATACGGGCCATTTTAGGTTAAAGTAGAAGACATCTACATTCTTATCATCTTCGTGGCCAGGTTCAGAATCGGACAATCTTGAGAACATTTCACTATCAATCTCAGACTTGACATTTATAGAAGAAGTATCTGATTCAACTGGGCTTATTGCCAGATCAATGACTTCTGGTTTTAAATCATCACCTCTACCCTGAAATAAATTAATTATGCATAAGCTTATAAATAAAAAATGTGGGTCACCAAACTGATTTTCAAGTTAATTACTTTAAACCTAAAATATATGCTATATTTATGCAGAATATTCAATGCCTAAATCTTTAATTGTTTGAATGCATATATCACAATTGTACACATGCTCATGGGATTGCAAGTTGTAGGAGTGGCAGATCTTCGATAAGTGTGAACTTTGGCGAAGGCATCAATTATCAGAACCAAAACCCATTCATTTTCAATTGCTTGATGAAAAAACATTTTCAGGCTTTCCTGATGACTTTTTGACAGCTGGCTGCAAATTATGTTGGATGTTTTGCGACTGCATGTATGCCCCACCTGATACTGTCTATTCATACCTTCTTGTGTCATTCTATTGGAATTCAAATAGAGTGCATTATCCACTTGCATAATATTGCACATTTGACTGCAACAGTAGCACATTCTATAAACGATGGACCCTGTTCGTACTCGGTTGAGATTCCAATGCCTTTGGGAATGACAGTGATCTGAAATTGCTTGCAAGATGTGTTTAAATATATTTAGGGCACCAGCTTTACAACAAAATTCGATGAATTCATTTGGTTGGTACATAGGTGGTTGGTTTCCAATAACAAACTTTTCAAATGTGCTCTGTTTTAATTTCTCCAACTCTAATTTGAGATCACACCCTCCAAGGAACCATTGCCTTTGTCACTTGTTGTTAATTTGTAATATTATGTTATAATATTGATATCATGTAAGTAGTCCCTAGCAGGCCCCTGCCCATGTCTTGTTGAAATATTGTTTATTGTGCATGTAATATACGGTACAGTATGTACATACTTTCAGACAGGGGAATGAACTGCAACTCAATATCATCATACATTTCTGCTGGCATATGCATGTCTCCATTGACCCCTCTAGGTAAAACACCAAAGCGTGTGTCTTCTGTCACCCATCCCGAAGTTTTAGCTGGAACAGTTTGCTGTGTTTTCCTTGGTCTTTCTGCTTTATCTTTTTTATATGATTTAGCCAACTAGCATATTAATAAAACCATAACAAATTGGATACTGGCTTTTTTACATAATTTACAATTTACTTGACTTTTTATTAAAATCTATATTAAAAACTTACATTAAGACGTTTTTTCTGTGGTTTTGTAAATATACAAAGCTCTTTGACAAGTGGAGCATAGTATACCTGTCTATTCGTGCAAAACGCGGAAGCAACTGTCCACAAGAGCGCATTGTGGAAGAATATTTTTGCAGCATTTAAACCTCACAGGGCACAGTAAAGCTTATTTTTATTTGGAACTGCAAAAACAGCATTTAAACAAAGTGAAAGAAACACATGTTTTTGTTTACAAATTTTAAGTTCCTGCAGTCTGGCGCAAAAATAGTTCATGGTCTCCACGCAAGACAAAGTTGGCGCATGCGGTTATGGTTCACTAGTCCAAACGTTCAATAGTCCGAAGGTTCACTAGTGGGAAGGTTTACTAGTCTGAGGGTTCACTAGTTCGAGGGTTCACTGGTCTGAAAGTTTACTAGTCTAAAATACGTGCGGGTTTTGAATTGAATTTACGTTTTGAACTTGGCTGCTCTCCAGTTAGGCGTTATTCGTATGTGTTTACACACACAAAAAGTTTGATTTAAATTCACTTGAAAATTTCTTGTCTACTTATTAAATAAATAAATGAATAAAACGATAGCATTCTTTGTCCGATTTATAGTGGTTTTCTTCAGCAATAGTATTATAATTATGCCGCCTTGTATACAAAAAACCCACGAACGAATTTTTCATGCGCACTGTGAGAGAATGGCGTCTGATTAATTCAACTTCGAATTCTAGTAGTTACTGTAGGGAGCCTCCTTAAGCCAGAATAAGCACTTAAAGGTACGTTTACACGCTGTCATTTGTCGACCATGATTTGTTTTCTGGTCCAAAATTTAGTGCTGATGCCATAATTCCTCTTCCTTCAGTTAATGGCAAAATTTGAAATGCAACAAACTGACGCATGTTCACTCGATTGCATACGCCAGAATACGAATCGCAGCCAACAAATCGCAGCGTGTAAACGTAGCTTAAATTGCAGAATAAAGACACACAGAAGGTCGACTAAACCAAAAAAGTGACCACTTTCAGGCCATTGTTCGTCATCCAAATGCTGATGCTATGAACCTAGCCATTGTGCTTATAAGAGGCATTAACACCTGCCTATCTGCCATTTTTAATATTTTCAGGAAGGTGGGTGGATGAATGCCTCACATATGCCGACTGGCTAGGCCCAAGGCATCAGCATTTTATGACAAAATAAGGTTATGCCAAAACCATCTGTTTGTCTCTAAGGTAGTAATTGTACAAGAAACGATATTCAATGATGATTGGATGCTACATGAAATTTAATAATGTTACAAATCGACATCATTGAAATTTTTTCCATGAGAGTAACATCCCAACTCATTAGCATTACGATTTCAAACTATATATTTCCTTTAATTTAATCAATTTAATGCATATCTCTTTATGCTGCTTTACATAAATGACAACATTGCTTTGCCAGAATAAAAATTGTTCAAAATAAATGCATATAATTGACAGTTTTATCACGATAATGAGACAACAACGTTCAATAATCATTAGCTATGTACAACTGTAACGTATCATGAAGTTGTAACTTACCAAAATGTGAGCATTTTGTAACTATTCAAGTACGCCCATGTATTGCATCTATCCTTTTTTACATAAATTTTAAAAGGAAATATTTAAACATTTATCATGAAAATGCGATTACTGTAGCCTAAATTACCTAATCCTAGACCAATACTTTAAATCTGAGTCAAAGAATTAGTATGAATACAGGAACGAGTAATAATTCCTTTTACCTTTGGCACTTGTTATTCAAGTATGACATCATGGTACTGTTATTAGATATGATCTGACACGAATTGCTCTAAAACGTAGTTACTAGATGCGATACTGCATTCCAATAATGCTGAACATCTCTGAATAATGCTCAGTCTTTAATCTCAGAAGCTTATTTTCTAACCGTTGCTATTGACGACGTCTTCGTGTGGGATGCCCACTGTTATCTATACAGTGGATGCCTTGGTTAGTTTGAGCCTGAAGATCCTTCAAATGCTTTATAAAGACCCACAAGTTGGGGTGACGTACTTGTAAGTGGTTGTTCCAAGCGCGATGAAAGCCTTAATAATAAAATCACTATAATTGAACAATCTTATGCAACGGCAAACGTCATGCATGGACTAAAAAAGCGGTTATATAACTACAGTTTTTTCAGGTCTTGCATTTTGAGTTATGTTGTCACTTTGTAGATCTTGGGATGACACAAAACAATTTTAGTACGTGCGATTATGCAAACGTTTCAGTGTGTTTATATGGTTTTCATTGCAACACACTAGCAATCACACCCATATGAACGATAGGATTTTAATGAGAATCACTATTGAGATATCAGACCTTCTTTTTGCTGCCATCTCAAATACAACTGGTGACATCATGACTCGAAATACAAAAGTGTAATTTGGGGTATGAGTTCTCTACAAACACAATTATTTATTATTTTGAATGTTATCTCAAAAATAATTGCATGCTTAAATTTAATGCGCACTATATGGAAAAAAATTGGGGATTACTTAATAACAAAAAATGAAGAGTAAATATACACTTTTATCATTTATTGAAAAGAATTTCTGATTGGCAAACAGGCAAAGTCATATCAAGTTATCAAGTTGTCTTAATATTCAACGCAGTGAAGTCATAATGTTGACATGAAGAAAATAATATGTGACGTCATGGCAATGACGACTGGGTAATTTTGAATGTATGTAAAATATGTTGGTCTCTGTTCAACCTTTTAAATAAATTTAAAAACAATTATTGATATGGAAAATTATCAAGGCATTCCAGTTTAAGTTATTTGGCTCAGTCTTTTGCTATGTTGGTAACATAAACTTCCAGTCGATAACCATACGTATCATGTAAAAAAAGAATGCAATAATTAATAATAATTCTGATTATTAATATAATGATAATATTATATAGCATGCTTATCACATGTGACTAGCTTGTCAAAGCCTGGGTGTCGTATATTGAAGATTCTTTCAAAGCAATGGGCTTTCCAATAATATTAATAATATTGTGCGTGATTATTTGTACTGCAATCCACGTCACAATTGTACACATTCCACAAAGTTATGGGGAAATTCCCATTGATGTAGTTGTTGTATACATAATTGAAAAATTCTACCAAGCCTGGATATCTTCTAAACAATCGCCGTGTCCTATTTTTGGTGCACAGTAGAGCAGAGTTATTTGGCAAAAAGCCAATTGACATAACTTTTCTAATGAGCTTCTTCACATGCTCGTTGTTTCGGTATGCCCGGGTCAAAGCAAGTTCTTTCACATGGTGCCAAAGGGACTGGTTAAAATGAAAATACATCCCTCAGTTCTGGTGTCTGGTAGTTCCATCTGGATAGCAGCGATTAGCACTTGCTCAAAATCTCACACAATTGCTTCAGGAATCCATTCACTTCCCATCACGCACTGAATTTTATGGTGGAGAACTTGCAATGCTTGTCTATAATGGCCGATTGTCCTATTTGTCAGTACAATAAATAAAGGCAATACTCGTCCATAGTACTCTCCAAGTATAGTGAACACTTGCTTGTATGGTCATGGTGCTGTGTGAAAAGTTGCATCCATATATAATTGTTCACATTGATCAAGTGCACAAAGATTTCCCTGAGTCCCAAAAATAGCGATGCCCCAATCATTGTCAAGATGCAGCAAGAACCTCTTATTTAAAGTTATCCCTGAGTAATGCGCTGCAGTCTAAACTCAAGGAACTCCATACGAGAGTAAAACATCTTGTCTCGCATTACAGAGCTCACTTCTTTGAAACATTGGACCTTGATCTCCACAACAACCCCAAGAGATTTTGGTCCCTCTTCAAACTAAAGACAAAAGATTCCACCAATCCAGGAACTGTTTCAATGGGAGCAAGTAAATCAGACACGGTGCCAATTCGCTCAGCTTCCTGCCCTCGAGACATTGCAGAGCTTTTCAATGATTACTTCGCCTCAGTTTTAAACAGCGACGACGACCAAGCCGATTCATCTACCTTTCCCTCCACAAAATTGTGTGAACCTACGCTGTCAGAATTGAGTCTTTCTCCAGAGGACGTTTTTGTCTGTCTATGAACACTTGATGTCAACAAGGCTACAGGTCCTGACAGCATTTTGCCCAGGCTACTAAAGGAAACCGCTTACCAAAGTGCTCCATCGCTATCCCCTCTATTCAATCAATCCCTCAACAGTGGTTCCCTACCTGAGGAATGGAAACTGGCTAACACCATACCAGTTTTCAAGAAAGTGATAAAACTAAAGTCGAGAATTATCATCCTATATTACTCCTCTGTGTCGTATTGGAAGTTTTTTAGCGTTGCATTCTGAATAAGCTGCGTGATCACCAATTGAAACTAGTTAACTAGTCCCAACATGGCTTCATCCCAGGCAGATCATGTACCACCCAGCTTGTCGAGGTGCTGAAATATATAGGTTCCCTGTTAGATTGTGGAAAGCAAACTGATGTTATCCTGTTGGACATGTCAAAGGCATTCGATAAGGTTAGCCATGATGCTCTTGTTAACAAACTTGCAAATTATGGTATCCGAGGGTCTTTACTCAACTGGTTTTCACACTATCTACATGGCAGGCAACAACGCGTGACTACTCTCGGCGAAACGTCTTCTGAAAAGCCAGTGTCTCCGGGGGTGCCACAGGGCAGTATTCTGGGACCAATCCTGTTCTTCCTCTACGTAAATGATCGTCCTGATGCTGTTCAGAATTCAACAGTGGCTTGCTTTGCTGACGACACTAAGATCTTCCGTTGCATCGATACCACTTCTGATGCTGAATTACTCCAAAGCGATCTTAGTAACCTAGAAAAATAGTCTCGTATTTAACCAACTGAAATGCAAGTGTACGTGCGTAACTACTAAAACACAGCCTGTTACCTATCCATATCAAATCAAGGATAAGCAACTCACTACAACTACAGTTGAGAGAGACGTAGGGGTTTCGATTGCAAGCGATCTCACGTGGACCAAGCATGTTTTAAAACGTTGTGTGAAAGCAAACAAGTTGCTTGGTTTCGTCAGGAGAAGCAGTGGAGAAATCACCAACTCAAAGACTCGCCATGTTGTATCTCTCGGTTATCCGCCCAGTTCTTGGCTATGCAACTGAAGTGTGGTGTCCACAGAATATCGGCTTAATAAAACGAACAGAACGTGTCCAGAGGAGAGCAACAAAATTCATCCTGACTAATTAGTTTGGAATTGATTCCCCTATCACACTGGCATGAGTATATTGATCTTCTGTTCTTCTTCAAAGCCATGAATGGTCTGGTTGACGTAACCGATGATGTTCTCCCTAAACCCATAATTCCAACCCGAGTAACCCGATCATCCAATACCTGCCAAAATGCAAGACCACCTTTCAGAAATCGTACTTTCCCCGAGTCACAGGAGTTTGGAACTGTCTTCCAATTCACTTAAGACAGCCAAATATGTTGTTAAGTACATTTAAGACTGCTATGGGACTATTATTTGGTAACTCTGCATATTTGTTATGTTGCAGAGGACCCAAAGACATGGAAATCTGTCTGTTTAAACTGCAACTGCGGTCGTAGTTTGAACTCTGTTACAAATTGTTGTTTCTAATTATATTATATGTCAAGGGTTCACAGTAATTGGTTTTAACTGTTGTGGAGACCCAGTCATCTGTTACTAGTGTTGTATCGTTTCGTATCGTCTCGTATTTATGTCATCTACATAATCTTATAATATGGCGAAGTATTATAAATAAATAAAAATAAATAAATAAAATAAATATATCTGACACCCCTATTTTCCCGTTAGCCATAATATTACAAAGTAATAGAATGGCATTTTGGTTGATTTGTTATTGAATGTCTCCTCAAGTATCGGGAGGTTAATTTGTTTATTTATTCAACTTCAGTCATTAACATGACAGTAAACATTATAAACAAACAGGAAAAATGGCTCAGGAATGCCAAGAGGTTTTTCAGGCACATTTAATCACAAATCAAGTTCAATGCCATGCTATTATAGTATTACTTGAGTAGGTGATATATCCGCAAGTATTTAGACCAAAGTCAATGTTATCAGCTTCAGCAGATAACATTGACTGGCTTCTGGATAATTCTGGTTATCTTGCGTAAACCAAATTCAGTAATTGTTTTGCTTATACCAGAGTTGATATGCACATACGTTTTGGTCCTCGGCATATTTTGACCAACGACCTATAACCTTTAGTAGCCAAGCTCATTAATAACCTAGTGTGTTAAGTAGACAGGCATATTAAATGTTGATACAGGAAGAGACAATAAGCTTGAATCTATTAAAAGTATTTATCGTTGTTTTCTATTTTTTTTAAATTCTTAGTCGTTCCTTTTATAATTTTTGGGATCTTTTATTCTAAATAAAAATAGATCAGGGGCGGTTGTATAAAAAAGTGATTAAAATTAACTATGGTTAGTGGAAACATCAACCAATCAGAACCACATATTTTGTACTTAATCACTATTTAACTACAAAACAGTGATTAAAAAAGTGATTAAGAGTTTTATACAATGGACCTCAGAACAGTAAACATGCACACGTCATTTTTGAATAGCTGGAGAGTGTCGTTCGTACCTTACTATGGGACTACCCACCCTTCAGCTATTCAAAAATGCCATCGACACTCAAGGGAAGCTCAGACTGAACCTTCACACTTTGAGTATGAGTGAGCTTTTGTAAGTACCTGTGTCTTTAGGGATCACACGCTCACAGGTTCGGTTACTGCCAGAGGGCTTGTAGCTACATTTTTCGCTACTGCTTCTGGTTTGGTGTAATAAATTTAACATTTACTTATAATACTTTCACCAGCCAATCGCCTGAGACCTAAGCTGCATCACACTTTACAAAGTTGTGCTAATGTAATTTAATTGGCTTGTGTAAGGACTTAGGATTATTATTCATAGCCTTTTTCCTTTGGGGGAACGCACCAACACTTACCTATAACACTTTTACCACCCATCCGGCTAAGACTAAGCTGCAATGTACTTTATGAAAAGTTGTGCTAAAGACACTGCTAATGTAATTTAGTTGGCTTGTGTAAGGACTTAGGCTTGCTATTCATAGCCTTTTTCCTTTGGGGGAACACACCAACACGTACTTATAACACTTTTACCAGCAATCCAGCTAAGACTAAGCTGCATCACACATTATAAAGTTGTGCTAATGCAATTTAGTATGCTTGTAAGGAGTTAAGGTTTTCTTTTTCACTTTCAGGAAGCGGTAATACCAACTCTTACTTATAACAGTTGCTGTTCGCATGAAAAATTCGTTTGTGGGTTTTTTGTACACAAGCTGGCAACATAATTATAATACTATTATTGCAGAAAACCACTCTAAATTGTACAAAGAATGCTATCATTTTATTCATTTATTTATTTCATAAGTGGATAAGAAACTTTCAAGTGGATTTAATTCAAACTTTTCGTGCATGTAAGCACGTACGAATAACGTGCAAGTGGAGAGCAGCCAAGTTCAAAACGTAAATTCAATTCAAAAGCCGCATGTATTTTAGACTAGTAAACTTTCGGACTAGTGAACCGTTGGACTAGTGGGAAGTTTCCGGCGCATGTGCAGCAAATTTCCCAGCTGCTAATCACACTGTGAAAGCAAGTGCATTTTTCTGTTGCTCCCATTAACTAACTTCCTGACAAAAGGGCCTTTGCTCGAAACCTCAAAGGTACACTTGTATTTTTCAGGTGGTAGAATGTTTTACCTAGCAAAGAAATTTTTTGAATTCAGTATACAGTACTGTGGGTAAGGCTAAAAATCAGGACTGTAGATGTCTTATAGGTATATACTTTAATAGACACAAAAGGATATTATATATGCCACAAGCCAGATAACTGTTATAATTTTAATGCATATGTTCTTTATGTTAAACTTCGTAAAATAATTATCTTGCAGCGTGAAATAAAGGTCGATGATGCAAACAGGTCCAAGGTTCAGTTCTATTTAATAAATAAATTTGTTTTCAAATCATTGAAACATTTCTGGAATGTTTTACCTAGCAATGAAATTTTTTGAATTCAGTATACAGTACTGTGGGTAAGGCTAAAAATCAGGACTGTAGATGTCTTATAGGTATATACTTTAATAGACACAAAAGGATACTATATATGCCACAAGCCAGATAACTGTTATAATTTTAATGCATATGTTCTTTATGTTAAACTTTGTAAAATAATTATCTTGTAGCGTGAAATAAAGGTCGATGATGCAAACAGGTCCAAGGTTCAGTTCTATTTAATAAATAAATTTGTTTTCAAATCATTGAAACATTTCTGGTCCAATTATTAACCCCATCCTCGTATGTAAATGATTTGTCTTTAAATTAAAAACTTTGTCATAAAACAACACCAGCTTCAGCAGCAACACATTTGCCCCTTGGAAGTACACAGGAATGTTGTGTGGCTGGACTTGCTAGACTTTACGTCCAGTGTATCTGCGTAATACAAGTTCAACTGAAAGTAGTTATTTCAAGTTCCAGTTGCATATGCCCTATGTAGTCAACATCTGCTGCTATTTTTAATACTAATTTCTGCTGGCATTATTACTCAACTAATATGTTCATACTGCAACATGATAAAGTTCATCTAGTTTTTGTATTTCGTAGAGCTATTCAGATATAAGTACACAGAACTGCCATAATGGAGGGCATGATAAATGCATGATAAAGGTATTAAATGTCAACCTGTCATTTGTTATGGTCAACAAGTGTTGCTGCTGTGCATTTCGTGTTACCACAGATTACACTACAGTAAACATAACATAATTAAATTAACCATAATTAAATGTCAACAATCTTAATGACAACAATTTATCATTTATAGCTTAAAAAATTGAAATGAAATAATTCTACCATTTTGAAATATTGAATCTTTGCAAAGTAGGCTTTCCAAAATGGTATATAATGCCAAGGCTAAACTTGTTTAAGGAAAGTATTAATACTAATTATATAGCATGCTTATCACATTATGTGGCTAGCTCATTTAACTCTAAATTACTGGAACAATAACTTGGCCGCCATCTTTGAAGCCAAATTGGTTATCTATAGGTTATAAATTCAGTCCTTTTCTATTGTTTCTCTCGGTGCGGTTGACACCATTCTTCTGGGAATGTACCAACATTTGATGTTTTTATTTTGTTTTAAGAGGTAATTTTATGGTTTATGAACTTATAACCTAGTTTGCGATAGTCTTTTTAAAAATAGCAAATACCTTGGGAAAATAGTAATAAGACTGTTTACGACATTTGTAGTTGTTGCCGCCATCTTAGCTTCACCCAAACGTAGTTTTTATCTGGAGTTATCGTTCCAGTATTTATAGAGTTCACTGGGCTAGCTTGTCAAAGCCTGGGTGTCGTATATTGAAAGATTCTTTCAAAGCAATGCGCTTTCCAATCAGAACATCCCCAAGCCAAAATGTCCTCGATTAAAACGTCCATGTTTAGGTTAAAATGTCCCCCGTTTAAAAATTAATTACAATATCTGCAACTCCAGACACAGTTTTTAAGTAGTCACCGCCGAAATAGAGAAGACATTTTAATGATATTTTGTTATGTTGACTATCATTACTGCCATTGCTGTTAGATTGAAAAATGTTCATTAACATACCACAAAAATGATGACTTTAGATTTTAACGCTCTATTCTCTAAATTTCTAAACTTTTTAGAAATGCAGCAGTCAACATGCAATTACGGCAAAATGAAAATCAATACGAGATTGTCAGTCTATGCTAGTGGAATTTGGAACATTATCAACAAAAAGACAACATAACATGCATTCACTGGAAAAAGTGTTTATATACATTAATTACTCCGCCTGCCGTAGGCAAGGCGGAGTTTTAAATTTGCCCCGTTTCTGTATATTTTTCCTTTTCATTTTTTTTCGGTGTCGCAAGTAGGCGCAGCGCTCATGGCTGATACCGCTGGCACAAGCCGCGTGAGCCGACCTAAACACGGCGTTTAAACTCAATTTCTAGCGGAATATGTCGACAAAACACGCATTTTAACATGTATGCTAGAACATCTAAACCGCAAGAAGGTTTTATGTGCAAAGATTCACATGCAAAATGTTTTAAAACGACAAATTCCACCGTGAAACTTTACTGAGGAGCGATGTATCGCAGGGAAGTTTTGAGAGCGTGTTTCCATCATTTTCTGTTGTATTCCTACTTTTAAGGAAATTTAGAAATCTACACAAGAATCAAACGCAAATTCTACTGAAATATCTATGTACAAAACACAATTTTTAACATGTAATAGTGAACAAAAAGGGACAGGAAGGTTCCTTATCAAAACATTGCTTCAGAAATGTTTTAAAACGGCAAATTTTGATAGACTCCATCATTCCATGATCAAGAAGTGAGTCTAGGAAATGTGTTCCTACTTCTAAACACGTTGTGATTTCTTTCCTTGGTTTTCAAATTCTACCTATGCTGAGATGCTAATATTTCGTACAAAATGATTTATTTGCTTGTGGGATCTCATATAATTATAAAAGGTAAGAGACATTTTACATTCCAATTCCAGGCAGAAATACATATGTTAGTCTAAAGTTCCCAACAAATTATATCGTGGAGACTTCAGACTTAATAGCTTAGTCTAATTTTTAATTTTTGTTGTTTCTATGAGCAATTTTAATACTTGTTTTGTTAGAACGTCAACAGTCATAGCTGAGTGCGGCATTTTAGTCTTTATCTATAGTATTTATAATAACTTTCTTTATACAAAAATTGACATGTTTATTGTTGAATAGTTGACTCAGAGAAAGGATTTCAAATTGGATATCACAGAAAATACAGATCACAGAAATACTTTTAAGTCGATTACTGTAAAGATTGTTGCTATAATTATTAATATAGCAAGACAAAATTCAAAAATGCAAAATAAAAAAAAGGAACAAAATTTAACTTAAATTCTAACTTAAATTTAGTAAAATTTCAAGTGGCACTTTCTCAATTTGCCAAAACTTTATCAGACACCCTGCCTATATACCAATGTTTTAACTGACACCTGAAGCTTTCTGGAAGTAAATACTTTGTCAGCATGACGAAAGTCTAACTGACAACTTGTGGGCACGCATGTGCTGGTCAAAGTCTAACTGACATCTTGTCAACAAGCCAAAAGCCTTACCGACATCTTGTCAACAAGCCAAAAGCCTAACCGACATCTTGTCAACATGCCAAAAGCCCAACCAAGATCTTGTCAACATGCCAAGTGTTTAACTAGGAGCATATCAACATGTCAAAAGCCCATTTTAAAGCTTGTCCACACATCAAAAGTCTAACTCAGATCTTATCAACATGTCAAAAGTTTAGTCGAAAACTTGTCAACTAGTCAAAATCCTTACCAACATTTTATAAACATGCCAAATATTTACCTGACACCTTATCAACACATCAAATATCTAATTCAAAGCTTGTCAATGTATCAAAAGGCTAGCCAACATTTTGTAAACATCAAAAACATAATGAACTCATTGTTAAATGCCTAAATGGCATAATGTAAACATGCAAAATATATATTTTGGGTGCTTTCATGCACATTTTATTTAAATAATATAATAAATACTTAACAAATCAAGCCAGGCAGCAGCTCAAAATTTGGAATAAAAAAACAAAAATAATGAATTATAAGTCATATTTTTGAAGATATTTTACATTCCATTTCCAGAAATACATATGTTAGTCTAAAGTTTCCAACAAATTATATCGTGGAGACCTTAGGCAGTGTGCTACAGAATAGATTTAAATGATGCTACCAGGTTAATATATTGATGTACTGTATACACTTTTTAGTAAAATGTTCTTTACTTGCAAAATAAAACAGCTATATGTTGGTGGTATTATGACTAAAGAATCTTGTTTAACATATGTACTATGAAAGTGTTTAATTTAAATTAAATTCTAAAAAATGCAATCCTACTAGGACTCTGGACAGAGTGCCTAGCAGGCTAGCAGGTCACTCAGACATTGATTTTTGGTTATCTTAGTGATTACATAAGATGTGCTAGCAATGTCTTACTGGTAAAATGCCTTGGAAGGTACCCTAATAATAATTGATTTAAAAAGTAATTAGTTGGGCAGAACAGAAATACGTGAATATACCCCACCTCCAATAAACTCTCTAGTTACAGCCCTGCCTGGCCTTGTGCCCATTTTCGTTTCGGCAGGCGGAGTGAACGCCTTAGCAGGCGTCTTGTTATATTTCAAATATCCACTCACATGTGTACAGCATCTACAATTTTACAAAGTATTTACATATATATTTAGTCTGTGTTTGAACACATAAGGTGTGCACATCTGTGCAAAAGCTGCTTTGGCAAAACTTCACCAGCAATATACATTGACCATGCAGCAAATAACTGCCTTTGTGCCTGTCGGTATTGCTTCCTTTTTCTTCATTTCAGTTTATGGTCTGTAAGCAAACAAACTTGCATATTTACAATTTGGACCAGCACACAGAGTAAACGCACCATCAGGTAAAACGATAGGTCTCCTCTAATTGCATGCCCGTTAAGCACTCCGTGCCACAACCATAGTCCAGATGGCTTGATTGAATACACTCCACTTGTCAGGACTCCTTCGATCCAGTTTGCATGAATGTGCATCATTAGCTCAACCCACATATGTGTTGTAGCCTTTGTTGCCAAACAATGTGCTCTGCTGGCAAATATGGCAGTCCCATGAATTGCCTGCACAATTTGCAGGTTGCTTGTGGGCTGGGGCATGGCTAATATTTTGTATCTTCTGCCATATGCACCGAGACCAGTGGAATGTAAAGATTGTTGCTATAATCTTTACATCGTTTCAGAAACGGGAGTGGATTAAAGGATTACTGAATGGTTTTCCGTGCAGGATAGCGTGATCCATGCACGCAGGATGTTGCGACATTTTCGGAAAGCGTAAAAATACACGAGCCGCAGGCGAGTGTATTTTTACCCTTTCCAAAAATCGAGCAGCATCCCAAGTGCATGGATCACGCTATCCTGCACGGAAAACCATTCAGTAATTGTTTTATATAATAACTACAAAAAACAACGGTGAACTTTATTTGAAATTACTGATGAAATGTGCCATTCTTACAAAAAGCGTCAACTAACCAATCAGAGTTAAGAATCGGAAAACTTTCACTTCCGCCTTTCGAAAGTCGAAACTCGAACTGTGTGTGAATTTACAACAATGCTACTAGATTCAGAGGATTACAACGTTTAAAAATTATAAAATATAAACCTTATTACAACAAAGCAAAGTTTACTGCGGCGTATTGAAGTTAACATGAACATTTCCAATCGAACAATCGCTAAACATCGATGCAAAATTCGGTAGATTCTTGATCTGTGCACTGGAATTTGAGCTGAGACTGGTCGTTGTAGAAGACACTGCACTGGAATAAGACTTGGTCACTTGAAAAGCTTGAACAGTACGCCTTCGCTGTATTGAATGAAATTAATCAGTATGGCCAGTTTCGTTTCCAAGAGCTTCAGACAACACATAACTGCAGCGCTTCAACTGGGATGTGGATGGCCTACGATTGTAGTGTTGCAAGGACTGCTCGTTGCGATGGCCAGAAATTTGCATGATGTGGCGGTTGTTTAAGCCAGCATTCGACCAAAGGGTTATTGAAGTAGCTCCCACTGAGTGGTTTGTGTAGATCTTTGACAAACTAGCAGCCGTACTGATATCTTTCATCATATCTCCGAGCTTGTTGACACCGAGTGGACGTTTTTCGTACCAGATTTCGTCAGTGGGTTTCCAATTTCGCTTGGGATACTGGAATAATGCTTCACAGGCTGGGTTTATTTTGGACAAATAGAGCTTCAAGGCGCTATATCCGTCATTTTCATCGTTTATCTTGTATAGTCTGCCCATGTGCTGGAAACTCTCGCTATCCTGAACTCCTCCTGGGTGGTTTTTTGACACTTCGCTGTGTGTCATCGTTACGTACTCTTCGCTAGTGCCATCCTGTTCAAAGACAAAGTTCTCTCTTGTTAGGTCTCGTTGACCCTCACGACCACGACGACACCAAAACAGCACCACACTGAACCACACGTTTCTCAGCAGCCCCAATGGAAGTGAGCAATTAAACACGCCGGTGGTTTTTAGCTTCTGGAGGTCTTCTGGTTCCAGTGGAGGTTTGTGTTGTACATTTTCTTTGCCTCTTTGTTTTAGCAATTTTAACTTGGCATTGAGGACAACATTTGAATTCTTAAAGTCCAGGTTTCCAGCTATTGTAGTGCCTTTGTTATATGGTGGAGAATTTAAATATCTTTCCAGACCATACCTCAGACCAAGCAAAGTAGATTTGCTGTAGTCATTTCCATCCCGGTTTTTAACTTCTGCGTAAAACGACCTCAAATATTTGTCTAAAGTCGCGTTGTCCATTTCGTGAAGCTCGGTTTCAATATTTCGGAGTTTGGCCCATTCTTAAAAAAGAAAGCTATCAATATTTATCTATTTTACTACCCATAAAATTTGCGTTACTTTGCTTGTGAAAGAAATATTGTTTAAGTTTATAGTATTTCAATGCCGCCTACCTTTGAAAATGTTCACCGCGTAAATTGTTTTTGTTTTTGTGCTTTGTGCCTGGGCATTTGAGACCAACTCGTCAAGTTCAGTTTCTGTAGTGAGGGCAAACCTTTGCTCGTTCTTTTTGTGTATGTCTTTCTCGTTTAAAGCACGGTTATTACTAACTTCACATGCTGAGATGTTTTTATTGTCAGACATTTTGAAAAAGCCGCGTGAAGGCATTTAAATTTCCCGTGCAGGATTGTCTCATCCTGCACAGGTATTGACCAATCAGATTGCGTGTTTTACTGTAGTTATTATATAAAAGTACTTCCTACATTGTGAAAAGTCACCGCAAATTGTCACTGGCTAAAGGCAGTTGGACTATGCTATTATTAAATCTTGAAAAACCACAATGTTTAAACCCATTTTGTCGACAAAGGCAACAGCCAATTTCATTGAAATTAATTGTTTCAGAATCCTTGATGCTTATATTTAGTATGCCATAAAAATACACGACAGCGTTGTCATGTCTTTGAAAGGTCAACTGTCCTGGCCCCTCCCACTGAGCTTCGAATGAAAACCTGCAATTACTGTAATAAAAACAACTTTGAGTTGAACCTGAAGTATAATTACACACGAAATATTAGATATACTAGTTATGTAAAGTATATTCATCTCATTTGTTGGTATGGATTCTACACTACGTGATAAGAATCCTTCGATTGGTCATGGAGCATTTTGCAAAAGCAAAAGACTAGGAGATAACCCACGAACTATCGGGACAGCCTTGACTTGCCAGGTTAGCATTTCAGATGTTGAAAGGCAAGGAGATAGCCTGCGCGCTATCGCTACAGACCTTGTTCACGGGTCTAGCACAATAGTGCAAAATCGTGATCTATTTATTCGAACTTATGGGAAACTATCGGAAAATTACACTAAACTATCGATACTAACAAAACCTGGGATGACTTCTGATCACACTTCTGAGTCAGAAACATGTCACAATTAAAAAAAAATACTGTAGCTCATGCATTACCAACAAAACAAGCGTTTTATTGCCAGGTCGTTTCATAGTTTTATTCAATGTAGATCACGAATTTTATAACGTTTCGAAGCACAGAAGGTCAATGATCGTGAATCATCTGGAATCGTCTTTAAAAATATTGCTAATTTGATGAGGAAATATAAAAAGCGCACAAGTAGGATAGAATTGTTAATAAAGCACTCAATTCCCAAGTCATCTTCTTGGCATAATTTACTCAGTATAACGTTCAGGAACTACTTCCTTCAGCGCCAAATCAACACATGGCTCCAATATTGTAAGCCACCTAATTGTGCTAAAAACAACAGAATTTCTAAGTGTTGTATACAAGGTCCCGCACAGAATAGAACAAACAAACCCAATCTTAGCTCAAAGAGGTCAAAACTATTACTTGCACCTAAATGTATTTATTATACAAAGGCTAGAAACTTAGTATTCATTATTCTTGTGCGGCGATATAGAATTGAATCCAGGTCCTGTAATGATTACTTCAATGTCAGTTCTAATGGCAAGACTAGCTAGACTAGGACTGATGCCAATAAACATTACAGGTGATGGTAATTGTTTCTTTCATAGTGTAAGTTATCAACTGTATCACACACAAGATCGTCATGCACAGATTAGAGCTTTGGCAATCCAACATTTAATAAACTGCCCAGAATATTTCATAGAAAGTAATACACAACAATCGTGGGCACAATATTTACAAGACATGTCAACAAGCAGTTGCGAATGCAAATGGTTTGAGAATACATATAACCGAAAACGCACAAAATTTCTCTGAATCAACAGTTGTAAGCTCTGTTTATGCTGAGTCTGGCAGAAATGTAAGAGATATTTACATCGGGCACCTTGATGAACTGCACTATGTGTCAACAGCGCCAACCACACCATCTGTTTCTCAACAAGTAGAAAATGGGAAAGCAAACAAGCTTCAAGAAAAATCAAACTTGCAAATTTCACAAACCAAAAGTAGAACAGATTATATGAGAGAATACATGAAGGAAAAAAGAAAGCATGAAAAATTTCGAAAAAAAGAAAATCAAAGAAAAAAAGAATATAACAAAACGTACAGAATATTAAATCCAGTAAAAGTGAAGGAATCCCTTAAAAAGGCCACTAGAACATAAAGACACTCAAACTCCGACAAAGTGAAACAAAAAAAAAACATATATAAAGAAACAAATCCTGAAAAGACCAAAGAGTCGTTTAAAAAGGCCTTTGCAACATATAGACGATCAAACCTGGAAGAAAGTAGAGAATCGTCAAGAAATTCAAGTAAACGTTACAACCAAAACTATCCAGAAAAAGTAAAGGATATTCAAAAAAGGAAGTATATGAAACGAAAATTGGCAGATAATGAAACGAGAGTCAATAAACGGCCGTATATGTTCAATGACTGTATTGCGTGCGAAACACCATTGCAAGATGAAAATAACCGTAGCGAGGTGAAATCGCCAATCACGATAGCACAAATGACTGAAACGTTTCATAACAACATTAATGTTGGACCAGAATACATTTGTACATGTTGCGATTAACTATGGTACAGATCATCTGTCACCAAATGCAATCCTTCTTTGTACAAGTCATGCTCAAACTTGAAATCCTCCATTTGTGCCTTACTGGCGTAAAAAGCATTGGTAATTCTGAATGGATATGTGGTACGTGCCATTCAAACGTTAAAACTGGTAAACTTCCAAGTTGTGCGAAAGCGAATAAAATGGCTTTTCCAGAAAAGCCACATGTCTTAAAGGATTTAACGCCCCTTGAAGAAAGGTTAATTTCACCGAGAATACGTTTTATACAAATACGTGAGCTGTCCAGTGGAGGCCAATTAAGTATTCATGGGAATGTAGTGAATGTACCCGCTGATGTTAATTCTACTGTCAGCGTTTTACCAAGACCAATTAACGAGTCACAAACTATTCCAATCAAATTAAAACGAAGACTGGCATACAAACACCATTATCAATTTCAGAATGTTACAGCTTCGAAAGTTTTAGAAGCAGCAAGATACTTGGTTGGTAACAGCGAAATATTCAAAAACGAGGGAATACAAGTAATAGATAATTATGAAACAAATCAACTCAACAATGCAGAAGAGTGGTCAGAATTTATTGCCAACAACACCGAGAAAACATCAGACATTCTATCAAACGAAGTAAATACTCAAAGTCAACAAAATATACCAACAATGCATGCAAATGACAACTCGATTGACAATGATACAGATGTGAGTGGTGCGAAACAATTGAACGATCTTCAGGTGTTATGGATACATTGTTACAAGAACTCGATATTATTCAAGATGGTGACAGAATTATAAGGTTTGCACCAGGAGAAGGAAATAGACCGCTTGGTATTTTTATGGACAAAGATTCTGAATATCTTTCTTTTCCTACCATATATTGTGGCCAACGTCAAGCTGACAACAATGAAAGATTTGTGCCGTTCATTATAGTACAATGTGTAAGTGGGAATTACGAAGCAAAGATAGAAGAGTTGTGCAGTCAGTACCAAACATTTTTTACAAATTAAAGAAACTGAAAATCAGGCAAATTCAAGGGAGTGCGAGTTTATCACTGCGTAAATGTAAAACCAAAGGTAAAACATTGACAGCTGGAGATATAAAGTCAGAAAGTTCTGTCAATAAGCTGATCAATTTAGACGAAGGATTTCGGGGTTTGAGAAATTTACGCGGTTTACCGCCATACTTTGAAAGATGTAAGAAAGATCTATTTGCAATGATTCGACAGCTTGATAATCCCACTTGGTTTTGCTCATTTTTAGCAGCTGAAACTCGATGGGCTCATTTAGTTAAAATTCTAGGCCGTCTTATTGACAATAAAGACTATGCTGATGATGAAGTTAGACAAATGTCATGGCAGAGAAAGTCTGAATTAATACAAAAAGATCCAGTTACATGTGCAAGAAATTTTGAACATATGGTGCAACTGTTTATTCATAACTTTATTAAAAGTCCATGTCATCCAATTGGAGAAGTTGTTGACTTTTTCTACCTTGTTGAATTTCAGCAAAGAGGTTCTCCACATATCCACGGATTATTCTGGATAAGAAATGCACCTGAGTATGGTAAAGATTGTGATGAAGATATTATTAAGTTCGTAGATAGCTATGTTTCATGCAAGGCTGACTCAGATGATTTGAGCGATCTTGTAAATTTACAAAGGCATAAGCACTCAAAAACATGTCAGAAAAGAGGTCATCCTATTTGCAGATTTAATTTTCCGTTACCACCAATGCCAAAAACCATGATTTTAGAGCCTTTATCTGAAACCGATCTTGATGAAAATGGAGCCGAAATGTTAAAGGAAGCTTTGGCACGAATACGATCGATGTTAAACTCAATAAACTCAGGCGAAGCTATGACTTTCGTTGAATTTCTACAAAAACTAAATTTGTCGGAACAGAAATACATAAAGGCCTTAAGGCTTTCTCTTAAACATAGTACTTTGCTGTTGAAACGATGGCTCTCTGAGATAAGAATCAACTGCTACAATCCACATTTACTGAAAGCTTGGCAAGCCAACATGGATATTCAGTTCGTACTAGATCCTTACGCTTGTGCTGCGTACATCCTTGCATGCATCACTAAAGGTCAGAGAAGAATGAGCAAGTTGCTAAGAAAACCATGTGAAGAAGCAAAAGAAGGAAATAAGAATATTGTAAACAAAGTGAGACACATTGGTGACAAATTTCTCAATGCTGTTGAAATAAGTGCACAAGAGGCTGTCTATTTAGTTCTACAAATGCGTTTGAGAAGATCATCTCGAGAATTTTAGTTCGTCAATACATCTAATCCAGACGAAAGAACATTTCTATTAAAAAGCATGGATAGAATTAAAGAACTTCCTGACAATTCAATTGATATTGAGTCAGACAATGTTATAAAAAGATATATGAGACGACCAAAGAAACTGGAAAACATATGCTTAGCAGATTTTGTTGCATGGTATAACTACCAGATTGAAAGTAATGAGCAGAGCAACCTTAATGCAAGCTTATCCTCCACAGATGATTATCTTCCAGAAAAAGTCATTGATGATAACTTAGATGATGTTTTCCATTCGCAACTAACATCTGAGAAAGATGAATATGAAATGAAAGGAGGAATAACGCCGGTAAAGAGACAAAAACCAAGAATAATACGTTTTGTAAGATTTAATAAAAACAAAGATCCAGAAAATTATTGTAGAGAGCAAATAATGCTTTACACTGCTTGGAGAAACGAAACCACAGACCTTCTGAAAGACTCTGAAACTTACCAAGATTGATTGGAGGTTGTCAAAGATGAGATCAAACAAAACAGAAAACAATATGAGAATCATATGGACGTCCTCGATCAAGCAGCACAAGATATTGAAAGTGAGGAATCTGGAAACATAGTTGCTCCTAATTCACAATACCGCGATGAACAAGATAAAGAAATTGGTTCAAAAGTCAGTGAGTTATATGGATGTTTCGATCCAGGAAAAGATAAGCAACATGCTGAATATGACTTGATAAAAGATATTGGTATATATCCAAGAACAAATGATGATGATGAAGAACTTGTAGTGAAGAGGTTAAAAGATGCTAGTTTTTGAAAACTTGTGCAGTCACTAAATATCGAGCAAAAAGAGTTTGTTTATCATGTACTGAACACTGTTAAGACTGATGAGCTGCCTTTAAGACAGTTTTTAAGCGGAGGTGCTGGTGTAGGTAAAAGTACTGTTACAAATGCATTGTATGAAGCTCTAATAAGATACTTGAATGCTCTACCAGAAAATAATCCTGGTGATATTAGTGTTGTAAAAGTAGCCCCAACTGGAAAAGCTGCATTTAACATAAGAGGAAATACTCTTTATTCTGCCTTAAAGATTCCTGCAAATAGAGGTTTCAACTACTGCACACTTGATAGAGACAGATTAAATACAATAAGGTCTCAGTTACAGGTAATGCAAGTCGTGTTTATTGACGAGATATCAATGGTAGGTAGTGGGATGTTCAATTTTCTTGACTTACAACTGCAACAAATTATGGGAACAAAAGAACCATTTGGTGGTCTTAGCATAATAACTGTTGGTGGCTTATTTCAACTTAAACCAGTTTTTGATCATTGGATATTTGAGAACTCAAAAGATGGGTACACTGCATCAACGACTAATCTCTGGCAACAGTATTTTCAAATGTTTGAATTATCAGAAGTTATGAGACAAAGGGAAGACAAAGACTTTGCTGAAATTTTAAATCATATTAGGGGGAGGAATCATACTGAGGCTGACATTGACGTTTTGAAAGAAAGAATTTTGAATATGAGTCCACAACATCCTTATCCAATTAATTCAACTCATTTATTCAGCACTAACATGGCAGTCGATCAACATATAATCATGACATTTTTCATAAATCTTCAAATGAAAAGGTGGAGATAAAAGCAATTGATATTGTACTTGGAGATTTGTCCGATGAGTTAAAAGAAAGACTTAAGAAGCAAATCACAAATGATCCGTCTAAAACCATGGGCTTGTACTCAGTTTGTTCCATTCTTAAAGATACAAAATATGACCTTTCTACAAACGTCTCAGTCGTTGATGGTAAGACTAATGGCGGTGAGTGTATAATTAAGAAAGTTGATTACTGAGTAGCAGGTTCATTAAGACCAAGTATTATTTGGGTTTTATTCCAAGAAGAACATATTGGAAAAGAATATCACAAAGAATATTCCCATCTTTACAATCAAAGTATTGATAGATGCTGGGTTTCAATTTTACAAGTTACAAGACAGTTCAGAAAGCACCAAATGCAAGTTCTTCAGAGGCAATTTCCTTTAAGACCATCAGCAGCCAAAACTATTCATCGTTGTCAGGGAGACACATTAAATGAAGCCGTGGTAGACCTTCCATTAGCTAAATAAGAGCATATGCATTATGTTGCACTTAGCAGGCTGAGAAGCATCTCAGGACTACATATTCTGAACATGAATGAAAGTAAAATAGCTGTTAGCAAAAAGTTCAAGAAGAAATGACAAGATTAAGACAAAAAGCAACACTAAATAGTCATATTCCTTTTCTCTACAAAGATACTAGTGGATCGTTTAAGATACTGTTTCAGAATGTGAGATCGTTACATCTTCATATTGCCGATGTTGCAAGTGACTACAATGTGAAGGCAGCAGATATCAATATCTTTGTAGAAACAGCTCTATGTAGTAACAATGACAATGCACTTTTTGAGATTCCTGGCTTTCAATTATTTAGAGATGACTTTTTGCAAAATGGTACACGAACACCTTACAGAACTGTTGCTTACATAAAACATGATGCTCAACTGATTTCACGACCTTTAAGATGAAACTACAATGATGTTGAAATGACGTTAGTCACAGCTAGCCAACCTGTAAACAATTTACATATAAGAATTTATCACCCCACGTCAAAGGTGAGAATCACAAGGTTCATAGATGCATTGAAACATTTGCATTCTACCATTTTAGATGATCAAAATACTCCTGTTATAATTCTTGGGGACTTCAATGTTGATCTAAATGAACATGTATCAGACAAAAATACACTTTGTAAATATTTAATGGCAGAAAAGCACTATGTACAGGTTATTGACCAATTCACAACCGACTATAAAACACAAATTGATCACATCTACACAAATATCCCACAAAGAGTGAAAAATAGTGGTGTTCTGGAGTCATACTTTAGCGACCATAAGCCTATTTTTGTATCACTAATTTAATTAATCTATAAATTTTATAATGTATGAAGAATTAATAACGTTATATAATAGTTACAGTAGGGAAAAAATCGAGCTTTATAGCTAAATTGCAATAAAGACATGCTAGTTAATCTGCAAAGAACAACATAGGACAATTTAATTATCCTCCCTCCCTCTATTTCATGGAAGTGACTTAAAGGTTTTAAGAAGGTAAGTTAACTTAATCGTATTTCATTTTATCCTACTCGTGTCTTTTTTCCATTTCCCTGATCTATTTCAGTTTAATTTCTAATTCTATTTTTTATAGTGACATCAAAACCATCCTATTAAAGATTATTTCATTCTACAATATACAAGAAAGACAAAATTAATAAGGTACATATTTTATGTGATTGCAATTACTAATTATATGTATAGAAACTTTTACCCCTCAGCACCCAACAAATAAGAAACTAGTATGATTAACTCATTAGATAAATTAAGTGTGTGTTCATTTTTATTTCAGAACTAAAATTGCCGAAAAGAACTAATGACAAATCAACAAACTGCTTGGCTCAATTGTATCTGTATCACAGCTGTACATTTGTCAACCGTGGCAGATGCTCAAATAGCGCCACAGTACAACATATTTACGTGATCTTAGCGCCAGAGATAGCCGGCATTCAGCTAATTGCTTGTAATATATCTCAAACGGAAGGAAAGTTTAAAACAAATAACCTTTCATGGCAAGAAGTTCATTTACATTAATTATGACAATGATGCAAGATCATGCAACTACATGATTTTTTAAAACTGAAGTCAATGTGACAGTACATATGAACGTTCGTGTGTAACCACAGATGCTCTACTCTGTCCGAAAGAACATTGCTGACTAACATTGGTTTTGATGTCAATTGTACTCAAAGACAATACTTTATCAGAACATAACCTTGTAATTGATATAATTTTGGAAAATAAATCATTTTATGTATACTCGTTTTAAATATCTCGTTCTGTTATGGTAAAACTCTAAGTTACTCAGCTTTTAACAGGTCGAGAGTTCAGACCACATCACATTGACAGTTAACATATGAACCTATTAGCAGTGGTGGTAATTTAGTAAACGAGTTAGAGCGGCAAAGCTTCACGAATTTCTGACAAATTTTTCTGATACATAGGGAACATATGAGAACAGCGAGTATACAACCAGAAAATAGCTTAAAGATAATCAGATCTTTGTACGTACGAGTTGCCTAGCTCGTGCTTCAGTAACTTTTTCTGCTTATTTCTGTATATTCAATTGTTTTCAAAATTCTGACAGAGTGAAAATTTCCCACTAATTGACCATTCATGCACAGTGTTGTGTCAGAGGGGGGGGGGTCGCCCCCATTGGTCACCCCTTTCCCTCCCCTCCAGAATTTCTGCCGCTGGCTACTAGTTTCTGTAGTTTTCAGTTAAAAAAATGGTTATAAGCCTAATGCACCTTGCAAACTTTGCACTATCCTTGGATCCCTAGTTTTTAACAAGTATCAAGTTCACTGATAGCTAAAGAAGTACATTTCCCAAGACTTGTAGCAAACCCTGAATTCATCCCAGGCAAGACATGGCTGTTTGAAGAAATGAAAAACACTTGTCATGGTTTCAAAACTATGTTTATTCTGCACAAACGCCCAATCATCCTTCCAGAATGGCCAGCTCAGGACGGGTTAATGGAAGATTAACATTATGTTTGTTAAAGACCTAAGACAGGCTTGTCTTGAATCAAATAAAATTAAACAAAACACAGCTTGCCAGTTTTGTGTCACCGAATCAAAGATGTGGACGAAGCATTCCACTTGTTTTGCACCCTTATTAAGAATGACACAAGTCACGTTCCAACTTCGGCCATGCTTGCTGAAAAAGTCCGACATTCTCTCCCTGTAGAACATCGGCAGCAACTTCATGGCCCAATCAAGCACCAACAGGCAAGAAGTACCACCTAAGGCTTGCAAGACACAAGTCTTACAACGATCCTGATTTGCACCCCTCAATATATGCGCTTTCCAGTCAAACACCGCACAAGTTGCCATGTTGAAGTCGTGCATATGCACCTCGGTTTGATCAGAATTGTCATAGATTAACATTCGAACATCATCAAAACTGTCCACAATGTCCTGGCATGACAAGCACTGGAAGTTGTGCCCGTGGTCACAAGGGCATTCGTACACATGACTTTTGCCATCGGTGAGCACATACACAATGCAGCGGTCTGCACATTTGCACATAACCCTAAGATGGGCAGAGTACTCCGTTTTAACATAGCGCTTACACAGTCTCAAATGTTGCTGTATCTCTCTTGTATCTGCAGTAGAGCACTCTTAGATTTCGCTAATGATCTTTGTGAGAGTTTCGAATGCGTCACTGCCTTTGGCCGACAAGTAGTCTAGACCGGCCAATGATTGCTGCTGTGAGGCAGCACAAACCTCCAGAATCCGGTACAGTGACCGTTCACACAGGGGTGTGAACCCAAGTTCCCTACTGTAGGCATTGTACTGTGAAATCGTGCTGGTATTAGAGTTTGCACAACAGCTGGGATCATTAGGTGGTCCCTATCATCCATTTTCAGAGTTTTAGTTCCAAATTTATTTATTTATTTATAAGCTTCGCCAGTAAGTTATAACTACATGATACATATTAACACAAAATACATTACAATACAATACAACATAATACAATACAATACAATACAAGACAATATATATGGCAGGGATTCCACAACAGCGTTTAGCCTGTTACTGCGGACCCACATAAGGTCAAGTTACATGATACATACACTGACCAATTACCATGCATTCAATTACAGCAGGTTAACATCGATGTTAAACTCCATGCAAGATTACATTTTAAACACACAGTTTTAAATGTTCGAGGGCATTCAGGATCATAATTAATGTCCAGTGCTGCAAAATAGTAGTTCTGTAATATTGTTTTGAAAGAATACAGACTTAATATCCATGTTAAGATTTAGATAATCAGAAAGTATGTTCCATATTCGGCATGATCTGATGAGGAAGGATTTCTGATAGGTGGCGGTTTTGCTCCTTGGGACGATGTATTTAACTGAGTTCAAGGTTGACCGTGTTATTCTGCAACTAGGTGATACTGGCTCAGGACGCAACCTTGAGGATACTAAGCCTTTGGTAATTCTGAAGAATAGAATTAAGTCTAAGTATTCGTGCCAGTAACATAGCGGGAGCAAGTGTAAGGTTTGTAGTCTTGTTTTATACTCTATATCTGTGCTGAACGGTAGATTTAGTATGTATTTAGTAGCGCGCCTTTGTGTTCGCTCAAGCTTGTGGATAAGTTCAATTGACTGGGGTGGCCAAACTTGTGACGCATAGCCAAAATGGGATCTGACCAACGCCAGGTACATGGATCGTCCCCGCTGCAGTATTTTGTATTAATGTTGTGTTTCTTCTAATATGTGCGAGTAGCTTAATGGCTTTCGCTGTTTGAGAATACACTTGTTTTTTCCAAGTCAGTTTTGATGATAACGACACGCCAAGATCTTTTTCGCTGTCCGTGGTGCTAATTAAATAATTTCCCAACTTGTATGATGACGTCACAGGTGCAATTTTCTGCGTTATTCGTTGATGTCTGCACTTCGACTGATTGAATGATAATCCAGAAACAGAAGACCAATATTCTAACCTTGCAAGACCAGTTTGGAGAGATTCAACATCATCCTGAGATTTGATGAACGAGAACACCTTCTTATCGTCGGCAAACATTGCAACTTCGCTGGATTTGACTACTTCAGGAAGATTGTTTACATATAGAAAAAAAAGAGCCGGGTTAAGAATTGATCCTTGTGGCACTCCAGAACATACAGGGAGTGGATGGGAAGTTGCACCAGTCACAACAACACATTAACGGCGGTTTGTCAAATGCAAGTGAAACCAATTAAGTAGATTGCCACCAATGCCAGAATTGGCTAGTTTTTGCAACAAACTCTGGGGGTTGATTCGGGCAAATGCTTTCAACATATCGAGATAGATTGTGTCTACTTGACCTCCTTTATCTAGGCAGCTTCCAATATAGTCCAGTGCATCTAGCAAATTCGTGACACAAGATTTACCCAGGAGAAAACCATGTTGATTGGTATGTATTGTTTGGAACAAATGATCACGAATGTTGTTGAAAATGCAGCATTCTAAGACTTTTGAAACAATCAGCAAGAGAGAGTTGGGTCGGTAATTTTCAGTGTGTTCTTGATTACCTTTCTTGTGCACAGGAACTACGTTTGCTAGTTTCCAATCTCGATGTATTTTTCCTAGGTGAAGTGATTTGTTGAACAATTTGCAAAGAGAAGGTGTGATTACTGATGCTGTTTCTTTAAGCAGTTTGGCTGGTATTTCATCTTATCCTGTTGCTTTTGTTCTAAGGTGTTAAGAATAGATGCTACTTCTTGCTCCGTTAGGACAACGTCATCCAAAATTGGATCATTGACCTCGTCGGATTGTTCATGAGGGAGATTCTCAGATGTAAATACGGATGCGAAGTATTTATTAAAAGATGATGCTATTTGAGCAGGATTGGTAGCAGTTGTTTGGAATTTTTCGTCAGATGGATTGTTGTGGAGGCTGCAAGGTCCATCGTAAAGTTTTGCTGGTACAGAAATTTGATTAGGAATGCTTCCTGATTTGTTTTTGTGTCAGCACAGACCAAAATCTCTTTGGATTTACTTTAAAGCTGTTGTAAACTGACTGGAAGAACTTCTCACAACTTTCACACAATACCTCAGAATGCATGAAATTATATTTTCTGTGCAAAGAACCAGAAGGATCTTTCTATATCTTTCACCTGATCGTCTTTTTCTTCCTAATTCTGTGGAGGATGTTACCATCAATCCAAGGAAGTGGATTTTGCCCTTTAAGTTTCTTCTGAGGTATAAAGTTAGAGACAGCTGTAAGAAAGATCATTTTCCAATGCTCCCAGTCTACATCCTGCAAGTACCTTGGTTGAACAAGGACCAATAAGGGCAGCCAATCAGCATGTTGTTTCAGTGGTGGACCAATCACAATGCATAATTGGTGAAAATTTCAACAAAAGGAGTGACAAAAACAAGGCCTTCTTTTACAGCCACTGCGCCATTTATTATCAACATTTCTGCTCCAAAACTGCCTGGTCGTGAAATTAACTATAATTTTCTGTAATTTTCTTGTGGGGATTTTAAAAATTCCATCTACAACGCGAGATATATTTGCTTGAACTTTTGTGTTCTGCCTAGTGTAATATGGCCGAAATTACAAAGTTTAATATCCCATATCACAACTATAAAGCTTGGATAAACGGCTATTTATCATGTTGCTTATGTATCGCAGGCAATTCTATTACTATTGGAATAATTATTGTATTTGAAGTAAACCAAGTGTTACTCGCTGGGAAACGTCTGCCCTTTTTATGACAAAAGTCAAAACGTTCTTTTTTACTTCAATGAAAACTTGTCCATGAAACTGACACCGCAAGAAAATGCCAAAATTTCAACACGTTTGTAACAATTCTATTCATGAAAAATGGTCGAAAAATTGTTCAGAGAGAATTATTAGTTTATGAAGTCGTGGTTTATGGAGATTGTCAAAAGTTTGGGAGCAATTCCTTAATGCAAAACTGGGGCAAAAGCCATCGCACAAAGTCAAACATCTGTGCACTTAATTTCTAAAAGAGTGCTTTAGAAAGCGAAAATTCACAAAACTAATTCCCAAAAATGATGCAAATGAGATTAAAAAAAGAGTAGGTCAACAGGTAGATTACTTTATTTTGTATATTTTTAAGTCAATTGAATTTAAGACAAAGTTCTCAAAATGGTATGAAGTCACAATTTTTAATTGCAATTATTCTTTGATGATGCATAATTTTATACTGTATTTAGCACAAACAACTAAAATGTACAGCCATGGACAGTCAACAAGCAGAGGTAAAAGTTTACACAAGTAACACTGACAGTCAAAATAAGAGCAGTAGTCCCAGTAGTCCAAAAGTGTCTGTTAACTCTCCAATGCCAAGTGAAGTGACACAGGATAACTCCCAGCTCAGTGACGCAACAACCATTATACTCAGTTCCCCTAGTCAAGCACTTGAAATAAGTAGCCAGGAAACTCTAGAGTTTTGAACATGTTGCGATGTTTTAAACGATGCCAAACAAGTGTTGGTGTATTTATCAAAATATGAATATGAAATCTAAAGAAACAAGCCTCATTTTGTCCAGACTTCCAGAATGACCTCATGAAAATCAGATCATTCGTTTCGAATATGCCAAATCTCGAATTGAACCCACAAGCTTTTGAGAAAATGTGCGAGAATTTTGGAGCTGATAATCAGTATAATTGTATTAAAGATGCTATTTGTTCTGAAAAAATGTCAGATGAACGAAAACACCTCAGTGAAGTCCGCACTACGGTCATAATTTACATCATGGTCTATTCAAAATCCCAAAAATCCAATTCTTTTCAAGTTGCCCCATCAACAATTTTATTGCAGTTTGGTATTTCTCAACAGGGACTGGAGTCGTTAAAAAATCTTTGCATTACTGCACATCCAGAAACAATCAGAAAAAATGTGGTTAAATCATCCTCTTTAACTGAAAATCATGTTCTTACCTTTGTTGAATCTGCTATAAAACATAACCAGTTAATAATTTTTGGCATTGATGACTACCATTAATATCCATACAATGCATCGACCAGAATTCAAAATACAAACCCAATCAATCCACCTGGCTACCTTCTGCTTAAAGTGTTCCCCAATATTAAAGCTGTTGCACATCATGGTCATAATTCATTACCTGCTCAGCCTGTCCAAATTAAGGAATTGCAAAATTTTGTAAACAGAAATCTCAGTATCTTGTCAAAAACAGTTGCTGAAAATATGCCAGACTAGGTGACAGCCAAGTACTTTGACCCTGAAGCATAATGTCACAGACTTTTGACCCCTGACTACCAACAAACTGACATTTATCACACCAGATGCATGGAAAATACAAAGCTTGTAGATATAATCCAGTTACTATTGAAATGTCACAATGATGTACTTACTGCACCGAAGAAAATGCTTGCAAGTGGCCTTGAAGTCTACCTTTCTTATTTTACTGCACCCTGTATTGGAGTTAACCAATGCAATTTTTTATACGTCAACTGGTGTACTCCAATACTGCTAATATTCCAGCAACTATAAACAATGCCATCCCTTTCATCAGCCATTACATATACCATTGAATGCCAGGGAGTATGTTGTTCTCGATTTCCAAGATGTCTTTAGTGATCTTTATACATTTCTATTCAGAAATAAAGCAAAGCTTTCCAAGAAACCACGACCACAGAGAATACCCTTTTTGCTAGAAGTTATTTATGGAGGATGGACCCTTTTACGAGATGCAATTTTGTCAGCCTTTAGCAAGAGTAAAGATATCGAGTTTCTCACCTTGTTAAATCTCATTGACAATTATGTCCCTTCGGTTTTAAGTATATAGCCCATTGTTTTCAAGTGTAACCAATATGAACTGTTCTGTCAATCCTTGCTTCAATGTTGGGTTATGTGTGCAGTTTTTCGTAGATGCCATTACAACAAAGCAAGAGGAGATTGATACTTGCAAACACGAGCTCCATTCTTTCCAATCAGCATTTGTGCCTCCTAGACACCAAAACTTCAGTCAGAAACACATTGACAAATTAAAAACAAAAGCAGCAGAGTTTCTTACACTAAAGTTTGAATTGGTATACAACAACCCTAATATGGCAGTTCAACAGCCTTGAACACGAAAGCAACCAAAACACATTACTAAATGGAAGCTCCCAAACATCTTTGGTGAAAAAATTGTGACAAACCAAGTCCTTCCTCTGGGTTTCCTCTGAGTCCAAACAGGTAAAAAATATATGCTGAGTAAAATACTGTGGGTAATTAGTTGCCTATGGTAATTAGTTGTCATGCAGTTTAATATGGTTTAACCTATTGAGCTGCACATATCCATTAAATGATGCATGAGTAAAGTAAAATGTACTGGGGTTAAATGCAGCTCGATTGGTTAAATACGTTGTTGCTAAAAATTTCTTATTCAAGTTCAATCAAAACTAACACATAATAACCACAATACAATACGCAACATAATAAATTTTTAAAATTTATGTTACCTAAAAAATTCTATCGCAGAATGTGTGATTTGCCCAAGTGTCAGAAATCCAATCCCTTGAGGAAGGTGTTCCATGCCTGTGGACATTCCTTTCACATCCAGTGTCTGCTGCACAACATTAGCAATTGTCCACATTGTCATTCCTTGTTGATGGCCAAGGTTGAAGTCCTTGGCAAAGCTGTAAACGACTCTGTTTCAGTCGAAGAATTAACTGAGAACAATGAAGACAGTGACCAAGAGAATGATGACTTGATGAAGACAATGATACAAATGAACCAAACTGTCCCACTCAAATAGACATTTGCAACTTGTTGGAAAAGATAAGTCAATGGGCGAGGATCATAGCTGATTACTTCCGTAAATAACCAGATACAATCGCAACTTGTCAATCATGTCGCTTTAAGTTTGATATACTTCCCGTGGGAGTGAGAAAGGTAAATAGCTTTTCGCAAATATAAATTAATAGTCTCAATAATATATGAAAAATTATTTTCTGCAATCCGTTTAATCAAGTCACTTTGAATAAAGTGAGTCGAGAAGTGAAGATATAATCGGTCAACAAAATGAATTTTGGCCATATTACGATTGGAAAAATACAAGACTTCAAACAAATATATTTCACGTTCTAAATAGAATTTTTAAAAATCCCACGAGGGAATTACAGAAAATTATAGTTAATTTCACGACCGGGCAGTTTTGGAGCAGAAATGTTGATAGTAAATGGCACGGTGGCTCTAAAAGAAAGCCTTGTTTTTGTCACTCCTTTTGTTGACATGTTCACCAATTACGCATTGTGATTGGTCCAGTGCTGAAATTGTCAACAAACACGCTGATTGGCTGTCATTACTGGTCCTTGTTCCTTGGCTGACTTATGAAGTCAAGAAAATGGTCCGTCTTGGCTTCGTTTAGCCTGGCTGACATTATTTTCTTGGGAAGGGTCACCTCCCCAACTCCAACTGTAACCGCATGCAGCCTCGCCTTATCAACACGATAAACAGTCAATCGTGGTATTGCCTCCATCAACTGTCTTTTGCTAAGATTGTTAGCAAACATTGAGAGGATCTGAACTTGCGCTGACTTTGAAGCTTGCAAGCTTTCCGCAAAGTGTACTTGTTGCTGATCTTCATGAAACTTTAAAAAATGTAGATGAATTAGTTTGATTGGTCAAATAAGATACAGAAAGCATGGCATAAGTAGTGATAGGCTTGTATCCCCTCATTTCAGAAAATGATGTCCCACGCCCATCAATCTCAAACTCAATTTTGAGTTTTCAAGGAAAAACTGTAGCCTGGGTAGATAAACATGGTGCTATAATGAGTAAAAAATCACTATACAGGGTGTATAAAAAAAGTAGACTAATCTGAAATTTTGAACAGCAACAAAACACCTAACATATTTTCTACCTACCAACTCAAAATTACATTTAAGCCTATAAATTCTGTGGGCAAGCTATTTTTTAACGTGTTTCAAAATATGCACACCCCTGGGTTTGAAACATTAAAATTTCAGAATATTTTCATTTATTCCACACCATAAGTGCCCAAGCAATGTATATTAATAAAAAACTTCATACTTCAAGCCATTTCGCGAGGTTGAAGCTGTTTCAAAATTGCCTACTTTTTTATACACCCTGTATATCACCTCAGTCTGAGTAGATGTTCCTTCCATAGGATCTGTGTGGACTGTACTTTGTTGTTTTCGGAAATCGTAAACATCCTGTCAACACTTACGACATATTACTGCAAGAAATAATGACAAAGACATTAACAAAGTTAAACATAAATATAGTTCTATGCAAGTTTATAATCATACAGTAGTGGTAGATATAAAGATTTGTGAATCAATTACTGAAAACCACCTGTAGTATTAGAATGCTGGCTACTGGATGACTATCAACTTGCATTTGTTTCTATATTGTTCACATTCTGACCAATAACCAAAAATTAATTGAAGTGATGAAGGGTAAAAATGGCCCAAATAGCCTTAAGTTTTCAGTTATTATGAAACCGAGGTCTACTGAAATGTGATTTTAACTGATCAAATAAAGGTGATCCTGACCAGGGGCGGATCTATGATATTTTCCAGGGGGGATTTACCAAAAGTAAATGGATGATGAGATGTTATCAAGGATGAGGGCATCTGTTTCTATTGTTAGGTACTTTTCTTGAGGGAGGCTCTGACCCCCCAACCCACCACACCAACCAACATCCCCTAAACCCCCCCCCCCGTGGATCCATCACTGCTGACTATTCAGATTACCTTCCCGATAATTAATTACATAAAGGAAGCCCAAAAGTAAAGTAAATTACATAAAGGAAGGTCAACAGAGTGAGCTCTTGCATGATACAGTTGTTGGAAAACAGGTCCTCCACTGCTGTACCACTACTAGCACTAGTCACTAGTGCAAGCTAGTAGTGCCACTGTGCAGTGTTTCACAAAAAAACCCACTCGAATTGGTCAACTTACCTGAGCCAATCGGAATGTGCATCAGTTCGAACTTTTCTTTCATAGAATATGCCACTTCTTTATTGACAGCACGATTTCCCCTTGGTTTTTTAGACTTTGACTTCACATGAATGGGGCCAACACACAGTCTGCTTGGCCTGAATCGCAATCCTAAAACATCATGATGGTGAGGGCAAACTGTCATTGATTCAGGCTGGCCGTCTTTGATTCCAGAGTGATTTAGCAGCAATTCCCACTTCATACTGAGATAAATGTCCACATGTGTCCTTTGTGCAACTAAGTAGTGGTACAGCATGGAAACGTTCACCTGAAGTTCAACATTTTGAAGCATCAGATTGAAATGAACAGCTGATGACGTCTGCCATGTTTTTGAAATGAACGACCTTTGCCCCAGTCGGACTTCGACCTTGTGAAAGTCGTCGTAATCTTCGAAGAATGGGTGTTAAAAAGGTAACAAAACTCAATATTTTCCAATAGAAATGTCTAACTACACCAGTCACACAGCGTTTTTCATTTTTTTGGTAAAAAAGTTGAGGAAAAAATACAGTAGAGCCCCTATTGGCTATTCCTTAAACTACATGTGGAATTGCAGATTTCAGTTATACTAACAGTTAAAAAGTGATACAAAAAGCGAGATGGCCAAAGTTTTTGAGTTTAAGGCTTTAATATGAACTTTTACGCATCTAACAATGGTTTTAATTTGACGATCCGTTGTTTCTTTTTATTTTTCCACTCAGGAGACATCTAATAACAAGTGAGGTCAATTTTGTTGAAATTGAACGCAGGAAAAGAGGTTTACTGAGCACTGGAACTTCATCGAAATTAGGGTTGGGTGTTGGTCTGCCACACAGTAAAAACAGCCCCAACATTCATATGGCGTTACATCCCCGAAAAAATTCATGTTCCTTATTTTACCATCTGGTTATCTAATTCAGTTTATTACTATTATTTTACTATTATAGTAATATTTTTACAGGAAGCTACAATCACTAATACGTGGTTTTCATCAAGGTCTTGCATACTAAATTACTATGTATAGAAAATACGTTATATAAGAAATTAACATGTATTTACAAGCATTGCATTATAAAAGAGACATTATAAAAGTATCTATTAAAAAATGTTCTTAATAGAGTGCTTGAAATTCACTAAAGAATCTGTATCTCTAAGAGAATGATCGAGATTATTCCAGTCCTTAAAAATGTGATAGATAAACCTTTGCTGACCCAATTACGTTTATTTAACGGTGGACATACATCGTTTCATCTTCGGGTGTTGTGGTTATGAACGTTTCTATTTAGTTTCACGTCTAGTTCAATATCAATATGACCATGTAAGTACTTGAATGCCATTGTAAGCCTGTGAAGTAAACAAATTTGTTCTAATGATTTCCAACCCAGTTTATTTAAAGCTTCAGTGGCAGAAGAACGCATGGGCATGTCCAGTATGATCTCGCTGCTTTGTTCTGTAACACTTGCAGTTGGTTCATCAAACAGGCGTTGTTCTTATCACCCCACACAAAGTCTGCATAACTGAACAAGGGGCTGACAAGACTGTTGTACAGAGTTAGTCTTGCATGAAATGATATTAAATTCTTCACACGTTTTATTATTCCAATCCTTTGGGAAACTTAAGTACAAAGATAGTCCACATGGTCAGCCCAACACATATTCTGCTTGATAATCACACCGAGATATTTAAAAGATTTAGCGTTCTCAATTTCTTGTAGATCAACATGAAGGTTAAAGTATCTATGAACTCAAAAATTCATATTCATTTTTTTTTTTACTAAAACGATAGTTTGGTGGCCAAAATACAATAGAAAAGTTGTTTTAACCAAAATCGTTGAATAACTTCTGAGATAAAACTGTTTAAAGTTTGAATTTTAAGGGAAAAATTTCTCGGGGAACTGGGGACGAATTTAATGCTACGATGACGTATGCAAATGGACACACTACACACGCAAGCATACAAACAATAATAATATAATATGGCTAGGGCGCGAGCTATGGAAAGTGATTGCTCTAGCGATGGCAAAATTCTCGAACAATCTTCTGTGATCGAGCCGTACATTGATGAGCCACTTGCTGAAAGTGGCGATGAATTAGAAGAAAATGAAACAGACGACGAGGATAGCCTATCGTCTGCAACACTAGCGGAGAGGTACGACAAAGACGTGCCAGTTAGCACATGGTAAGTCACGCAACAAATTAGTTGATTAAAATGGGAGGAATTCTTACTCAAACGACTTAATAAATTTCACAAAATAGATGCACATGTGGACGTTGTGATGATTCCCACCTCACAAGCGCAAGAGAATTCCGTTGCTGCAAGGAAATTCTAGAGTGCCAAAGTAAATATACTTTTGAGGGAAAAGATGCAGCGTGCATTGTCGACCACTGGGACTTTCTGCAAATGGTACACAGAACTGTCCTCAAAAATGTTGGACCATTATTGACGACGAAAGAAGGAAAGAAGTATAAACATAAGAGTCAAAATGAAAATGAGTAAGCACTTTTAAGTTATAGACATGTTGACTGTCGCTCACGCGATATCTCATGCTGTTCATGTTGTAGACTTTGTAGCAATTGCTTTAGTGAAATAGTATGATCAAGTTTTATCTGTCACATGAAGTATGGTAAAAACTCAATAGATCATTTTTTGGTGTTGAAGAAGATGGTCCTTGTGAGCTACCTAGTATATACCGAATTACCTGAAACACGTCAAAGAATACAATAGCGTGAATCACTCCTAGTTAGAAAAAAAAACAGTTACAGAAACTTAAACTGGATGCTTACCTTTCGTCTGTGATGTGGAGATACAGGAGTTTGCAGATCATCATGAACAACTGTATCTAATGTCGGAACTGAACCGGGTTTCAGATAAAGAGATTTGGGTTTTAAAGGGGAGGGAACATCCAAAGAATATCGCAGGGGGTAACAGGATCATCCAAAGAATATCGCAGGGGATAACAGGATCTTTCAAAATGGGCTGAGCATATCGCTGAAAAGTTCGTTGGAGTAAAACTTGGTCAGTGTTTTCGAACAAATTGCACCCATAATTTCCATTGATCTAGCTTTTTGTCTTTGTTCGGAAATTTGTGGATTGAAATACCAGGAGTCCCTGCTGCATTTGTGCAGCTTATGCCACCAGGACCCCCACAAACACAATACAATCCGCCTCTTTTTTTATTCACTTTTGTTGTCATATCAGTTTTATAAATATTAACAATTTTTATGTCTTGCTTACTTCTATCAAATCAACTATCAGCACAGTACATGCACACATTCAATAAACAAAAATCTTGCGTGAGACTCTGAGATTTAAAGGGTCTGTCTCGTTTATATCAGATTACAAATCTTAAAAGTTTTCAAGTGAGAGTGGGCAAGATTTTCCTTTCATGCACTAAATATTTTCCGCCCATTTGTATTTCATGTGTAGGAAATATTTTTTGAACTGCAGATAAGGTAATGCTGTTATGTTAACACTTTAAACCTGCGTCAACATTTATCAAGAATGACACCAGTATAAATACAGGGGAAACCTATGCGTCTCATGGTAAGAGGGATTTTCAATTTTACAATAACCTGCGTCATTGTATTGCGCTCTACGAATGTTTGCAACAAGATTTTGTAACTTTGTTGGAATCTAGACACGTTTTTTGTTAGTAAAGCGCTAGTTTTAAAACCAAGAAGTTGAAAAACATCAAGGTATCTGCGACAACAGTAAATCCCTTCAGTTTGCGCATAAACATATGAACTACATACAGACCATAGAGACCTTTTTAATGCAATCGCTGGTTTGCCAAAACCAGAGGATTATGTTATATTTACGAAATACTGCTGCATAAATGTAAAACATCAAATAGGTTTTTTAAATTTTGCCTTTGAAGAAATTTTTTGCTGTATTGTAGTGTCATTGCATATATTCTTTCTACTACGAAAAGACAACATGTCCATTTGCATACGTCATCCGTGACCTTAGGTCACCGTCTGACCGCACAATATTTTTCCCCCAAATCGTGCAATTTTCTCATGTTTGATGGCTTATAACTTCAAAAGTACCCCACTGACAAAGTTCAAATTTTGCATGAAATGTTTTTACCCTCTGTACTATTAATACACATTAAAAAAATAGGTTGTGATTTTTGAGTTCATAGGCACTTTAATATCCTGTACTTTTTTAAGCCTTTGATTGCTTCCAAACAAAACAAACTTACATTTTGAGATATTAATCGTTAGTAAGTTATAAAACCATCTCGAGAGTACGACAAGATCAGCATTTAACTTGTTTTCCAAATCCTTAATATCTTTGCTGGAATAGTATAACACAGTATCATCGGCATACAAAATGACTTTACTTTGCCAATCGAGCGATGGTAAGTCGTTTATATACACAATGAAAAGAAGCGGCCCAAGTATGCTTCCCTGAGGGACTCCAACAGACATTGACAGAGGAGATGAAATACTGTCACTGATTGATGTAACTTGACTTCTTTCGGATAAATAGGATCTGAACCAATTGAGAGAATCCTCATCGACTCCAAGAGAGCGAAGCTTGTCCAGTAAAATGGCGTGATCCACAGTGTCGAACGCTTTGCTGAGATCCAAAAATACAGCACCAGTAAAACGACCAGCATCCATATTTCCAAGAATACTATCGGTGAATTGTGTCAGTGCAAGTCCGGTTGAAAGTGTTGGCCAAAAACCAAATTGCTCTGAAGTGATTAAGTTATTCTCATTAAGAAAGCTATAGAGTTGACTATGAACAAGTTTCTCCATGATTTTACTAAGCGCTGGTAGAACAGTTATCGGCCTATAGTTGTTGGGATCGCACCGATCACCAGATTTAAATAGTGGTGATCCTTTGCCCTTTTTTCAAATAGATGGGAACGTTTCGTTAGCCAGAGATCGATTAAATAACCGAGTAAGACTTGGTGTTATAACATGAGCAGAATCCTTGAGCAGACGTAGACTAATTTTATCAAGTCCAATTGCTTTGTTTACTTTTAATTGTCTTAGTAGATCATTCACAGATTGCTCACATACTGGCTGCAATTCAAATTTGGGAATCATATTACTATTGAACCAATTCCGAGTAGAACCAATAGCTCCTTACTTTTAATTGTCTTAGTAGATCATACACAAATTGTTCACATACTGGCTGCAATTCAAATATGGGAATCATATTTCTATTGAACCAATTTTGAGTAGAACCAATAGCTCCAGTGGTCACGATGGTAAGAGATCTAAGCCTATTTGCCAGTCTAGTGCCTATACTGGCAAAATATTCATTAAAATTCGGTTCGTTTTCAATCTCGGCTTCTTAAAAATTCGATCAGTTTAAAACAAATTCAGCGCGTTCTAAATTCGGCTTGTCCATTGTTCCACTCATTTCAAACAAATTTGGCTTGTTTCAAATTTGGCTTGTTTCAGGTTCCGCTTGTTTCAAATTCCGCTCGCTTCAAATTCCGCTTGTGAACCGTGCATGACCAGAATACGGCATCCGCTGTACATGTATTCTACGGATTCAGGATCGCACATGGTTGTTGTTGTGTTGTCTGTCAGGTTGACACATATCATCATATATTTTGATCGAAAATGGCTAAAATGCAGTCCACAAGAGGCGCACTTTGCCGTATTGCAGACGAATTGTCGAATTTAGCAAATCAAGGTAAGTTAATTGTGTATATTATATCTCAAATCATTAATAATTAACCAGTTAAGAACAAAGAGGATCATAACCATGAGGGTTTGGATACCTGGTCTTAATTAGACAGATTTTTACGATTTTATTTCACCGTTTACTTCATAGTTTTTGTTTCGTTTGAAAAGATAATATCAAATACTCAAGACAGTGTTTTATCGGCTATCCATACGTCCTTAATTTTGTCAAACATAGGATGTCCCGATAAAACACTGTCGGTCGTGTTTCATATACAGGGGGTTGCCAAAAAAAAAGGAGCCCCCTTCAAAAATGGCTTACCTGGTTTATAATGACTATAAATAAGGAGAAGTTTAACAAAAGTTGTGTTTTTGTACTTCATAGGTACCTGTGTGTAAGAACAAGCATTAATTGCAATTCTTACTTAAATATTTATTAACAGACCCATTTAATGAGTTTTAAACCAAATTAAAGATGGCCATTTTGAACCTAAAATTCAGCAATATGATTAAAGTCTTTGCCAAAAAATACGTTCAAATTTAAAAATTACTCAGTAATGTGGGTCGAAACGTGAAAGCACATTGTAGCGTAATAGATAATGTAATTATTTCATGTGCACAATGCTGTCTTTAAAAAATGCGCAACTAGAATGTGATTCATTTAGGCAGGTGCTTCTATTATCAGCAGAGTTAACTCCAAGGCCACACTTATACTTTACGTTGTAGTCAGTTGGTTGACCTATCGTGTGATATATCAGTACCTGATGTAGACATAGAGTAATCCAAATGCTGTTTTAATAAAAAATCTGGGTCTTGAAACAAGCAATCATCAACATTTGGTTTTTGATTTCTGGATTAGGGTTTTTGAAGTAAAAATCTACCTCATGGTCAAGGAAAAAGCTACAAAAAAATTTCTGAATGAAAGTAATAATTTCCATACATTTATCAACACGTCCCACCTTGTCGTTTATGAACAATTAATGCAGAGAAGACACATGCTGAAGAAATAATTCAAATGCATTAGCAAGTTCCCAATTTAAAACCGCCATTTTGAATTTATTTTAAAAACTAACCAAATGCATCTATTTTTCACCCATTCGAGTAAGAATTGCAATTATTGTTTGTACTTACACACAGGTACCTATGCAAGTACAAAAACGCAACTTTTGTTGACATTCTCTTTATTCATAGTCATTATAAACCAAGTAAGCCATTTTTAAAGGGGGCTCTTTTTTTTGGCAACCCCCTGTATATATACATAATTATACATATAATTGTACAATTATAATTTATTTATAATTTATCATTTTCACATCAAAGCCGGGTTAATTGTCGAGTCCGGTTAATGTTAATACGATATAAAGACATGGGATATAAAACCATTAATAACAATAAAAATAAAAGGTGTGAATATGTAATATAAAAAAATATCTATTTCGGGAAATGCAGTAAGTACCCCTTCAACAACAGGGGCTCAACAAAACTTGCAACGAGGTCTGCACCAAACCACAACACCAGCAGCAACCATGCAGTCAGAAAACAGACGAGTAACATCACAGTAGTAACATCACAGTGACTCCACGTTCTGTCAAGGATGCCCTTGAATTCCCTGCAGAGATTGGTTTGGTTGAAAAGAATGTAGAGCATTACCTTCTTCAATACCTGGAAAATGCAAGGAGTGACACCTTGGAACAGTTTTCCATTTTTGCCACTGGAGCCAAGTCTCTACCTAGGTTTGGTCATGGAAAAATTCAAGTAAAGTTTGAAAACGTGCCAGCCATCTTTGCTTCAACTTGTCTTCCGCAGATAACATTTCCATGTCAGTTTAAAGACTTTGACATATTCACTCAATCTTTAAGTGCAAGGATTAGTATGTCAAAAGGAAAAGGATTTAATTAGATAGATAGATAGATACATAGACTTTATTTCATGAGGGTAATACATAATAGTAAACGTACTAATAAACTTGTAGCCCTCCAATACTATAATAATTAAAATACAAATATAATTTACGTTAATATACCTGTTATAATGTTAAAAATGTACTAATTAACTATATATACACATTCAATCTAGGCCTAACCATCTAAAAGTTAAAATGTGGGATAAATTTCTGATTCTCAAGAGTTTCCTTAAACATTGCATCTTTAAACGAGTAAAGATTTGGTTTTTTTCTTAAATCAATACTCAAGCTATTCCATAGTTTCACAGCCGTTACATTAAAAGTTCTACCTCCTTCGGTCACACGATTGTACTTTGGACAAATATAGTTCAGATTAGAATACTCATTTTCTCTCGAGTGAAACTGGCTATTTAGAGTCAAAGTGTTAATTAAATAATCCGGAGCATTATTTTTTATACGTCTATACAATATACAACACTTGGAAATCTTTGCCTCTTCATAAAATGGTATCCAACCGAGTTCATTGAATAATGTCACAGAAGATGTTCTGGGTTTGGCATCCAAGATCACTCTCCCTGCCCGTTTCTGCAAAAGTAAGACTTTCCCCAGATCCTGATTACTACACGTATGCCATACTACGCTGACATAACTCATTAATGATCGAATCAAGGTGTTATAATATAAGATTCTCTGTTTCACGGGAAGGCATGATTTGATCTTATTTAAAATGCCTATTCTTTGTGCTAATTTCCGACATAACTTATCAACGTGAGAAGAAAACGACAGTTCACTGTCCAATTCAAGTCCTAGGAGTTTTGCCGTCTCAACTTGTTCAAGAGTAATGCCCTCATTTGTGACAATGAGTAACTTCGTATCTTCGCTTGAAATTTTTTTCGCTAAACGCTTTCCGGTTATCAAAAGAGTTTTTGTTTTTGATTGATTCAACGGTAGCTTGTTTGCATTTGCCCAAGTTTCAACATCCTGCCAGGTTCGATTTAACGTATTTTCTAGGTCAGTTTGAATAGAATAAATAGGGGCAGCAGTCATTATAGTGGTATCATCAGCATGTAGGTCAAGGTCAACATCATCCGTTAGAACATGTAAAGGGAGGTCATTGATGTAAATTATGAATAATAGGGGGCCAAGAATGCTCCCCTGTGGGACACCATGCAGAACATCTAGCCAGTTGGAAACTTTACCATCAATTGATACACCCTGTCGTCTCCCTTCTAAGTACGAAGCAAACCATCGACTGGCAATGCACTTAAGCCATACGCCCCCAATTTAAGGGCTCCTGCTACCAAAAATTTTTTGAAATTTTTAAAAAAAATTTTTTTGTCTCAAAATCATCATTAGTATATGTAGAGTTGCGTGAAAGCAAAAATAAGCCTGGTAGAACTTTGCTTTCTCACAGAATTTCATCTTTTTGAAAGGGTTGGCAACCATCTTCCACGTTGCCATGGAAACAGGTTTGTGTTTATTGTTTGTTATGCCTTGTTTCTTGGTTGTTTGTGAGTGGTTTGAATATTTTTTTGCTGAATATGTAAATCCACAACCTGGGGGACTGGTAGCAAGTTAAGGCCTGGTCCCATAGGCATTCAAGACCACATTTTCCTTCAGTGTTCGAAAACCTTGCTGTATTGAGCTGAAAGCACATCAAAGATTCACACTTTTTTTTGTATTTTATTTTATTTTGTTGCTTATTGGTATATGAAAATAGTCTCTTAGAGATTTTATTTTCTTTACAATGCCAAAAGTATCAAAAAAGCGGCAATTTCGTGGCCAAAATCGATGGAATGTTGACACATCAAATTCAGACAACAACCTTTCATCTCCACGTGTGTCTACACCAGTGCTTGAAACAGCTTCTGTACGCAAGGTAAGGAGTCAGAGTAATGAGAGAAGCGAATGTTTTGATGGGGCACACAGCTATAGACTGATTGAGCTGTCAAATTTTGTCAGTGCATTTCAGCCTTTACATAATTGCCCATCTGGAGGACAGTTGAAAGTAGGCGACGACGAGGCCCATAGATATGGAAATGGCTCTGTGATCAGTGTGGAGTGTTCCTAATGCGACGTGAAGATTGAACTCCAAACATCTGGGAACAACAGCCAAGTGTGGAAACCCAAAAATGCCATGGACACAAACAGGCGTATGGTTTATTCAGCAATGGAGATGGGTGTAGGAAGAGAGGCCATGTCAGTTATGTGTGACATTTTCAATATGCCTCCCCCTTGCCATCATAAAGCTTGGGACCAACATGTTGCAGCACTGTATGTGGCCCACAAGAAAACTGTTGCAGAACAGTTACAGAAGGCGAGAAACAAAGTGTTTTCACTTCATTGTCAATTTACCTTTGAGGGGTGTTCAGCGAAAGATAATACAAGGATGGTAGATTCGGTAAGACAGGCAGCAGCGAAAGAGAAAGAAAGGAGAAGGAAAAGAAGGCAAGCAAAGCTGGCAGCAAGTGAAGGGGAATGCTCTTATGCCAGTGGCATGTTTAATGATGTGGATCCACTTGACTTTGACCCTTCATCATCATCAGATGATGATGATGACTTTGACCATGAGGATGACTATCCGTTAGCCAGATTTGCTCTTAATGATGAGTCTGATGACAGTGATGATGTACCATTGGCTCAATTTGCCAGTAGAATGCAAGAAAAGTGACTCTGACATTCTTGTGATAATAAGTGTTGACTTTAGACAGGTACATTGCACCCGAACATCAGAAAACACTAGCAACATTGTTTACTAACTTTAAATGCCGTTTTCTTGAAAACCGTATTTTGGTTAGCCGCTGTTACTTAAATCCTATCTTCTTGAAGAGTATTTAAGCAATCTTGCTGATTTTTTCTGAGATTGTTCTTTAGATGTTTGTACATAAATTAATGGATGCTTTTTACACTCTGATCAAAAATGAATGTTCTACACCAAAATTGGTATTGGTGAGTAAGATCGTTACCTAATACTTGTTGCCATTGCAACAAAATAGAGAGTTAGACAAAAAGCATCCATTATTTTGTTCACAAGGATGTAATCTATTATTCAACTTAAATTTAACAAGCTTGGATGCTTACATTTTGACTAGATAGATTTTAAATATAGAAAGCTAAAAATTCACTTTTCTGGTTTGCAAGGCTCTTATACATTTAAGTTTTTTATTGGGAGGTCATCTGTGATAATATTTGTATAGACCATGTTATAAGCTTCAAAATCATATATGGCATGTTGCATATGCATTAAAACATAATAAGATAGAGCCGATGTTGTATCATAGGTTCGCGAACAAAAAGTTCAGGTAGCAGGAGGTAAGCATCAGGATTTCGTGATCTACCATGTCAAAAGCCTTACAATAATCAATTAACAGAAGACCACTAACATGGTTTTTGTCTAGGTTTCGAAGCAGCTGGTCTATAATCCTTATAAGCGCTGTCTCTGTATTATGATATTTCCTGAACCCAGACTGCTGAGAATAGAGCAGTTTGTTTTGGATAAAATAGTTGTAAAGATTTACATGTACATGTCGTTCAAGTATCTTCGACAGTGCTGGGAGAACCGGTATCGGACGATAATTACTTGGGTCCGTACGATCTCCAGATTTATAGATGGGGGTAACTTTTGCTGTTTTCCATCGTTGGGGGAACACTGTTGAGCTTATAGAAATGTTCATTAGTTTAGCTAAAGAAGGGACAATAACTGGTGCAGCTATCTTCAACATTCTCGCACTAATTTTATCAAACCCAGCAGCTTTAGAGCATTTCATGGAATGTAGATGCTGTAATATAAAGCTTTCATCAATAGGAGGAATACAAAAATTTACTGCGTCGGGCTTTCTCGAGGAGACAAAACTTTTTAATTTACTAATATCAAAGTCTTGCTGAGGCATCAACATTTTTAGCTCATTTGCAATTGAAGTGAAATAATCAAATGAGCTAAAAATGTTGATGCCTCAGCAAGACTTTGATATTAGTAAATTAAAAAGTTTTGTCTCCTCGAGAAAGCCCGAATTGTGTTGAAGATGATCTATAACAATTTGCTTTGCAATCCACAGTTATGACAAAGATGGTGACTGGTACATTTTTGCAAAATTTATTAAAACCAACAGTTAACCAGTGATCTCATAACCACGTGGGTCTGATACCCACTTATCAAAAACAGTTTTACTCCTGTCTACGAAATAATCAAAGCCTACGTGTATCCATGTTTTTCAGTTTTCACTACCAGTATTTATATTATTAGAATGCTTTCATACTGTAGCAATCCCAATGCATAAAATGCAATGTGGAATCCATGGAATGTGTCAGATGTGATTCACCCTGTTTTTGTTTGGAAAAATTGAGATAAAAAGTGCAGCCGTCATCTTTTTTTGTAATCATAACTGGGCTCTGCTATAGTTAATACACATAGAGGATATCACATCTTTCAAATAGAGGTTTTTACAACCCAACTTTGAATGTTGTTCAGTTCCAGTTATACAATAACTTTGCATAAGGGTTCAGTTGAGATTTTTTCTCATTCATTGATTTTGTGTTACTCATCATCAGTATCCAGATAGAGTGATCCTTTCTAAGATGGTCATGGTACATATTAGTCAGGATTTTATTTTTTCATTGCAGCAGCATGTATGTAGCAGGACTATCCAACTTAGGATATCTCATCAAAATAAAAATGTTCTCATTCAGTCTGTTTTTTTATGCTGTACTCAAATATTTTTATTAATAGAGAAAATAAAATTCAGTTATGTTTCACATTCAATTCTATGTTTTTCCAGTGTTGTTGTGTAATCAGCTTGTGAACAGATTGTTCTCAATCATATTATAAATATATACTAGACAGTGTTCTCTCAAAATTAGTCAGGGAAATTGATTGAGATGCATCCTTGTTACCTTTGCAACAGTTCGATTATAAAAGGAAATTCCGTAGTTACCATCATCACCAAGTGGGTCTACTAGCTGCTGTAATACAAGCGGGTTATCTTGACTTAGTGGACATTGTGTATCAGGAACTTCCACAATACTATCATCTTCATAGTGCACTGGTCCATTCCAGTCAATTCCATACTGAGCTATTTCATCCTAAAGAATGTGTTTAAAATGATTGGCTTAATTAAACACATTTACACAGAAAATGTTACCTCTGACAATGGCTCTTAGTTTCTTAACAGTGTGTGACCCCAGTGCGTAAAGTGGAGCCCACTTATCCAGAGCTGTATGGGACTTTTATTGTGTTAAGTGCGCAGAGGATGATACACCCATGCATTTTTCCAATTTTGCAAATGTGTATTCAGCATGGGAAGGTATACATAATGTAAGCACCACATATGAAAATCATTATCGACATTAAGGAAACTGTTTGTTTCTAGGTATTGAAATATTTGATAAAACAGACCAACACAACCTTCATACAAATCTCTCCAGAGGTGTTCTATCTGCTGGTTATGGGTACTTTTACCTAAATTTAAATTTAAGATATCATGTACATAGAAGAAAACTAATTTGAAATGAACCATCCTAAAGAAATTGTGAAACACTTTGTGGGAACTAAAAAGTTGTGCTGCACACTAGGCAGTTTATGTTACATTAAATAAGTAAAGTAAACATTTGTACATTTAATATTTCTGCCAATAATATGGTAATTTTGCTAATGCTCTTTACTAAAAACAAATAGGCCATGTGGTCATGGATTTAAATAGCTTACTGTAGGGGTGTTTCTACTCTAAGCTTCATCTTACCGGCTATCATACTACCCCGTCCTGTTCCTCTTGTATTCAGCATATACCATTCCACGTCATAGTTTTCTCCACCTTTGTCACTACGGACACGGGATGGTTGTCAGTACATTTCAACGGCCTCAGTAAAAAAGTGAGAGAACAGTCCCTGCCTTGTTGTTTAAGGATGCATGTAAATATACAGGTAATCCGGAATATCCATCGATACCATCATGGGTTATTATTCTCCATCTGGAAGAAAACCATGATAAGGTAAAGAATTTTTATAGATCTACAGCTGTACCTCTATTATTCCAACATATAGAAAAAACTTTGTTTAACAGCATAACAGCTTCAGTAGGCGTGCAAATGGCATACTTGCCATATCAGTTAATGTACTCAGTATGTACTCTGGCACTGAGTACTTTCAACGAAGAATGGATGCTCTCCAATTCTGATGAACCCCTGTGGGATCAGTTCTCAGTAATGAGTGATGTAATCTTCTCCACTGAATGCGAATGCCTTTTCCTCGCATATAACCACTGCATACAACCCATGGCTTGTTTCGAATTCGGCTTGTTTATTTCGCTTGTGAACCACGCATGACCAGAATAATGCAACCGCTGCAACTGTTTACTCCTTGATCAGTTTGGTCAGACGAAGATTCAAAATGGTGAATTCCAACGACTTGGAAGGTACTTGTTTGCATGCTTACAATGTTGTGATCCAAACACTTCAAAGACTTGCTGACCCCATAGATGATTATGAAATTGATAGAATAATAGCAAGACTAGACTATCTTTGTCGCTTACTAGTGAATGAAGACAACAATGGATGAGCAAATGGGATTTTGTTTATAATTGAGAATGCTATTGAAAGCCTACACAGAACAGAGAGATTATAGCGATTTGGACGAAATGCGACCAACGGTATCTGGGCACCGCGGGCGATCTTTATTTGAAATAAAGGAAGAACAACTGGTGCTTCTTTTAAAAGATGGTTTCAAAGTACAAGAAATTGCTAAGCTATTAAGAGTATCTACATGAACAATCAAGAGGAGAATGTCTGAGGATGGTCTCTCAGTATCAGGTAAGCATATCATTCACTTGTGTGCAGGGGCAGGTTTTCTAGGGAGGGTGGAGGGATGCCCCCTCTTAAAGTTTTCTTGCACCTCCCCCACCAAGAAAAATTAGGAAAAACAGCGTATGCACTGTATGTTATTACTGTTATAGACTTGACTTGGATAAAATTTCAGTTAATTGTTGTGTGATAATTTGGTGTGTGAAACGACTAAATCATAGCCATTATTTACAACCCATCCATTCCTTAAAATCATTTACAAAATATATTACAGCAGATTAACTGTTGTAGATGCTTAAAGTCAAATTAGAACAAAGAGGTCGTTTTTTAAAATGGTTGTCTTGTCAACATGCTATCATTGGATTGACTCAAATAATGATTAAATGAACATTGTGCCGTATTTTGTAGATATTTCGAATTTTATAATTAATATGTAATGCAATTTAGTGCAACAGATTACTTATAAGTTTATATCATAATTTATTATTTTTAGTTATGCAAGGCACCTGTTGATTCTGAAAGGTTTTAACCCTACAAAAGTAAAAAATTCAATTCAGTTCAATTTTTTTTGTCTCACATAAGGTACATACAGCAACATGAATGATGAAGAGCTTGATGATGATACCAGAGAAACTCAGAGGGTGCACCCTGGAGTAGGGCTCAGGATGCTCATGGGTTATATGCAAGGAAAGGGTATTCGCATTCAGTGGAGAAGATTACACCACTCCTTACAGAGAACTGATCCCTCAGGGGTTCATCAGAGATGGAGAGCATCCATTTGTCGTCGAAAGTACTCAGTGCCAGGCCCTCTGGCACTTTATCATATAGATGGAAATCATAAATTAATACAGTAGGTATGCCATTTGCATGCCTACTAAACTATGCTGTTAAACAAAGTTTTTTTTATATGTTGGAATAATGGAGGTACAACTGTAGATCTATAAAAAATTCGTTACATTATTATCATGGTTTTCTTTCTGATGGAGAATAATAACTCATGGTGGTATCGATCGATATTCTCGATTACCTGTATATTTACATGCATTCTTAAACAACAAGGCAGAGACTGTTCTCTCACTTTTTACTGAGGCCGTTGAAATGTACAAACTACCATCCCGTGCCCGTAGTGACAAAGGTGGAGAAAACTATGACGTGGGATGGTATATGGTGAATAGAAGAGGAACAGGATGTGGTAGTATGATAGCTGGTAAGATGGAGCTTAGAGTAGAAACACCCCTCCAGTAAGCTATTTAAATCCATGACCACATCCATTTTGGCCTATTTGTTTCTAGTAAAGGGCATTAACAAAATTACTATATTATTGGCAGTAATATCAAATGTACAAATGTTTACTTTACTTATTTAATGTAACATAAACTGCCTGGTGTGCAGCACAACTTTTTAGTTCCCACAAAGTGTTTTACACAATTTCTTCAGGATGGTTCATTTCAAATTAGTTTTCTTCTATGTACATGATATCTTAATTTTAAATTTAGGTAAAAGTACCCATAACCAGCAGATAAAACACCACTGGAGAGATTTGTATGAAGGTTGTGTTGGTCTGTTTTATCAAATATTTCAATACCTAGAAACAAACAGTTTCCTTAATGTTGATAATGATCTTCATATGTGGTGCTTACATTATGTATACCTTCCCATGCTGAATACACATTTGCAAAATTGGAAAAATGCATGGGTGTATCATCCTCTGCGCACTGAACACAATAAAAGTCCCATGCAGCTCTAGATAAGTGGACTTCACTTTACACACAGGGTCAAACACTGTTAAGAAACCAAGAGCCATTGTCAGAGGTAACATTTCCTGTGTAACTGGATTTGACATGTACAGTATGTGTAAACATGTGTTTAATTAAGCCAATCATTTAAACACATTCTTTAGGATGAAATAGCTCAGTATGGAATTGACTGGAATGGGCCAGTGCACTATGAAGATGATAGTATTGTGGAAGTTCCTGATACACAATGTCCACTAAGTCAAGATAACCTGTTTGTATTACAGCAGCTAGTAGACCCACTTGGTGATGATGGTAACTATGGAATTTCCTTTTATAATCGAACTGTTGCAGAGGTAACAAGGATGCATCACAATCAATTTCTCTGACCAATTTTGAGAGAACACTGTCTAGTATATATTTATAATATGATTGAGAACAATCTGTTGACAAGCTGATTACACAACAAAACTGGAAAAAACATAGAATTGAATGCGAAACATAACTGGATTTTAGTTTCTCTATTAATAAAAATATTTGAGTACAGCATAAAAACACAGACTGAATGAGAACATTTTTATTTCGATGAGATATCCTAAGTTGCTTAGTCCTGCTACGTACATGCTGCTGCAATGAAAAAATAAAATCCTGACTAACATGAACCATGACTGTCTTAGAAAGGATCACTCTAATGCTCATGATAACACAAAATCAACAAATGAGAAAAAATCTCAACTGAACCCTAACGGTCTTGTATGACTGGAACTGAACAACATTCAAAGTTGGGTTGTCAAAATCTCTATTTGAAAAACGTGATATCCTCTATATGTATGAACTATATATAGTAGAGCCCAGTATGATTACAAAAAAAGATGATGGCTGCACTTTTTACCTCAATTTTTCCAAACAAAAACAGGGTGAATCACATCTGACACATTCCTTGGATTCCACAATGCATTTTATGCATTGGGATTGCTACAGTATGAAAGCATTCTAATAATATAAATACTGGTAGTGAAAACTGAAAAACATGGATACGTGTAGGCTTTGATTATTTCGTAGACGCGAGTAAAATTGTTTTTGATAAGTGGGTATCAGACCCAAGTGGTTATGAGATCACTGGTTAACTGTTGGTTTTAATAAATTTTGCAAAAATGTAGCAGTCACCATCTTTTTCATAACTGTGGATTGGAAAGCAAACTGTTATACACCATCTTAAACTGAATTAAATGCTTTTCCTTTTGACACACTAATCACTGCACTCAAAGATTGAGTGAATATGTCAAAGTCTTTAAACTGACATGGAAATGTTATCTGCAGAAGACAAGTTGAAGCAAAGATGGCTGGCACGTTTTCAAACTTTACTTGAATTTTTCCATGACCAAACCTGGGTAGAGACTTGGCTCCAGTGGCAAAAATGAGAAACTGCTCCAAGGTGTCACTCCTTGCATTTTCCAGGTATTGAAGAAGGTAGTGCTCTACATTCTTTTCATCCTCACCCATCTCTGCACCAGTATGGAATGTTACATTTTCGTGCACTGCATAGGGTTCTGAGTTACTGAAGTTGTGCACCGTGAACAATTTTTGGAATTTCAAACGTCTGTTACTTTGCCAGGGGGGGGAGTTTTAAGGTAGCCTCAACACATCAAATTATTCATTTTTTGTGCATCGTTAGCAGTTGGCCTATGCCAAATCAAACTATGATAAATTAGTATTTAATAATGCACGAACTTGTGCTATATTGCTACTTGCCGAGACTAAATTTTTTATCACCCTGAAAAGTAAACAGAAACGTACTTGTTTACAGCAGCAACTTGGCCAGGCAATATTCATTAAATGCTTCTGTGCAAAATAAACATAGAATGATGCATGTCAATTACTGTAGGGTATTGCACAAGAACATAATGTTCCTGTGAACATTAAACGTGCAATAAACAAATATTAAATACTATGGTCTCAATCCATTGTTTACAGGCAATTGCAGCTAATCACTCGAGTTATAGTGTGCCCTGTTGCAGTAAAGCACTGTCCCTGACGGCTTGCCCCTTTGAATCAGGTGAGGAATGGATATCGGCCCTTTTCTTTCTTCAAACTTGTCAAAACTTGACTTGCTGTGTACGAATTGTTTGTTTTCTTTCTTAAAGTTCCAACACGACGCCGCGGTAATTTTAGCTCTGACGATCCATCTATGTACAGCTTCACTGCTTTACATACAACATCTTGGACATTTAAAACATTGCTTGTGGACCAGTCAAGTATAGCCCGGTCTTCCAGTGTCACATGCTGTTGGCGAACTTTTCGTTGTGTGTCCATCACACTATAGAAAATTTCCACTATCGCTTCTGATCCTCCCAAAGACATTGCTATATCGAATGCTGTCATAGCTACTGTTCCAGCTATGCCACACAGACTTTCATCTGTGTAGAACAACGAAACAACCTTGCCTTCATCAACAGTAGCTTGAAAAGCCGAATGGTTGAGAAAGTGAAATTCAAAGGAAGGATGCAACTGAACTTGATCGCCATTGGCAATTCCTGTATCTTTCTTCGTCTTCATTAGCTTTGCCTCTGGATAAGCAGCCACTGCACCAGCATTTTGCTGGTGTTCAGAATTAACCGGCTTCAAACACAATAGCAATTTTGCCTTCATGTCTTGCTCCCAAACCAGACGACGAGCAGCATTTTTCCATTGGCGCAATGTGGATAGGAACAATCGTTCGTCAAAGCGTGGATCATTTAAAGACTTAATATGCTTCAAATTGCAAATTTCACGAAAGAATACTTGGAATGATGCAGCACCAAACATCTCACAATCACTTCTTGGATATTGATATGATCATTATTTAGCCTATCATCACAGAGATACTCAAAAGTTTCTTGAATGTCGAAAAAGTTCTCCATTTCAGCATTGCTTGTGCATAACCCAATACGGTTTTGCAACGACATTGCCAAATCGTTCGCTAAGTTTTTGACGTCATTGAATGCATCTTCAACAGTTCGTTCTTTCCAATTGGTTACGACTTGCTTCTTCACATGCTTGCTTTTTTTTCTTCTCTGCTGGCGATTCCAAATTTTCTGTCCCAGTGACTTTCTATCCACAGACAAGTTTCACTCTGTCATATTTTGGTCAATCAGCTGGATTGTCGCTCTCAGGGTCATGATTCACAAGATCCTAGCGAATGAAGAAAGCTATTCAAAATTGCAGATTTGTTGAATGTTGAATAATACATATACATAGATAGTTTAAGAACTTCGGAGTAATTTCAGAATACCTGGCCAAATGTTCGCGCTTTCTTTGAATCATGAGACATGGCTACATGGCTTCTTTTCTACTATCTGTGTCTTTTCAAACCACATGCTACGTGGCTACGTGGCTACATGCAATATCTATGACTACCTTAGTACCTGACTACCGAGAGGGAGCACGTAGCGCGACAATCATTACTCGCCCTTCGGGCTCGCGCTTTAGCTAAATTTGGTGAAGTAGATACAGTCCCAGTGAGTGAGAATAGTCTTAAATATAATACCTTTTGCTATAAAGTTTAATATAGCAAAACAGTGCGCTTACGTCTAAGTCAACTGTGACATATTTGCTAGTTACATGAGTATGGGGATACACAAAACACGTGGGTACCCATATCACTGTGACACCGGTTGGTATCACACAAAAAGAAATAAATCAATATTGGTTTATGTAGCTACATTATGCATGGTACTTATACTGTAGCCACGTAGCCAGTTGCTACACAGCGTCTTCTCACCTGCCCGGTATTCTAAAGTTATGCCAAAATAAACAGAGTGTATTTAATATCATTCCTGTAGCCGAGTAGCCATGTAAAAATTACTATACTTTGATGGCCAGGTACTCTGAAATTATACCAGAACTTCTTTAGCTGATCTCCATCATTAATACTAGCATGTTATGTAACTGTTTCAGACGTCTATCATGAATTGAGTTTATATACTGTACCTTCATGTTTTCTTCATGGTTGGAAAGAAAACCATATTTCCATTTTCGTGGCACCCGTTGAAAGCATTGATGAGCCATGTTGCCAGTTTCCTTACGTATAAATTCACCTTCCAATACGGAATAGAAATGCTTTGCAAGATTGTCATAACTCTAGCAACAGCATACACCTGTATATAATTATGTAATAATACAAATAGCAGAATGATACACGGAAAGGAACTACCGCTAGCATGAATGTAGCGGCAAAAACTGTTGACCAACAACTTAGAATTACAGTATGCTGAAGTCTAATGAACACACTAGGATATGACCCTGCCAGTTTTGAGAGCCTAACAAAGAGTTTTGATTATGTTCATGACACAAACTTTCGTTGCCTGTTAGAACAAGAGATTTGCCAATAAAACGAACAAATTGATTAGTTAGTAACGGCCAATACACGGCTGACGTCCAATAGGGCGAAACAAGTGTTCCTTTTAATTTGTTTTCAAACATAAACCTAAGCACCCTTGGCACTATTGAAACGGGTGGGACCAGCCATGCGAGATCCTGAGACCAATCCTGATAAAAAGCGTCCACTCCCGCGGATCCAGGATTCCAAAAGCGCGAGTAGAACTTGGCGATTTTCGCATTTTTGTAGTTGGCAAAACAATCCACAGTGTGTGGACCAAACATTGCGTTTAGGCTATGGAATACTTCAAGGTTTTACTTCCCAATCATCCAAACCGGTGAAACGACTTATATAGTCTGCTCTCGCATTAAGCGATCTAGGGATCCACTGAATGTCCAATTGAATGTTTGCTCGAAAACAGGTAGAAAATATGCTAATAGCCAATTTGTGCAAATCTATTTTCATGCTGCCCACTTAAACAATTTTCATCGCCATCTGGCTGTCGGTGAGGATTTTCACATTGTACCCTTGCAAGAGGGGTTCGAACGCCAGAATTGCGTACTGAATTGCGAGCAATTCTCGGTAGGTCGAGCTGAACTCCTGTTCGATAGGCGTGAATGCTCTGTGGGCTACCTGAGCAGATTCTTGGATATGTGCCTCACAAGCAGTTTTACTAGCATCAGTATAGATAGTTTTGTTTGACACTATTGATTCTTTAAAAACTCTGGTGCTGAATTTTTGGACATTATCGAGCCAGAAATTTAATTCTTCTAAGCAGTATTTATCAAGAGAAAAAGGCGAATCCCAGTTTTCGACAGCGGCAATGGAAATTTGACAATGTCGGGACAGTATAGGAGCTAAGTTCCTGGTTACGGAGCTGGTGGAAACAATTTGACCAACAACCTGAGCTAATTGTCGGGCAGTAACCTCGGTTTGTTTTAAAATATTGTTTAAAGTAGAAGCCAACTTCTCAAGGCGATGCGCCGCAATGGAAATGGTACCATTTTCCCCGTTCCAATTTAAGCCTAGCCATGTTATATGCTGAGTGGGGGCCCACACCGATTTGTCGTCGTTGGCCACAAAGCCAGAGGATTTGACGTCTGACTTGATAGCTTGCGCGTTAGTGTGGGATAGATCAAATGAACGTTCTATGTCAAGGTTGTTGTCCAGAAAAATGGTGGTATGGTAGCCTAACTCCCGCCAATGGCGTATGAGTGGGCGAAGGAGCTTGGTAAAAATGTACAGAGCCGAGGAAAGTCCGAAAGGCAAGACAGTGAACATATAATAAGTGGTGGTCTTACGTGCATCCGACCAGGAAAACCTAAATATGGTTGGTGGTGGGAACAAATATCAATATGATGATAGCCACTCTTGAGATCAAACTTCGTAAAATATGTTCCGGCGGCAAAAAAATTAATAGCCGTTTTCCAATAAACGTTTTTTCCCCTATGGTTGAACGGCGACTGAAAGGGGATTAATAACAATCAAATTACATTTTGACGTTTGGACAATTCGATCGGTGGATAGTAATTCGGAAATAGCGTCTGAGACAAAAGTTGTGTTATATAATGCGGAACGCTTATTCGAGAAGGAAGCTGGCGCGGGAGTCGTGTAAAAAGGAATCTCGTAGCCTTCCTGAATACAATCAACGATAAATGGCGGTGCTTTAAGTGTGTGAATCCAAAATTGACTGTGATTTTTTTTTAGTCTTCCTTTAACATTAGGCAAAGTAGTGGAGTCCGGCATGTTCAACGTTACATTAAATGGATAGTCATAATCTTGGTATAACAAATCGTCCTTATTGTGCTTATTTTCCAGGGTTTCCTCCTCTTGTTCCTTGGCCAGCGGAGTCTCCGGGATACGGTGACTTGTCAGTAAAGAAGGCAGGGAAGGCGGTTCGCTGGCGATCGAACTTGTAGCAGCTCTCTGCCCAATGGCCACGCTTGCCGCAGCGGAAGCATGTGTCACTTGAGTGAGGAAATCAACAGCCTATAAGAGAACAATATTGTACACAGAAAAGCGCTGAGGGTATACATTTATCATGGTCGAAAAAAAAATATATAAATAAATTTTTGACTGTGAAGAGGCGTGCGTGCTACATGTGATGGTGATCAGTGTGGATACACACCCTTTTATACTATCATGCAAATTCGTATCCCATCATTGTTAAGCTACTTCCGCAGGAAAATACATTTTCCTTCTATACTCACTACGTTCGTCCGAAGGAAAAACATTTTCCTTCTACATTCGCATATACACAAACACACGAGAGTGTAGATGGTAGGCTGCGTGTATGCACTTGCCTACCATCCTGATATTACAAAGAAGGGGAAATGGACAGCAAATATTGTAAAACCGAAAATACTGAAAGACAGTACCTCGAAAAAGCTGATTATCACTAGAAGCATTGAGGCGATAACTTTGAGTAGCCTTGTTCGGTTGGCTGGAGCTGCATTGTTGTCTGGACTGATTTTTCTTACGTAGTGCTGTTGCCTGTGCTTTGCGAATGCGCTTTTCATCCTCGGAGTCACTGGCCAATTCATCAGCTTCGTATTCTTTAACGGCTAACCAGCCAGCCTCGCTTTTATCTGCGAGTTTGATTTTCTTTTGTCTTTGCCTAAGGGATTTCTCCATTGTTTCAAGGGTAGAGAGAGCGCCTGCAACATCGTTGTTCTTCAATAAGTCGGTACTTCGCACCAAGGCGTCTTCAAAATCAGCATTAAAAAGATACTGGTCATTATTGCCCGGAAATTTCAATTGCTGGCCTTCAGATTGCCTTTCAAATTGTTTTGAGCGATGGTAAGCTTGAGCTGTGAAACTATGTGTTAAATTACCGACTTTTTGATCAAGATAGGATTTAAACTTTTCGAAGATTTGCTCCGTGAGTTGGTCGTTGACAGAAGGAGGCGATGATTCGGATTCTGCCATATGCGATAGTCCACGGAGAACAAATAAATAAATTTTTGACTGTGAAGAGGCGTGCGTGCTACACGTGATGGTGATCAGTGTGGATACACACCCTTTTATACTATCATGCAAATTCGTATGCACTAATTTGCATCCCATCATTGTTAAGCTACGTCCGCAGGAAAATACATTTGCTGTAGTGAAAAGCCTGTAAGACTGGACAAAGACATTGCCACTGTACATAGGCAGAACTCACAAATCTTGTCTGGGAGTAGCTTGTAGATACAGTAGGCTTGACCTCTAAATGCTTTGCTGTAGCTTCCAGTATGCTTTGCCCCATATTCATCACATGAAAAGTAGGAATGGAGTTATTCAAAATAGCTATATGACCATGATGACACTGCATGCTAATCAATAAATTACTAATCAAAAAATTGCACAATATGTTTTGTTAAATGCTGCATTTACCCTTTCCTCTTTCAGTGCATCAGAAAATCTGTTTGTTCTCTCTATATAGTGTGAAAAATACTCTTTAGATGTTCCAATTTTTCCATCCCTTACATCTGTGACAGCAAGATTTATCCAGTGGGATGGGCCCCAATGGACTTGTTTCAAATACCGATTCTCATCCTCTTCACTAATTGTCTGCTGAAAACAACTGGCTTGATATACACCATCGGCAGATACTCCTACATGGATTTAATACAGGTAACAAAAGTAAATGACAATGTGACTTAATTTCTAATGAAACTTGAATGGGGTTAATATTCTATAAAGAAATCCTTCACTTGTTTCATTCTTATTGGTGGTGTCACACAGAGTCACATTTGGCTTGATATACTGTGCAATTATCAGTGAAAATGAACTTACCAACAATGTAATCTAGAATTGTGCTACCAAACCTCAATTCTATCTGTCTCAATGCTTGTTTGGCAGAATCCTCTGCTTTCCCTCCCTGTACATCACCATTATGACCAGACTCATACACTTCAGGCACACCAACAATTATTGGCACTTTCACTCCACCAACTGCTGGGCAGATAATTGTAGCTTAGTTAGTTCTCTTGTTCACTGTTGCTTTGTCTAAAGCCATAAAATAATGAGGTGGGAGACCTGTGCTGGGAAGGCATTTCATCAATTCCTGTTTTGTTTTTTTCATTGACCACTTGAATTAGACACCTCACAAGGTCTGGAACTAATTTTCTTGAATGTCCACTATGACCAATCTGTGGGCTGAGGGAATATGCGAATGCTACTTGTTCTTCGTAACGAACAGCAGCTGACTTCGCCTTAACAGAAACCAAAGCACTCTTTATCAGGGATTCAGCTGCCTCATGTTTTTTTATTAAATTATTTTCTTCATTTAAGGCTGTGATGGCTTGAAAATGGATCTGTCCATCACAAGCACATAGCATGGGTTGGATGATAGTGCTCTTTAGTTTTCGCCAGTAGGCTCCTTCGCCATTTAAGAGTCCCTCCATCTTTTCTGGGTTAATATAGTTCCCTGTACATATGCCTAAGCACTCTTGGTATAGCTTCTTGGCTGCTCTTGCAGGTGTCAACTTTACTGCTTTATCTTTGTAGAAAAAGAAACATGTTTCACATCTCACAATTGCCCCAGAATGCCATTAAATTCATCTTTTTCTTCATCAACAAGTGGGTAGAGCAGCAAGCAATCAATTTCTTTTACTAGTTCTACAATATTATTCACATTCTTCCACTTGTTGAATTGTAAATATGACTCCTTCATGGCATCCATCTGGGGTGTCGATGTTGCTCCAGAAACCACTACATGAAACAGAAACACAATAGTTATGTTAACGTGGGGTTTTTCCACAATGATTAAAACAATTACAATGCTTACTAATAAATGCAAAATTATCAAATTAGTATATATTACCTACAGGCAAACTACTAGCTTCTTTCAAGTTGTCAACTTTGTTGGTAAGCTTTTCCAGCATTGAAAGCACTTCTTCTTCAAAGGTTTGTTTTTTAATCGTTACAAAATTTGACAGGTCTGTCTGAAGTGTGTTGTTGGTTGACGATGGTGATTCAATACTACAACTGGGTCCACGTCCAAAATCCCTTGTGTTCTGCATTGTATTTGCTGTTGATCTAATACTATCACTCCCTGAATACTCTGCATTCAGACTTAACTATGATCAACTCCCTCCTGTTCACCATTGCTATAAGAATCCTCATTGCCAGACTCTGGTTGTTCTGTGGCTGATGAATTATTTGCTGCTGTAGTTTCACCTGGCTTTGTCTCACAAGGTTCTGGCTTTTTGCAGCTGCTCTTTAGATTTTCTCTCTCTTAGACTTTTGGGTACTTAAGCATGATTAAAGGGCACAATGTTTCGTTTGACTTCAGCAACTGTGTATTATATAGCGTGGTGGTAAGACATGTTTTATACTGCTCCGCTAAAGTTTATCATAATATACTTACTTAACACTTCAAATTCCTTTTTGAGTTTGCCTTGCTGAACAAATTTGATTTGCCAGCAAGTGTTGAGGAAATATTCGAGGCTATAGCAGTTATTTGAATTCAAAGTCTCTCCCAATATCTCACTTTCAAATCAAGATGCCCACTGAAGCGTGTCGCGAAACGAGAAGCCGTTCAGAAACAAGGAAGGAGCTCAACAGTTACGTTCAATCAACAGCTTTTGTAGCATTACTCGATGATGCTATATCTAAACAGTTTGACAAGTTTTTCTCTTCTGAAGATTTTAAGAAAATGTTGGTGGCGACCACAATGTCTGTTGTTCCTACAGTATTTAAGGAGTCTATACGCTCCTCCTTGGATGAAGTGATTCAGGAAAATATTATGCCTTTAAAAAAGCAGATTGATGATTTATCAGCCGAGCTGAACGAAGTGAAAAAGCATGCAAACGAGAACGAGCAGTACTCGAGGCGATGCAATATTCGTATTTTTAGACTTCCAGAGCTTGAAAATGAAAATTGTTATGAAGTTGTTACCAAATTTTGTAAGATGAAGCTTGGTTGTGACCTTGAGTTATGTGACATAGACAGGACACACCATGTGGGAAGACCAAGGCTCGACAAATAGCAAGCTATTATTGTTAAATTTTGCTCTTATCAGAGTAAGATTAAAGTCATGAAGTGCAAAAAAAATCTCAAGGGAACTTCAATATATGTCAACGAAGATTTGACTTTTTTTAATAAAGAGTTGCTCAACTATGCTCGTTCTGAATTGAAAGCTCTTTTGATGTGGTAAACGGATGGAAAAGTTTTTATAAAACAACATAGTGGGCGGATTATTAGAGTTAAAACTAAAGACGATGTTGATGGTATTAAGTATGACTAATGACTTGCTGGTAAAACTCATTTAGTTTGTACTATTAACATTATTGTGTGTTGAATTCTAAGATTCTCTATAGTATTATACTTCTATATATAGTTATTTTATAGTTTATTCAATACGATTTCCTAGCAGTTTGAGGTAAGTGATTTCAACTATCTAATGGGGGTTAGCTTGGAAGTCTACAGAGCAGCTATTGGGCTATTTAATGGCAGAATAGATTGTGTGTGGTATAAGGTATTTAATCCATGTGTGTCGTTGTTAATTGACCTGTTGTGCGGATGCAGATTTACCCTAATCTTATTATTTAATGCATTAATTTTACTCTCGGGTGATGTTCAAATTAATCCAGGTCCTCTCTCAAATTTCACTCTTAACATTGGACATATAAATGCAAGAAGTTTAAATGATATAGATAAATTTGAAAAAATTGTTTCTAAGGTTATCCATCACAAATTGGATATCTTTGCAGTTTCCGAAACGTGGTTAAATAGCTCTATTTCGAGTGATTTGTTTAATATTCCTGGCTTTAGTCCAATGTTTCGGTTGGATAAGAGTAATGGTCGGAAGGCTGGGGGTGTTGCACTATTTACTTCATTGTCTATTGTAACTAAGCGAAGGTTTGATTTGGAGTGGAAAGGTATTGAAATTCTCTGGGTTGAAATGCAAATTAATCGGCTTTTTTTGTATGCGGTGTGTGCTATCGACCGCCAAATTCCAACCAAGTTAGTAATGCTGCTTTGTTGAATTATTTGCAATTTTGTTTAGATCAAATATATTTGAAACCTAATACACATGTTTTACTTATTGGAGATTTCAATGCTCATTATGATATTGAAAATCCTGTAATTGATAGTGACTTTGGGGTAGCATTATACAGATGGATAGAATGCAACAACCTTTATCAAATAATTAATGAGGCAACTCGGGTCACAGCTCATTGTGCAACATTGTTGGATTTAATAATTTGCTTCTGGCACTGAAAGCCCTCCCAGTAACTGTGATTACTCTTTTATATTTGCTAAAATTAATATTTCCCTAGCTAAACCTAGATGTTATGAATGTTTTATATGGGACTTACAAAATGTAAATATGGGTGATCTAATTAATGTTCTTAATTGCTTACAATGGGAAGATATTTTTGTTGATATCGATATGGTGTTGGTGCTTCGTGTGGTAGGTGATTGTCTCGTTTTCGACGTACCCTTGAGATGTATGTACCTAGTAGGATTGCTGTTGTTCATCCCCAGGATAAACCCTGGATGAATTCTGAGATCCGAAGAGCTGTAAAGAAGCGAAATAGGTTATTGAAGATATTCTGTCAAACTAAGGTTCCTGAGAACTGGGAAGCTTACGGATTCCAAAGAAATTTTACTACATCACTTATACGAAGACGTAAAAAGTCTTATGAAAAAAAAAAGTCTTTGAATAATAAATTGCAAGTTGTTGGGTGTAAAAAAATGGTGGGGGTTAATTAAACAACTTTATGGTAATACAATTCAAACTACTGTACCAAATTTATTAGAAGGCGATTGTCTAGTAACTGACTCAAAAGATAAGGCAACTTTGATGAATGATTATTTTGCTAGTCAGAGTATGTTATCAAATCCCAATGCACCTTTGCCTAATTTAATAGAGTTTCAGAATGCTAAGACGTTATCAGTTGTTTCTACTACTGATAACGAAGTTTTTGATTTATTGAAAAGTGTTGACACATCGAAGGCTTGTGGAGTTGATGGTATAAGAAATTCTTTGTTAAAAATATGTGCAGTCGGTATTTCATCATCTTTATCGAGATTCTTCAACATCTCTTTAGCCAAGGGTTTTTTCCCAACAGTTTGGAAACTGGCAAATGTTGTTCCTATTTTTAAGAAAGAAAATCGCCAATTGAAAAGTAATTATCGTCCGGTGTCTTTACTAACGTCGTTATCCAAAATTTATGAAAAAATTGTATTTAAGTGTCTTTACAATTTTTTATTAGAAATAAATCTTTTGCTCCCTTACAGTCAAGTTTTCGTCCTGGGGATTCAACTGTGAATCAACTTATATTTATGGTACATACAATTTATGAAGCTTTAGGGCGTGGTAGTGAAGTGCACATGGTTTTCTTGGATATTAGTAAGGCTTTTGACAAAGTGTTGCATAAAAGTCTTCTCTTTAAGTTGGAACGTTTGGGTGTTAGAGATCCATTATTATCCTGGTTTAGAAGTTATTTGTCAAATAGAAGACAACGAGTAGTTATTGATGGTACTATGTCTGATTGGAAATACGTTCAAGCAGGAAAGCCACAGGGATCAGTTCTTGGGCCTCTGCTATTCCTAGTTTATATAAATGATATTACTGACAGTATCCAAAGTACTTGTTTTCTTTACGCAGATGATACTTTGTTGTTAGAAATTGTAGAAGGTCCTCAGCTAACGTCAGCGAAACTCAATAGCGACTTAACAAATATCAGTAAATGGACACGTGATTGGCTTGTCACTATTAATCCTAATAAAACTGAAGCGATGATCTTTTCTACTAAGAGAGACAAACCAGTGCATCCGGCTTTATATTATGAAGCAAATGAAATTGATATTGTCAGTAGTCATAATCATCTTGAAGTTACCCTTTCTTCTAATTTGTCCTGGGGAACACACACCCCAAACACCCATGACAAAGCTTCAAAGCGACTAAATTTATTGAAAGGTTTGAAATTGAAAATTAGCAGAAACACTTTGGACAAACTTTACAAATCTCCAATTAGACCTCTTATGGAATATGCCACGCCTGGCATTTTGCACGCGAAAACGATAATTCGAAGTGAGACAATTTTTTTCGCAACCGCGCATATAATTTTGGAGCCTGGTAGAGAATTTAATTATTGAAAAATTCCTTAAATTCGTCAAGCTATTTCTGCCGCGCGTTTTCCTTGGTGGATATTTGAGGGCAATAGGGAGGAAGAGGGTTTCTCGAGGATTAAAATGATATCAATATCGCCATGGTTACGTGCAATGTTTTTCCATTGCAAAGCTTCTTCTTCGAGGCATTTTGCGCAATGGCGTATTTTTGTTCGAAATTGTTAAAATGTGACAACTTCGGCTTGCATAGGTTCCTTCGTTCAGGCTTCTTTTCATTTAATTTTTGGTTCCTATAGAAGTTCAGACATGTGTTAAAGTTTGTGTTTTTTGTTTTTTGAAAAATGTGGTATAAAGGATCAAATTGTTCCTTTAAAAAAGGCGAGAACCTGAGATATCCGAAGTTTTTGAGTATACGCGAAAGAAAACAAGGTTCGACGCGTTAGCAGTTGAAGACAATGGCCAAAAGCAAAAAATGCAACTCAAAAGCCTGATGGATCGGACTAGAGGGTAGGAAACCTATTATAGACTTTGTGTTTCTTGTGATCGCGTTTCTGATTCATACTTTGCACTGTTTCAAATTTTGTATATATCAACTTAACCACCATGATGCAACAAGAACTCACGTTTATTTTTTTCATTTTGTGATGATCAATTATAAAGTGCCTATGTTTGTTTACAGTTTTGCAAATATACTATCCCAGATTTAATATTGTATTTTATATATTGCTCATTTATTCACTCATGTTTATTAATGCACTACACTAAGTTAGCCCAAATAGCCAAGATCAGTACTCATTAAAAAATTCTTGCAGACAAATACTTAATGAACACCTACAAAGCACCATGAAAAGCCATGTACTACTAGTATATGAATATGCTTGCCGACTGCTGGTAGTAATGTTTACGGCTTAAACACTTTTGCACTAGTCACTAGTCAACAGTCAAGCAATAATTGTAGTTTGAAGAAATCCCAACCCAAAGCAATGAATTTTTTAAAAATTGGTACTTGATTATTGCCTGGGAGAAAATGATACTTGATGATGGCCTGGGAAGATTAATGTTGTCAATAGTAATTGTATGGGCTATTATATATAGTCAATATAGTACACTTGTTTTGACACAACCCTATATAAATCACCTTTTCATACTCATTATGCTGGGGCCCTAAGGATACCAGCATTTGTGCTGATTAGCTACCATGTTAAAAAAAGTTTTCTATCCATCTAGCAATTAAGGCTGCCTTAATGCCTAATGAGGTGGTATAAAGTATATTTGACTTCAACTATGCTTGCACAATCAAGTGTTTTTTTTTTTATGTCATTATTTATTAAGAAATCATGCATTACATTGCTATTAATAGGTGTCACCTTACCAACTAATATTCAAGAGGAATTGTAACTGCAAACTACATCCCAAATATATAATAGAGTTTAGCATTAGTAGTGCAGACATTGTTGACATGTTCAAAAAACAATTTTAATTGCTGATCATGAACATTGATATGGCTATTGGTATATCTGTCTTGTCTTCTTCAACCATCGAGTCGAATCAAACCTCAAAAACAGGATGGATATATTGATAGGTTTTTTACATATTAGCATATCAAATATATGCTATAAATATTCACTATCAGACCAAACCGAGATTGTGCTTGTGTTCTTCAGATTATCTCCACATGCCCATATCAGCTATCCAGACTTTAGGGCAAGCCTTGTGTAGTCTTCACCCAAGCATATTTTTGGTAGTAAATGGTGTGGTAATGCCTACCTTTTTATTTTAGGTTCATTATACAAAACAAGTTGAGTTGTCACAGGAAGATCAAGGTCTTGCACATCAGTGGGTTAATTAGACTGTATACATGTGTTAATATATTGCATTAGTTCAGGTCCAACTTTTATTTACCTAGTGTAACCATCAAGCAACAAACTCCCCTTGGCAAGTAAAATTGGCATCATAATAGGTATACTACAGTACACCTGTTCCCACTATGTTCTACACATAATGAATTTATTATAGACAGTTAACTTTAATTGTCAAGGGAAGGCCATGGTACCATCAAGAGCCCCCCAAAAAATATAGCAATAAAAGAAATATATTCAGTAATTTTAATTTTACAAAAATTATAACCACTGTATAAATATTTACATTAATAAACTATAATAAAATTTTCTACATACATTTGTTCCTGCTGACAATGGTTTGGGTGGTAGGATAATTTTTGAAAGCTTAGAATACATAAGGAATGCTAAAAACCAGAATTACATAGTAGCTTGGTCCCCGACCCTTGTTGTGACAAACAGAAATTAAGCAAGTGAGGTTGAAATCCCATTCACTCAGGTTTACGTTCCCTACAACCCTTTTTTTGCTTTACATAATTTGATAGAAATTTCATCTGTGGCTAGTGTAATTTACACTACAATTTTAATACCCTAAGTAACAAAGCGTCACTGCATCAGTTGTTGGATGACCAAACTGTTGAAAATGTCTTGTACACATCTATTTTCTAAAATCTTTGTGCCTTATTGTCTGAATGCCCTTTAAGGCAATTATGGACAAATATTGTTTACAAATTCATACGTGTAATTTCAATTTGGTTTTTATGTCTTCAATGCATTTTATAGCAAGAAATTTGTTTTCATAGTTTCTTGTCATGACTTCCCGACACATAAACCTTATAAACAACACATTTCCGTTTGTATATCGTAGCTTGACAAACAGACTTTGCCAATATTCGCAAATATTCACTGCAACTGTCCAACTCACTTCAGTTTCATGTAATTGAACCAGCCTTTACCAAAAGCAAAACGTTGTGTAGCACAATGTCCAGGTTAGATTCTTGCACAAGCATCCCTCAAAAACTTAAATCTCCTCATTTTCCCCACCAGTTTTGCTTCTTGTTGTCCTTATTGTGATTTGTGTAAATAGAAATTTGTCTGCCATTCTGCATCAATGATGCGTGTACTTCGTGTAAGATAACTATATCGAATACTTTTTGTGGCACAACCGCTGTATTTGAATACAGGCGAAATGACCGATTTTGCATGCAAAATGCCAGGCGTGTGCTGATGTTGTTTGGGATGGTTGCTGTGATAATGTTAGTGATTTGCTTGAATCTGTACAATATGAATTTGCTAAAATAATCACTGGTGCAATGAAAGGTACTGGGTGCCAAAGGTTATTGGAGGAACTTGCATGGGAAAGACTAAAGACAAGACGTTTAGTACATAAGCTTGTATTGTTTTTAAGATAGTTAATGGTTCAGCACAAGTTACTTATCCCATTTACTTACTCTTACGACACAACAAAGATCAGGGTTGTTGCTGAGATCTGCCTGTAATTTTAGTTTATTCCAATGTTGTACCAAGAGATTTAAAAAATCTTACTTTCCTGCTACTACATGTTTATGGAACAGTTTAGACTATGAATTTCGAGAGACTCAATCACTAAGTAATTTTAAGCGTTGTTTGCAAGGTTTCTTTGACATTTCAACCTATGAAAAACGTTAGGATTATGCTCTTAATAGATATAGTTCAATTCTTCATACTCGACTTCGTTTGAATTGTTGTGTATCAAATTATCATCTTTTTAAAATTAATTGTGTAACATCTCCAGCATGTGATGGTGGATTTAATTGCGAATCGGTAATTCACTACTTTTTACATTGTCCCCAATACGTTGCTCTTAGGACGTCTTTGTTAGCGGCCATGGTTGAAATATTGGGAAATGGTTGGTATTATAAGTCTGATTCTCTTAAAACTAAAATGCTTTTGTTTGGGTCTGAGAAATTGACCGTGGATCAAAACAAGGCTATTTTTTTCCATGTACAATCATATATTAAAGGATCAGGGCGTTTTGCAGTTGGTAATGATTAACGATCCAGCTGTTTTAATTTTACCATACTAATATATGTACCTTATTATAAATAGGCGTGAGCCCCCTAGATGAGCTTACATCGCTCTTGGGGCAAACGTTTAAATATGTTTAAATAGATAAAAGCAACTGGAATAGTGGGGTGACAACTGTTTTTGTGTTTAATATACTAATGATGATGTTGTACTTGGATAAATATGATATTATGATATTGTGATGCTACTCCGAGTGTAAACCACACTGGGCAGGCTGAAAAGTTTGCCTGGCCACAGCGGGATTCGAACCAGCGACCTTTGGAAATACTAGCCCCAACGCTCTACCAACTGAGCTACTGGTCAGGACGGTTCAATCAGTGATATTTCGGAACAGAATCTAGTTCCTTCAATACCTAATGCTCTAATTATATATATAATATACTAATAATGATGTTGTTGTGTTTTTTAATTTGATAATCTCCACTTCATGAAAGAGTTGCGATTTAGGATTTTCATTCTTGGCACATATAAGACAAACTGTTCTATACTTGGAGTAGTCTCATGCATTTTGTTTTTCATTTGACTTTGACGACTTTGTTGAACATTTTCTTGCCTGACTTGGCACTGATGTCCCTGTTTCAACATCTGTAGTTTTGGAAAACACCACCGCCACATGGTCATCTCTGTTAAAAAAGTATAGAATGCTACAACCTGGCGAATTTGAGCTATCTGTCATGTCTGACTCTGAGCGTTTTATGCACTTTTCCTGAGGAGCAACCACATTGTCGTCGTCATCATCATCATACTCATTTTCGGATTGCGAATCACAAAGCACTCTTTTTAGTCCCTCAATATTCATTGCTAAATTTGCTTCTAAATAATCAATAATGATTCTCTACCATTTGTTCATGTTCACCCAGTTCTTCATGTCCGGAAGATTTCATACTTTAACTTTAACATCAACAATTCATTGCCAGCCAGTCAAAATCAAAAGGACTTCCAATTAATACAGAAACTATGCCATTTAATTGATTTAAATTTCGATCACACAAATTTTTCAAAAATTTAAATAAAACACGCTTGTTCAGAAGAATTGCGGCAACTATCCTAGTATTCAGCGACAACGAATTAAGTAATGGCTACTTTGTGTAAGCAACGAGGTTCATTACTTAAATATTTAGTTTTGATACAACTGTAAATAAAATATGCAAAATAATTTTGCACACTTGGTGCACAAAATTGTACACCAATTTAAGCAACTTCTTTTGTAATTTTACAGCTTGAGCTTTGTGCACTTAAGTTGTGTACTAAGAGTGACCAAGCTAGTTTGTCCACTACGTTGTGCACCACGTTGTGCACCAAGCTTGGATGCTGTGCACTGCACATGTGAAATGGCGATCACTTTCATTCCATACTGGTCTCTGCAGAGAATTCAAGGGCATCCTTGACAGAAAGTGGAGTCACTGTGATGTTACTACTGGGAACAAAGAGTTCTTGAAACAGTTCATTTATTTATTTATTAATATTTATTTATAACAATGTTTTAGTAGGAAGCTCCACTCATAACAAGATGATTTTCAGGGAAGTCCTACATCAACAAAAGAAAAATTTACAAATAACATACAATATACAACAATTCACAAATAATATACTAGATATATAATATAAAAGCTAAGATCTATTTTATATACATATGTGAAAAGTTAGATTCACTAATTTGTGTGCCCAGAATTATAGCCCAGAGCTCGCAATCAAGTTTTTAAAAGAAGATGAATTATTAGATTGTCTTTGTTCTAAGTTAAGATTTTTCCAATCGTTGACTGCATGGATAAACGCGGTCTGCTTTCCCCAGTTAGTATGTACTCGAGGGAGATGCAAGTCTTGTTGTCGCCGTGTATTGTGGGAATGAATTTCCATGTTTCGTACAAGATCAAAACTGAAATTTGTCAATTTGTTTACGCATTTGTAAACAGCAGTGCAACGATGTTGACGTCGACGTTCCGCTAAATGTATCCAATTTAACTGCAAGAGCCTGTGTGCCAAAGAAGTACTTGGGTAAATCAAGTATAATTCTTGCTGCGTTGTTTTGTAATACCTGAAGGTTATGCGTTAGGACTTCATTGTTCTTATCTCCCCATACAGTGTCTGCGTAATCAAATAACAGTAAAATAAGACTGTCATAAACAGTCAAACGTTCATGCAGAGGAAGCAAATATTTCACACGACGCAAGACTCCAAGTCTTTGGCTAACTTTTTTACAAAGAGTATCTATGTGATCCGACCAAAACATATTTTGATTGAGTCTAATGCCTAGGTATTTAAGACATTCTTTGTGTTCTAAAATTTGTGCGTTAATCTCTAACGATAACTCACGAAATAAGTTCAGAAACAGTTCATTTATTTATTCATTTATTAATATTTATTTATAACAATGTTTTAGTAGGAAGCTCCACTCATAACAAGATGATTTTCAGGGAAGTTCTATGTCAACAAAAGAAAAATTTACAAATAACATACAATATACAGCAATTCACAAATAATATACTAGATATATAATATAAAAGCTAAGATCTATTTTATATACATATGTGAAAAGTTAGATTCACCAATTTGTGTGCCCAGAATTATAGTCCAGAGCTCGCAATCAAGTTTTTAAAAGAAGATGAATTATTGGATTGTCTTTGTTCTAAGTTAAGATTTTTCCAATCGTTGACCGCATGATAAACGCGGTCTGCTTTCCCCAGTTGGTACGTACTCGAGGGAGATGCAAGTATTGTTGTCGCCGTGTATTGTGGGAATGAATTTCCATGTTTCGTACAAGATCAAAACTGAAATTTGTCAATTTGTTTACACATTTGTAAACAGCAGTGCAACGATGTTGACGTTGACGTTCCGCTAAATGTATCCAATTTAACCGCGCGAGAGCCTGTGTGCCAAAGAAGTACTTGGGTAAATCAGGTATAATTCTTGCTGCGTTGTTTTGTAATACTTGAAGGTTATGCGTTAGGACTTCATTGTTCTTTTCTCCCCATACAGTGTCTGCATAATCAAATAACGGTAAAATAAGACTGTCATAAACAGTCAAACGTTCATGCAGAGGAAGCAAATATTTCACACGACGCAAGACTCCAAGTCTTGGGCTAACTTTTTTACAAAGAGTATCTATGTGATCCGACCGAGACATATTTTGATTGAGTTTAATGCCTAGGTATTTAAGACATTCTTTGCGTTCTAAAATTTGTGCGTTAAGCTCTAACGATAACTCACGAAATAAGTTCAATTTACGTGGGCTACCAAAAAGTACAAATTTGCACTTTTCTACATTCAGGGTTAAAAGATTGTCATTAAAATATTTGCACAAAAGAACAAGGTCAATATTTAAACAATATTCAAGTTCCCTTAAGGTGGCTCCCTATAGTTAAGGGTGTTTCTGTGATATGCTATTTTTAATGCCTAAAACGTTCTTGAGACGAATACCAACAAAATATTTTTCAAGAAGGTTTATCATGGAATAACATAAACTAGAAAACTGCAACAATCTGCAATCACCTACACCAATAATGACGTCAGAAATGTGACATATTTGATGTTTGAAACTGGTTATCGTTTGTTTGCCTCGGTCAATTTTTTTTTAAATTGGTGATGTGGTAGATATTGCTATAGGTAATATATATACAAAAAATCAGGGTCGGTTGTCAAGGCAGGTTTTCCGCTATAGAAATAGTCAAATAAAAACTGATCTATCCTGTGAATTTTTTTGAAAATAGGATATGTGTTTCTACTATGGATATTTGTTTTAGGTACAAAATTTCAAAAAAATTGACCGAAGCAAATATGAGTAAATTAACACAAATACCTGCGCGGCCTATGCTGACGTGACAGAATAACAACTCGACATGATCGATACTTACGCATGCGCCAGTAGCTGTCCCGCGAGAAATACCGCGAGTTCCCGATCACTGTGTTCGCAATTGACATTCGACTCTTCGCTGGTTTCTTTCAAAATGTTTTGCTATTGCTGTGAGTATTCTTGTGGTTTTCGTTACTCGGGGTCGGTCTGTTTCGCGATTAGCGGTTGGTGGTTTGGAAAGAAGAGCAATCAATCCATTTCTGCCGAAATTGGCGAAAAGCTTCGCGAGATCGTCGTATGACGGGCCACTGCCGGCGATTTTTTCGGCCATGGATTTTGTTATATCACCATCACCTGCGGGATTATAGAGCTTGAATTCAAACGTTTTCATCAACGAATTACGTTGATCCAAGTACTGCAGATCTCGAAAAGCATCACCGTAGGACATCGGCCTACAATGGGCAAAAATGATCTCTTCTGACAGCTTCAGCTTCGACGAAAATATCATCCTTCGAAGAGCTTTCACATCCTCGAGGGCATCGTGTGCATCAAATTCTGCGCCAAACAAACATTGGTAAAGAGCAGGTTGGTTTAACGCACTGAATTTTCCATCAGGTTGCTGTAGGTCTGGTTGTTTGCTGTTTACCAGATACTCAAAAAGGGATAGAGTATCTCCAAACAAGACATCAATGGATTGTAATTTTTCCTTGAATGAATTTGTACTGTTGTGCAAAAGAACTGGGATATCAAACCGTTTTGTATTATGCCCAAGTAGAACTGTACAAATGTTCTGATCTGTCAATCTCTGATAACAATTGATCAAAGATTCCAAAAAACGAGTGAAACGAGACAAAAGTTCATCCAAAGTAAGTGTTACTAGTTGTTGTGTTTCTTTAAAGAGTGTTCGTTGACCATTTACTATTTTGACTGAAAGTTTATTAACCCTTGAGGCATATTTATCAATTTGTTTGACTGGCAAGGCATATTCAGAAAAGGAGCTTCTACCAGATTGATCCACTGCTGATAGTTGGCATATCTCTGCAGCTCTACCCGTTGTGTTTGTTTCCAAGTCAAATATCACAAAATTATAAAATGTATTTTGGTCATATGCCACATTTGTGCATGCTGGTCTGGATGTGAATGGTGAGACTGTACTTTCATACATCATTAATGTTTCTTCTGAAATATCAGAAAGATCATGCGCATCTTCAGTGGTGCTCTCATGAGGTGATGTTACATTCATGCTCTGAATAAGCCCAACATTAGTTTGATATGTTGTTCCTTCTTGTTTTTCCTTTCTAGCAGTATTGGAAATTCGTCTGGAATGAAGTTGATTCCTTCTCTTTTTGAATTTATTGTTACTTTTTCGAATGCTGTCATGACATCTTTTTCTATCCATTTTTAGGTTATGTCCAGTGCAATTTCTTCCTGGCTCGATACCCAATGCTTCCAGAGTCCTATCTACATATTGGTGACCAATGTTGGTTTGGGCGACAGCACATGCTACCCTAAAGTCATTGCTCTCACTGCCACCGTAACATCGAATCTTTGGTGCTTTGCTTCCAACAACACTGTTAAAAGACTCATTTCTCTGTGAATTTGCAGCTGGGGCAAGTTGTTTAACCATTTCATCATTGTAGTACTGGCTGAACAATTCCTCCAAGGCATCTTGCAATGCATCACCGTGTAAATCTTTGCCATAGGGGAGATAGGTATGCCTATATCTGGTTGCATCCTGCTTATACCCGCACCATTGTTCATCACAGTTGTTATGCTTCCCAAAAGCATGTGGCACAATTGCTTTCAATGACATCTGTATTAATTTGGGATTTTCTTTGTTTTGATTAATTGCAATAGAGAAACATTTTACCAAGTATTCTATAACTTTCTGTGACAATGGAGAACAATTTAAAAACTTTTCACTTTTGCTAAGATGGTATAGCCGCGTTGTCAGTGAACGCTTTATGTGAACTATATCACTGAATTTTTCAACCCCATATGGCACTTGCTGGTGAATATAATACTCAGTTGTGGAATCTTCATCACCTGTGTAGACTGAGTACTTGATTTGGTGCTTTGGTGCATTTTGGAAAAGCTCAACGGCTGACAAAGGCTCCATGGACTTGGAGGATCCTGCATGGTTCATACGACAATCATGGTGAGGTGGATCAGTGTTGTTCTGCTTGGCACACTGGCAAGTTCTGCATGTTTTGTTTCTTGTAGTATAGTCCAATACTTTTCCTGTGTGTAACCCCATCACTGCACCTTGACCAGTATTGGAATTATATCCCTTACCACGTTTCTGCCACCCCATATCATAAGAGCAAGGAACAGGTGTCAGATAGTTCTCATCTGGTGTGGCTCCGGTAGAAACGGCTTGAACTTTTTCAGAGGTTATGATTTGCTGACATGTTACCTTTGCTATGGACTCTACTGCAGTACCAGCTTCTCGTTCACGAGTTTTAAAGGAAGCTCGACTCATTGTTGGGACATTCATTGTTGCCAAAATTCCATCCAAATGGGTCTGCCCAACACCAGTATGGAGGCATGCCAATGCAGCTCTTGAGTTTATATCATATGCTTGTGGACCACTTTTTCCAGTTCTATGCTGATAAGATGTTTGCACTGTCTTATTCTGATTGCAAAACTGACATTTAATTATGAGTTGGCTGGCCAGACCAAAATGTTTTTCTGTTACAACATTAGCTATTGAGAGTGGACCTGAATTAAAATGGTAAGAATGATCAATTTAAAAGACAGTTTGAATCATGCCATATGTTGAAATTTAAAAGCGATTTTTATCAGCAAAATATTTTATGTTGTATTAAATTTGTTTCAAGCTGCCAACAAATTGATCATGAATAAAATTAAAGCAAGAAAATATTGAAAAAACCCAGTTTTGAATGTGTGGGAAATATCCCAATGTAGTCATTTCTATTATTTCAAAGCTTTCTATTCATAAATTATTGCCAGTGATGAATATCCAAGCTTACAGGTTGAAAGCTTAGCAATAATAAACTTATGTGGTTTTTCCATATGTACAACATATGTAGTATTGTTGAACACAGAACAGTGTTGTTTTTATTTTTAATTATGTTGCACTGAATATCATGTAATTTATTGTTAACAACCACTAGTTTATTCCTAGATACAGCTAAAATAAAACTGTAAATATTGAAAAAAAAGAAAATATTTATATCTCCAGCTTTCAACAATATTTACCTTTTTTACAAAACTCGCAATTTTTTAATCCTTCACGCAAAATATCTATATCAACAATGCGGGCCCCATGTGGTTCATTTTTCTTAATTTCTTCATTTTTCTGTTTGAAAAAGGCATGTTTTTAGAAAATTTATGAAAATAGGGAATAATATTTAAAATATGAAACTACGGACTTCGACACATACTTGTGTTGCTCTCGTAAGGCGCTTCTCGAAAACGTTTTGTTCTTCTTCCAGGTTTATATTCGCCAAAGAACGCTTTTTAGACCATCTAACATATCCTTCCTGAAGTTTAGCCGTTTGGTTTATGTGTCTCGCGGAAACAGTCCCAAATTTGCCAGATGAAAGCCGATTATTAAATTTGGCTGCCATATTTGTTTTGAAAATTTAGCTTGGTATTTAAAACTCCCGCGCCGATCCCGCAAGCTTCGCGCACACCACGCAAAATTTTTCCCGCCTCCACGAAATTTCCATGCATTCGAAATATTTCGATACCAGTCTCCCATATTTAGGTAACTATAGGGAGCCACCTTAAGGTAGTAGAAGAAAAGTAGAATACCGTGTCATCTGCATACATGGCCACACAACAGATCATTACAGAAGATGGCAAATCGTTAACGTAGATTAAAAACAGGAGCAGTCCGAGTACGTTCCCTTGGGGTACTCCAACAGGGACAGACTTGGCAGAGGAAATAGCATCGTTCACTCTTGTAACCTGTGTTCTTTCAGATAAATACGATCTAAACCATGTTACAGCAGCACCAGAAAAGCCAGCCTTAGCTAACGTTGAATACAAAATAGGATGGTTTACAACGTCAAAGGCCTTTGACAGCTCCAGAAAAACTGCACCTGTAAGATGCCCTTTGTCCGTATTATGAAGAATTGAATCCGTAAACTGCGTCAAAGCGACTTCAGTAGATAAATTTGGTCTAAAGCCAAATTGGGTTGGCAAAAAGATCTTTCTCTTAACTAAGTAGCTATAAACTTGATGGTGTGCAATCTTCTCCAAGATTTTACTGACTGTGGGCAAGATGGTAATTGGTCTATAATTACCAGCAACACATCTGTCACCAGATTTAAATAGTGCAGTGACTTTTCCAGATCGATGGAAATTTCGAGGACTGAAGAGACCTGTTAAATAGCTTGGTGAGAATTGGCGCTACCACTGGGGCGGAGTCTTTCAAAAGCCATGCACTTATCTTATCTAAACCTATAGCTTTGCTAGTCCTCAGCTGATTAAGTTCCTTTCCGGCAAACGCTTCATTGACAAATTAAAAATCAAAACCATTCTAGGGATTAGCTTCGATATTCAATGTAGGGCTTTGCCAGATGTAATTCAAAGTAGCCTTGATCCCATCAGCCAGCCTAGATCCAACAGAGGAAAAATGATTATTCAGAATGGCGGCAATAGATTTCGAGTCCGTATACGAGATTCCATCTGCTTCAATGCAAGTGACAGATGATGTTAACTTGCGCCCCGTGATTTCATTAAGTGTTTTCCATAAACCGCTAGAATTTCCTTCATTGTTATTAATTAATTCAAGATAATAATCAGCTTTACTCTTTTTAACTTGTTTATTCACAAGACATTTCAGCTTTTTATTCATATTCCAATGAAACTCAGAGTTACTTTTAACAGCTTTCCTGTGATGTTAATCACGATCTCGCATAACATCTTTTAATTTTGCTGTAAGCCAAGGTGTTTGAGTTCCTTTAATACGTGTCTTTATAATTGGTGCATGCTTGTTAGCAATATTCGAGAAGAGCTAGTTCCATACTTCAACTGCAGAGTCAAGATCGACAGCTTCGTCTAGTATATTCCAATCGACTGCTTTTAGGTCACGGATAAAAGAATTCTTTTCAAATGTACGATAAGAGCGATATTCCATTGACTGCAGAGGGACTTTAGGGACACCAGATTTAACTGTGCTGTAAACAATAAAATGGTCACTAATAGCCGAAGGAATGACATGAAGTCAATAATAGATCTTGACTGATTACAAATTCTAGTAGGGCTTTTGATCAATTGATCAAAATCATTCAAGCTTGCTAATCTCTGTAATTCGTGTTTCAGTTTATATGCGGAAACATTCTTTTTAGCTGAAAAATCAGCATTAAAGTCTCCCAATATGGTTTCAGATTCTGTAGGCAATTTTGCCAAAGATGCATGCAAATGTTCAACCAAAGAGTGACAGCAATAATCAGGAGGTTTATACACACAACAAACATAAAGTTTCTTACATTTAACTCAATTTATTTCAATCCAACATGTTTCGCAGCCCTCATCCGATAACTCTGTTAAATGTTTATTGGGATTTCCATTTCGAACAAAAAACGCCGTGCCACCTCCATGTTTGACATTACGATCATGCCTTACTATAGTATAGCCAGTAAGGTTTAATTCATTATCCAATATAGTAGGATTCAGCCATGTCTCCGACACTGTAAATATAGGCCCGTTTACACTACAATAATGTTTGGAACGGCACGCTTAAGTTTTGGTACGCGGACCCATTTCTAGGAGAACGGCACTCTTGATTTTTGTAGTGTAAACGTAAAATTGAAGGCCCGCGTGCCGAGAACGTTGACAGGAGGTAGTCTCGGGCCGCCAAAAATATGGCACGCAGCCCTGTAATTAATTACGCATGCGTATTCGTTCAATAAAAACAAGATGGCGTCGAAATCTAACAGAGGCAAAGTATGGCCAGAAGACGTTACGCGAACATTAATCCATTTGTGGTCAGAAGAAAGTATCCAAATCTCATTAGACACATGCAAAACGTCAAAACAAAGTAGCAAAGTCTATCAGATACTCTTGGTAAGTGACAAGATTTTTAAAATTTATAATAGTGCTGCATGTGTAGTCACTTTATTTGATTAGCTATAATCGTTTTTAATGTAGAATCAGCTTGAAAACAAAGGATATGAAGGCTTCACACTTAAAGAGGTTATAAGTAAAATTAAAAAACTATGTTACAAGTACAAGCAAGAGAAAGATAAAACTCGACGAGCAGAGGTAGTAAAGCAAAAAAATGGAAATTCTTTGACAATATTGATGCATTTTTGATGACTAAGCACAATGTGACGCCCCCATGCCTGGTTGATACAATGACAGAAAGTAAAGACCAAGGTGAAGAGGATGACAGCTCTGCTACAGGTGTAGGAAATACGTAAATTTGAAACAGTAGGTTTTCCACCAATCACATATATATAATATAAGCAGATGGTCATGGCACTTTTTATGTGGTTACTATATGTTCATAAGACTTTACTGTTGGACAATGTAGCGTGTGTAATATACTTCTATGATGTGTACATGGTATATAACAAAGATGCATTTGTCATGCTGTTATTTAAATTATGTTTTAATTTTAGTTTGAAAAAGTAATGCACATATCATCGGCTTTTCCCGGGGGTTGACCCCCGGGCTGACCAGAGGACATATTTAGTAAATTTAGGAAGATTGTTGTAAATCTTCCCCGTGGGGCAGGGGGAAATATGCCACTTTGTTTTATAATGTTAAAAATTGGGGAGGGAGATTTCGCGAGATTGTATTCCGAATTTAAAGGGTGAATTATATAGCGGTCAGGGGCGATTTCGACCGGCGGACGGGCGGACGTCACGAAAGAATCCTCGCACACAGTCTCTCGCAAACAACATGGCAGAGATGGCAGAATCGAAAAAGGTAAGTATTAACTAATCCATTTTTTTTAGAAGCAAAAATTACCATCGGCTAAATTTAATCTATGCTATATTGCAAGCATTCTTTAACGAATGTGCCCATGTACATATTTTTGCATGTAAATGTGGGAAAGTAATTTAAAATTTAAATTGAAGACTGTATAAATTTTCTACTTCATAACTTGTAATAATTAAAAATTTGTTGAGGAGTAGACCTATTTAATTATATTTTATTTTTCTTCAAATACAGGTCATAGTGCAACTTGGGGAACGTCGCAAAGTATTCGGTGTAGATACTGACTTCAAGACACTTCAGGAAGTAAACGAATTTGTGAAAGGCGAATTTGACTTGCCAAATAGTAAACAAATATGTTTACAAAGATTTGACAACGACTGGAATGAATACATTGATATAAATCACATCCAAGATATTGAACACAAGGATAAGTTACTTGTGGTTGTGTTAAAAGATGAAAGGGAAGCAAAGCAGGAAACTATGAAGGTATTTCGAGGTTTTTACATTAAATTATATACCGGTATGGTTTTTAACTTAAAATATATATAGGCTTTAGTAACGTAACCACTAGATGAGATATATAGTAGAGGTCAGTAGAGTCCATTTTATTGTCTTTGCACACCTTTGCACAGCCTTGCACACCTTTCAAAAATAGCATATATACAAGGTATGTATAATTATGATTTTTTTTAAGGGTAATAACATTTGCTATGGGACAGATGGCAAAAGACAGACAAAACAGACAACTTTGATTCAACTTGGTGGGTCACTGGCCCTTGGGGAAGCTGTTGGTGTGAGTTTGTCGAGTTTACTTTGTGATTTAAAATTTTATACATTTGTTACATTTTAATAGATTGAGAATGTTTAAAGAAAACAAAAACATAATCTGAATATTACAATAATAAATCCGAATATACGTATAAGTTGAAACAAGACTTGCGAGAGACAAAAATGTGTTTGAGATATTTTGATTTTATTGCAAACTTATCATAAAGACAACAAAATATCAAAAACTCATTTTGTCTTGTAGTTTGTATTCAAGTTCAATCGACCTTACCATTTATTGCATTTTTACCTAACAGTCTCATCTTCATGTTGGCTATATTTTGCCCAGCAGTCTTTCCTGAATGTTACATTCCGAAATTTTCCTGCACAAAAATGTTTTTCTCTGAGTTTGGGCTCTATATTACCAATCTGCTCATAGCACTATATGGAAAATAACCACATGAAAACAAGGCCATTGGGTAAAATGCAATAAACAGTCTTTTTCAGTTACACTTATTGCCTATTGATGTTAATTTTGAGCAATGGATAATGGTTATAAATGCATACGGTTGATGCATGGAGTTATGCTCTTTTTAGGAAGAATCACAATGTGCGTTAAAAAAAAGTGTCCAAGTTGATCTTACAAACCTTGAAGAAGATAGCAAAATCTTTGGAAAAGATGCTGATGACACAAAGTTAACTGAATACCAAAAAGCAATTAACAAAGCTAGTAGAGAATTAGTTGAAGAAAATTTTGCGCTGACGAAGAATCGTGGTGAGTTATTTACTCTGGCGAGAAAAAAGGTGAATGATGAAGGCTACCCTTATGCAAAAAAGATATCACGTTCCATTGCATTTGGTGCAGGTGGTACTGCATCCAAGCCAAAACGAAAGTACATGCAAAGCAGTTTGAGAGAGGAGCATATCAAAAGTGTATCAAATGCTATTCAGTCACATGATGAAACAATTTCCCTTCTGCAAAAACAAAAGCAGAAGTATTCAAGTGTAGAGAAATATCTAGAGGCTGCCGAGATTAATAAATCAATCTTAGAAATGATGGAGCAGAAGCGGTTGAAAGCTAAAGAGCTAGAAATGTTGAATAAAGCCGAAACCAGATCAAAGAAAATAAAGAAAAAGAAGGAAAGGAAGGAAACAAGCAGCGATTTGCCAAGCACTATCGACGGTTGGTTGACAAAGGAAAGCAGCTCTAACAGTGGAGACGAAACAGAAATTCGTGAAACCGATGAGTCAGAAAAAGAAGTGCAGGTATTAAGTCAGGCAGAAAAACAAGCTAGGAAAGAAAACTTCTACAGTTTTTATCCAAGTGATTCCGAATGTCAGCAGAACGAACCAACATCTACTCAAGTGCAACCCTCAGCTAACAAAGTAAGTGAGGAATCTCCTGAGATTAATTTTTTCTAAGTGAACCTGCCTCCACTGAGTTGAACAGTGACCAGTCGTTGAGTTATGACATTTTCCAGAGATACTTGAAGTACATCGGACAAAATTTGACTGATGGTGTTAAAGTAAACGACATGTATAAATCTCATTTACGAGATATTTCAATTGTTGAGTTTCAAGTTGCAAGAAGCATATACTGTCAAAAAAGCATGGATGTATGTCACTCTGCAAAACATGCTTACCTTTGGTTGAAGCTGCCAAACTTGTTGAAAGTAACGGTGTTATACCTCTGAAACATTTATTTTGTTCTCAGTTTCAATCTAAAGGGTATAAGTCCGACAAAGCGATCCGTCGTTTTATGCAGTTACCTATTGTAATATTGAAAGTCAAAGGTACATTGCACGTTTTGGAGTATAGTTCTAACATAGAGTATGAAAGGCTTCAGGAACTTATTGACAAATTAATTCCGGAACAGAAATTGACATTGGGCTTGAATAGAGAAGCACTACAGGCATTATGCAACCTTGCAAGCACAGAGGCGGACAGAAAACTAATAAGGGTAGCGACGACTGCGGGAATGTCAGCATCTCAAGCAGAAACAAGTTATGGTATTAGTAATTTACATAAAGAAAGGGGAAAAGTTGCACAAGCAATTAAAGAGTATACTGCAATAAGAAGTGCCGTAGACGAATTAGTAAGGGCGAAAGAAAAGGCTGTCCTAGAGTCGTTTGGAGTTACTGAAGCTAGCGATTCTGAGGAGGAGATAATAGATAGTGATGGTGATGATGCGTTCATTGACAACGAAAAGAAAACTGCTGGTACAGACAGAAGCGGAAATGAAAGTATAGAGGCTGACACATGTGAATGTGATGGTTTCATTGAGATAAATCGAGATGTTGTTCAAGAGAATGCCAATATAAATCTCCTGCTATCGCAAGAACATTTGTTAATGATTTTGCGTGGAAATATGTATAACTGGTTTTCATTTATAGCAGAACTCGAAATCAATTACCCTAACTTAACCAAAGAAGGTCTGGAACAGATGTTACGTGCTTTTGTTCACTACTTGTCAGACACTGACCTCAATTCAGAAGAAACCAAACTTTGGCAACAGTCTCGTCAGGCATATTTAACAACTAGATCTCAAGCAATTTCAGAGGAACAGCATAGGGTTGGTGAAGTGTGGACTGATTCTGAGAGCGATGACCCAGAAGACTGGGTTGAACTAACAACACGTGACAGGTTAAAGAGTCCGGCATTTCAGGAAAAGATAAAGAAAAAGAAAGCCGCTTTTGCTAGGCTAAAGAAAAGGATGATGGCTAAGGAAGTTACAAGAAAAGCTTTGCTGAAGCGAAAGGTCCCTAAATCCGTAAATAAGACACTGCGAAAGTTCCCAAATATCGGTAAGGACATCGAGGCTTTTGCAAAAGAAAATCGGATTGGAGCTGATGCCTGGCGTCGTACAGGAGTACTGACCTTCAGTGGGAATTTGAAACGGGGACCAAAGATTACCTATAACCGTATTAAGCAGCATCTGGAAAAAAAGTATGGCACGAAAATAGGGTATGGTACTATTGTACAGCTGTGCCTTGTTCACAACAAGAGGAGGCTGTCAGCACGCAGGTACTGGGGTATTGCAGGGCTTAAGTCGCGTCGAGCAAGAAAGGGCTTTAATGTGCGTTTGAACATTGATTCACATTGGAGTTGTGCCTTCTATAAATGTCTTGATTATATCCAACGGAAGGACGGGGAAGACAAAGTTATATTGAATAGGGACGATGCTGCCGGCTTCAGACTAGACACAACTTATACCCACAAACAGCACAAGATCCTGGCAGAAGCAAGTAATCCTGAATTGACCACCAGAACAGATTATGTGAATAAATACGCATCAGTTCTCCAGACAACGTCATATTTATTTATGGGGACGGAGAACACAGCAGAGACATGTGTTGGCGTTGTCAAAGCACACCAGGTGTTCCCTAAAAACCCAGCCCAACATGCTGCAGATTTTGAACTTTTGTACGACCATCCAGATATACAGCCTCTTTTGCAAAACAAGGATGTAGATTGCATTAGGGTTGACGGTGCCAGTGATGAGGGACCTTCCCATTTTGAAGTGCAGTTCATGTGGACAGAATGGCACTACAATTGTAACGTCGAGGTTTAGTGGAGGAAGCTACTTAAACCGAGTAGAACTGTTAAATGGATGTCTTGCTGTTGGTCATTCCAACGTGTTCATACCATCAACCATTCTTGGGTCGAATCGTAACACTGATGGAATTGACAATGGAAAATTGCAAGCAAATCTGGACGCTGCTTCTGATGTATACATTAATACAATGGCTGGCACCAAATGTGCTGGTAACCCTATTGTTTTCGTCAAGGGTGCTAAAAATGAAGTATCCAAAAGATATTTGGAAAGAAGAGATCATCTACTTACATTTCTTCAAGGTTCAGCCAAAAAGCAGTCAGCACTGAAAAAGGAATTTCCAGATGAATATGCTTACTTGTCCAAGGTGTGGAACATTCGCAACAATCACATAATTAAGAATCTCCCAGAAAATTACGTATTTATGTTATACCCTTGCTACAAGAAAGATTGTCCACATCCTGTTTGCAAAAAAGGAAAGCCAGATGCACAACCTGTTTGGTTTAAAGGTGGACCGCCATTGACATATGTCCCCCTCCCCATACCAGATCCCAAAAGGAAATGGGGGTCTAAATGCGATACATGTGTTGGTACTTGCTCAGGTCATTACCTAAGCCCAGAGGATAACATAAAATGGATAAAGGAGAATGGCAGTGACAGCTGTGTACAACCTCCCCGGAAAGTGATAGGTGAATATTTCAAGAAACGAAATTTAGTTGTCACGGACGATACGGTAAAAGATCTGGCAGAAAAGACCTTGCTCAGTGAAGCAGACATTAAAATGTGGATTGAACATCTCGAAACAATAAAAATTAGAAGAAAGGAAGGTGCGAGAAAAGCGGTCGAAACGAAAAGAAAGAAAATGGCTGAAAAGAAGAAAGGTATACATGTCTTTCTTCTTTGCCAAATACAGCTAGTGTAGGGACTCATGATTTTAAATTAGTTACTGTAGCATCAGCCTTCAGTATACCTCCTTTCAAGTCTTTACATTAAATGAATCCTCTCCTTCTAGGAACAGCAGTTGAAAATACTAAAGTTTTCGAATTGCACTGTGTTTGCAAGCAGCCAGACGATGGAAGGTAACGATTGCATTTACATCATATTTTGTTAAGATTTGTTACTATAAGCATGTAGATGTTAACAAGTAGATATGTGTATGCTTGCTTATTTTCCAACTAATTGGTATGGTTAACTTTTTTGTATTGTTGCAGATTTATGATTTGTTGTGACGGATGTGAAACATGGTATCACGGGGATTGCATCAATCTAACTCAAGAAGAGGGGGAACTGCTTGAAGATTTTTATTGCGATGCTTGTCTGGTGGCTTTATAACTATCTTTATTATCAACTCTCTGATCCTTCTCTGTAGTCCAGCATATAAAGGAACAAGGCAGAATTCCATTTTGCCTTTCACTTATACCTTCAGGCCTAAAAATGCATTTCCGGATGTTAGCGCATTCAAATTTCTTGTGGGCTCCTGCCAACAAGTTTCTATTCAATATTCCCATAAAATTCCTATACTATAAAAATGGTGATATTTCAGGTTAATTTGCAAAGAAAATATTTTACATCATCAGAAAGTTTATAAAAACTGCATATAAGACAACTAAACAATTTTTTTTCAAAAAATGAACATGAAATTTCACCTTTTTTACAACATAAGAGTCCTATAGGGATATTAAAGGAAAACGTGTTGGAAGGAGCACACAAGATATTTGAGCATGACCAACATCCAGAAATGCACTAGACAGGCCTAAGGGTACACCAAAAAAGCCTAATTTCAAAATACCATAACTTTTTTACTCCTACTCGCCCGGATACGGGTTTCTTTTAACACTTAGCTTTTTTAACTTGATATGAGAACGAGGCCGATAGGTCAAAGGCCAATAGGCTAGGGTCGTTTCAAAGCATGTACTTAAAAATAATTTTGATGCTTTTGATTATATATATTGCCTTTGATACAAACACAGTATTAAAACAAGCTTAAAGATAAAGATAACCTACTGCTTCTTTTTGAAGTGACACATTTCTGGTCAAAAATCAGACAGGGCATTGTGCGTAGCGTGTATGTGTCAGGCGTCTCTATCTAGTATTATGTTTAAAAAAAGTTTACAGGAAAGTTATTTACTTTGTAAAGTTATTTTGAGTTCAGAAATTAAATTTTGTTTGTGATAAAATAGCGGTTGAAATAGCTACAAACTTTTGACGTTTTAAAGACATTTTTTACTTTAGACCAGGGGGATTGTATGCGTAAGAAAAAACTGACCCAGGGACTTTGCCTGTACATCTGCCCCACCCCACGGAGAAATTTTCATGTTTGCTCTGGTTTTTTTACAATTCCCCTGGTCAGCCCGGGGGTCAACCCCCCGGGGAAGCCGATGATATGCGCATAAGGGCTCCATATTTTACATGTTTAGCCTTGAGTGATTAATCTCCTTAAACACTTTTTCCAAATGCAGAATTACAGTGCTTACTTTTGCTAATTTAATTCCAGTTGATGATCTAATTGCAAAATATGGTGAAGGTCAGACCTTTGTTCGCCAATGCAGTACTTGTGAGTATGAGCAAGATATCAGGTCAAAAGGTGTCCATTTGTCTGCTGGAGGAGCTGTGGCAGTCTTCTCTACTGAAGATGAGTTTTCTTGCCCAAATTGTGATGCAAATCAAAGCAGCAATGAAGCAACATATTCTGGTAAGCCAATTATTACTAATTTATTAATAGCAGGTCTTACTATTACCTGTAGGCAGACAGACAGGCAAATAGAACCAATACAAGCAAGGTTTTGTAAATCTGTGATGTTTTTCATATTATGCCCAATCATAGTGGGTATAAATTGTTGTGGGGTAAAAATTTAGAACACTCTGTGCGTCCATAGACCTTTTCTGTAATAATGAGCATGGTACATTGTGGTCTAGCTTCAGTACAAAATATTTAATCCATCATACCTCACATGAAGTTGTCTGTACTGAAGCTATACCAGCATGCACCTTGTTCTCTTATTTCAGAAAAGGCCTATTGCATTTACAACTGCACATACTAAGGGCTTTAATATATAGGTAAATATGACAAAGAGAGTAGTTAGCTTGAAGATAATACCATGGGGATAGAAAAGCATGAAAATGTTGGTAAGACAAGTGAACCAAAAGATGATGCTGTTTGCACTAAAGAGAAACTCCCAGGAAAGAAAAAAAGAAAAAGCAGTGTTGAAAAGAGCCTTGATGCAGTGTTTGACAAAATGAAACAAACAGCAGATGCTGACTTTGAATGCTAATTAACAGAATTAAAGACAGTTTACAGAATGTGAACCACATTGTCCAAATTTTGCATTTTTAAAAACTTTTGAATTAAAATGCTGGTTTATATTCCATTAGGAGCATAGCAAACTCAAAAAATTTCAGATATTCAGTTAGTTCAGTCAAATTTTACAAATGTAGCAGCTCAAAATGTAAACAAAGTGTTTGTTTACATTAGAGACTGTAACCTGCTTTTAAACATACCTGGATAGATGTGGTTACCATGCCAGCCCAAATTTCCAAAGTGAGCCATGAGGAATTGTGTCAAATTACTGCAGCTATTATCAAGTTACAACAGTTAGTTGACTAACCAGTTGAAAAGTGTTGTTTACCTGGGTCCATTATGCTTTAGCTGCAGATATAGTTTGTTTGTTGATTGAGAAATTATAATACCTAATGACAGGGCCTATATCATGTAACAAATTTCATTCTACTGTAGGTATCAAAAACTGCAAGAACAAAGGATTGCAAAAGAGCATGGTTTTAGAATAAAGCAACTAAATATGGAAAAAGAAATGAGAAGGGAGGAACGGGAACATGAACTTAACATGTTGCGGCTGCTAATGGTGCCCCAAGCTCCACCAAGTATCCCAAATCCCAGTTCTGGCGCATTTTGTTTGCCTCTGTCTGGCTTTCCGTCGTCTTCACCAGCAAGTTCTCAAAATGTCAATGATAGTTGCACTATGAACTATTCCACAAATTCAGGTGGTGAGATGCCAACATACTTTAAACTATAAAAACTACTGTTTTACTAGTATTTATTATATAATGATATTTGTTCAGTTGATTGACATTTTGAACAAATTTAAATCTTGGTCAAAATTTAAGTTATTTATAATAATTACTGTTTCATATGTTAGGAATAAGGCATAGAAGGAAAACCTATCTATATTTAGTTAAAACGTATGTAATGTTGTAATTATCCTTTAATTGTTTATATGGTTTTGTATAAAAGATTATGAAACGTTTTCAAATACAGCATGCACTATAAAAGGCATTTTTTTCAGCTTATAATTGCTACAGCTTCTTCACGTTAGACTGTCACACTGAAATTGTCAAGCTTATTCTATCGTACACTTAAAATTTTCAGCTTAGTCTTTATTCGGACTGTACAGTCAATTGTTGAAATACTCAGTCAACGCGCTGCGAATGACTTCTGCATCTGGTTCCAAAGTTTCTTCAATTTGTAGTGCTAGTTCCTCTACCATGACTTCAGGTTGATCCCAATTCGGCAGAAATTCATTCTTACGAGCTTCATATATATTATGTAGAATACACGAAGCAAGTATAACTTCTACTAATACAGTTACATCCATGTCCACATGTATGGCGTACCGATACGGACAAAAATAGGAAAGCACTATACACAATATTAAAGGCATTATCAAAACACCAAGACGTCCAAATAATCTATCAAACGTCCACAAAATATATCAAACTGTAAAATCTAATATCAAATTCGCAAACAAAATATCAAAAAGCAATAAATTAATGATAAACCGCCGCACACAATACGAAACAAGCATATAATACCATAAAATTTTACAACAAAAATATAAAATAACAAACTTCTCAAAAAAATATGAAAATGCACACACAAAATATCAACCACCGCAAACACGATCACAAAATATGAAAGGAAGCGGAAGTAATAGAAAGACATCCGGTCATGTGATGGTCCACTAAGGCGAAAGCACGAGCTATAATGTATAGCTCAGTGGGCGGAAGTTGGACGATGTTTATGTTTTTGGAGGTATAATTAAAATGGCGAACAGGCTTAGAGATTTCCAGGTTCAAGAGTTCTTTCGTTCGTTAGAAAATGTTTTATTATCATCATATGATGACAATCAAGCGTCCTATGATTCTGCTGAATTTCGAACGCGGCGACTTGATGAATTAGAAAGGACTTTAAGCGTGTTACTGCGGAGAATTTCTCAAGCATACCCAGGAGAACATCCACTATTGGCGGATCTTACCACGCTTTTAAATATCGTACATGAAAGAAGAGACTACTTTCAGTCTCTTTCATTTCGAAATGTTTTAGAGGAAGAAAATCCAAACGCTCAGCCATTTATGATAGGATATGTGAGGTCAGGAGAAGGTCGACCGAGATACAACATATCACAGGATATGTTACAAGCTCTCCATGTTGGAGCTGGGTTTTCGTTGGGCCGATATTGCTCGAAGCCTTGGCGTGTCGGAAAGAACGCTGATGCGACGTCGACGCGAATATCAGATGTTCGACACTGATCATGATAATAATTTTGCGGTCATGACAAATCGGGAACTTGACCACTTGATAAGAGGAATCTTACACGTAACTCCAGGAATTGGATACAGATTGATACAAGGAGCATTACGTCAACGAGGACTTCGCCTACAAAGACGGCGCGTTCTCGAGTCGATGCAAAGGGTTGACCCTATAAACGGCAACACTTCGTGCATCTAGAACAATAATTCGACGTCAATATTCAGTGCCATGTCCAAATGCATTGTGGTAAATTATGTTAGCATAATTTTTTGTTTTTCTGACACATTACCACGAGATGGTTGCCATCATTCCTGATTAATTAAGCCAAATCGTCATAGTACGTGTTGCAAAAAAAGAAACAAAAAGGCAAATACAAAGAAAAACAGAGTATTGTAAAAATTTGGCTAATTTATTCATTTTATCTGGAAATCCTGCTCCACAACGCACTGCCTTGTACCATTTTCATTACAAATACTTTTTTTTTTTTTGAATTTTTTGTAGGCATTTGGACGGGAATCATAAATTAATACAGGCATACCGCGTTGTTATACACGGAGGAATAGATGGATACTCAAGGTTAGTCGTTTTTTAAAGGCATCGGTTGACAACAGGGCGTCCACAGTTTTCAGTTCCTTCCAGGAAGCCGTGGCACAGTACAGCCTACCTTCACGTGTGAGAACAGATTTGGGCTTGGAAAATATTGAAGTGGCAAGGTTCATGGTACGCACAAGAGGTGTGAATCGCGGCAGTATCATTATCGGAACTTCCGTGCACAACCAGCGCATAGAAAGGTTGTGGCGAGAGGTAAATAGCATAGTATGTTCAAGGTTTATAAATATTTTTGTTTGCCTTGAACATTTCGGTCTTGATACTACAAATGAAAATCACTTATTCGCTCTACAAGTTGCCTGCCTTCCTTTAATAAATGAAGCTTTAGAACAACTAACATCAGCCTGGAATTCCCATGCTCTGAGTACCGAACATAACTTATCCCCGAGGCAACTGTGGGTACAGGGAATGTTAAATCCGGCAAATTCAGGGTACACAGCTGTACAAAGCATATTTAATGATGACCAGATAAATTGGAACAAATATGGAATAGACGAAGACGGCCCTGTTCCGGAAGAACAGGCAAATTACGCTGTTGAAGTACCAGCTCCCCCATTTAGTTTTACAGAAGGAGAACTACAGCAGTTGAAACATGCGAGGTTAACTGCCAGGGGTTATGGTTACCCTGATGGAATTGTAGCAATTTTTTCTGTACTACATTTAATCGAACAGTTTCTAGGTACAAACAACGTGCCAAGGCAGGATAACTAAGGAGCACAATTACATCCCTGTCAATAATTTTACAGAGGACCTCATAAGGACCGTACAATTTTACTGTGCCAAAAACAATCTCAACCTGATTTTAACATTATTTATAAAATCAACGCAAGGCTAGGGTCAAATATACTACTGCCATGCAATTCATCAGTACGACAATGCGATGCTAAATACATGTTTACTGTTTAGTTTGGTGTTCTTCAACAGAGTATAATAATTTCATGATCAATTCTAACATGTGCTCTTAACTACGGTCATTTTTTGAGTTAAAGGGCATAAGAAGCGAAATAGAAAATTTACTGTTTTCTAACTTCTCTTGTGCCATTAATAGCCCTGTGTTCAGGAAAATAATCATTTTTCTATTTAAACTTATCAAAGGCTACAAAATTAGCTCTTAAAGAGATTCATATGAACAAACCAGCACCCAGGGTTTGGGAACGAATTATGCTGCAGGAAGTTGTACCGAAAGAGGGGATCAGCCATACTTGCAAAAAATCAAAGCAATTACAAAAGATAACTAGAAAACAGAAAATTTTTCCGTTTCATATACAAGCAGAGTATATGACCCTTGCCTTTAGTGTAAACTATCGTATACAGGCTGAACAACAAGCCTCGAGCTAAAGTTATATGATAAGTACAAAATCTAAATGGCAGTATACTGTAAATTGTCATTTGCTAGAAGAAAATGAACACCTGAACAACAAGCTCAACAGCAAACTAAATTTATGACTTTGACGACTGTCCTGTTTAGTCAAATAATTCCAAATCCTACTTTTTGAATTTCCAAAGCGGAATCCATACTCTTCTTGAATTGTAGGAAAGTTGAAACACGTCCTGGAAGCTCAAGCTCTAGGGGACACGTGTTCGTGTTTGGGTATGCTGAATCATTTTGCAAAACAGTAATTACGCTTGGTCGACAAAAGCCCGTTGTGGTAGAGCAACCCGTTGCAAACATTAAGAGGTCACTCAGCCTGTTAGCTAAACAAAAACAAAAATAGACATGCAAGTTAAAACACTCAATCTGGTAACAGTACCTCTTAAGTTTATAAGGAATTTCACTTGCATAAAAAAATTTCATTTATAAAGAACAATTCACCTTCCGATGTTTTTAGATACTCGTTGAAGAAATCTACAATGTTTGGCTGGACACCCTCAAACGTCATTAAAGATAGTAATTCCTCTGCGCTGGGGGGGGTTCATTTCCTGTGACAAAAAGACACTCAGCCTTCGTTGGGTGTTTCGTAATCAGTGCATGCAGTGGACCAAGTCCTGCTATAAATTGATCAAGTTCTGCCTTCCGAAATAGCAGGACACCGTGCAAACAAAGCGACATAATTGCCTGGAAAAAGTTCTCCATGGTAAGCTGTTTCGGAAATCCTGCTTCAATAAGGAGTGGTTTTACCTCTTCAGCAACCTCATCCAATGACTCCTGACTAACACAATCAAGCTACAAACCAAGCAGTAAAAATATTATAAAATAACAATATGACATAATGGTATATGTAAACCTCCTTCACTTGTTTCATATAATATTTTCAAACCAATTATTCAAACCAAATATTTGCAATATGCCAATACATGCTTGTTTAAACCAGCCATACAGTAAAAACAAAGAAAACTACCTTTCAGTTTTACCTTATTAATGGCTTCAACAACTTCATAGTCAACCACATCATCTTTAGTGAGGTGTTCTGTGATTTTATCACTATCCTGAGATAGTATATACTGCCAAACTGCTTGAGAGAAATGGGGAAAACCAGGACCGCCATTTACAATTGATGAAGCCACCATCCTTCCAGCAACCAGAAACAGCATTGATCTCAAGGCATCACTGTTGTGAAATGGAAGATACTTTCCATCCCTCCCTTCAAAAAGGCGAACGGCAGATGATGCAGACAACAGCTCCCTAAGAAGAAGGGTAAAATACTCGCGTTTAGGGCCGCCTCCATCAATTGCCGGCTCTCCTTCAAACGTTACCATCACAGGTGAATTGAAATCGAAATCCCTTTGTTTAAAAAGGGCAATACTATCGGACAGGATTGAGCCCCTGTTGATCACAATATGTTTCGGGGCAACTCCAGAATCAGGAAATACACTCTTTAGCAATTCACCCAAAGAACAGTTTTCCACCACCAAGCCTGATTGGTCACTTTTGTTGGTGTCATTGCCTTAAAAAACAATGAATAGACAGAAGAGAATATTGCAAAGTGATCAGAACTGAGTGGTTTGCCAGGCAAATGATGTTTTAACAAATTGGGGCAATAACAAATTCTGGCTTACCTGCTGTACTGAACAAATTTGACTGCTTGATGATTAGGGAAATACAGCAGATAACAATTCAAGAATTATCTTTAATAACCTTGTAAATTACGTATTGTATTTGTAGATGGTGGATAAAAAAAGTTGAATATAGAATGGCTGTGTGTTAATGTGAAATGTGTTCCATCTATTGAGCACTGATTGCTCAAACAAAAACTATGTTCTCATAGGATTTTTATGGCCTTAGGTTAGTGAAGCATCATTTGTCCAAAAAGCTTTTGCATTAACGTCACACTCTTTTTTCATGTTATTAAAGGAACTTCCACAAAGTAGTTGACTTAAAATTACAGGCCTCATGTCATAACAGAACAAAATGTAAGTATGAACAAATGTAGTTCACTTAGGACTTTAGAGAATGATATACCTTCAGATGATTTATTGGACTGACACATTACAAAGTGCACAGCTTCTTCAAGATCACAGCACATTTCTCTAGCTTCCACTAATACATCAGCAGAACAATTTGGAAACATTTCCTTCAACTGGTCAATTTCGGAATCAAACAGACTAGAAGCACTGGAACAACATGCTTTGTTTGCATCCTCATCATCACTACCTATAACCAGACATGATGTACTTGCTCGCTGCACATACTCCCTAATATCTTCACTGTTTCTATTCGTAATTTCATTAGCAGAATCTTCGTTTGAGAGAGAATCCTATAAAAGATCAATAAAAAATTTTAAAATGTACACTTGTAATTTGGGTTCACATTCGTTGCAGTTTCTTTTTGCTATGCGTGTTCAAAACGTTTTCATTCCTCATTTGAGCTCAACAAACTTAACTGCACTCATAAGCCCGTGAACTAACTTGAAAGGGTTTTTGGAATTTAATAAAATATAAATATTTCTTTTACATTTTTTCATCATTGAAAATAATGTTAATAATTAATATTAGTTAAATAAATTTAGTAGTAAAATTAGTTAATATTAATATTCAACATTGCAGTATGTGTGTATAAATTAAACTCATTTGCCAATGCTTACCCATTCATTTTCTGACATTTCAGCTTTAGAACTTTGAACGTTTCTAAGAGCTCTTATATAAATGGGATTATTTCCTGCAACATGCTTGATAGTTCGTCCATTCAATTCTTGATTTTTTGGCAGCCTGACCCTGCTTAAGGTGTTTCCCACTGCTTTCACAAATTCAAAACTAATGAAAAGGACAATGTAATATTGTTACACTTTCAGGATTTATTTCTAATGAAAATGTGTAACAATAAAAACCACAATAAAAACTGCAGTAATGGAGGTGACAAGACTAACAGGTATAGCCAACATATTTGGCAGTTTACAAGCAAGAGGCACATAGTAAATAACAGGTACATGTAGTACATAGAGATTACTTCATGGTTGGTGAGTGCGTACGATTTTTATTCACGAGTTGTGAAGGATCGTTAAACGAACGAGTGAGCGCAGCGAACGAGTGAGTTTAGCGATCCTTCACAACAAGTGAATAATAAAAATCGTACAAACGAACCAACCATGAAGTAATTTGTTTATTATATGAGTATAAAGATGAGTGTATAAAGATACGGATATATCTTACTGACAAAAACAAATACTCAAGCAAAATATTAAAATGAAATTTCTTACCATTTATTGCTTTGTTTTCTTGCTGAAAATGAAACCATGAGGTTTATTTCAAGTTAATGAGGCCACGAATGCCGTCGTTATGATTTTAGGTGAATGTTTTATCAGTGAAATTGTCTTAAATCTCTCTTTTCGGTGAGTTAAAAAAATACTTGTAAAATCAGACTCCATGTTTACACTAGCCTGCGAGCAGGTGTTGCACGTTCGGGTCAGCCAATCAGAACACTGAACGATAAATTTTCACTGGTGAAAAAACATGGTTCGTCCAATCAAAGGCCGTGAACGATGATTTTTCACCGAGTGAAATTTTATCGTTCTTGATGCCGATTGGCTATTGCTAATTTGGAACGATTATTACGCACAGCCATATCGATGAATAAATCTCTATACTCATGTAATAAAGTATATTACAAAGAAACAAGCCTTAATCAAAAAGGAAACTATTGCTGTCATTACAATTGGAAGTGTTGATAATATATTGATCAACTTCCTGTTATCCAGTTCCTGTTAGCCAATTATATTTCCCTTCAGAATGTATTGACCAATCACAAACAAACAATAAGGAAATTGAGAATTTTGAAGGAAGTTGATAAATTTTTTTTAATAAATTTATCAACTTGAGAAATGAATTGATACAATATTTTATCAACACTTCCATAGCAACTCCTGTAATTAGAGTAAAAAAAGTTTTTGGAAACCATGTAATTAGCAATTGCCAAGAAAATGATTTCAAGGCAGACTAGCCTAGATTGCTGGGCTGAGACAAGTAAATTTGAAAGACATATCCAGTTAGTGTCTGAACAATTGAAAATTGCCTGTTGTCAATTTTATTGCCTGTTGTTGGTTTGTTTGGGGGATTTTTTTCCTTTCCAGTACTTTGAATATTTTCACTTCCATGACAAAATACTTTCTTATGTGTTACCATTTATTGTATTTTACCCAATGGCCTCATTTTCATGTGCCTATGGTGCTTTGGTTTCTGTGTAACAAGGCTGACAGCAAATTTGTAACTAACTCTAAACAAAGGGAGAAACTTTTTTGTAGATGAAATATGAGATAACATTAAGGATAGATTGCTGGCTAAAACTTAAATAAATATTAACACAAGGCTATTAGGAAAATGCAATAAACAGTAAGGTTTATTACTTGAGCCAAGTATGACATCAACATATAGCCAAGCCTGGTTAACACTTGCAGCACAAATTGGAGATTTTTTTACTAAAAACATGACCGTAATGTGCAAGTTGCAGCTGGTCGGTTGCAGGCTTGTTGCCTTGTAGTCATCAAGCTGATACCAGGATGTATTTGCATTGCTAGGTCTAGATTGTTGATAACGTTAATAAGTCTGCTGCAAGATGACAACAGGCTTGTTGCAAGTTGATGGTCAGGACTTTTTATCCACAAGCTTGATGCAAGTTGTTTCTGCAACAAAGACTGATTTTCACAGATTTACTGTTGTGCAACTTGATGAAGTCAACAGACTTGCTGCAACTTGTTGACAACTTGCAGCAAGCCAGCAAAACTTGCAACAAGTCTGTGGGGTTTCTGGCTGTGCCATACATAACAACAATTCCTTAAAAAGAAGCAATTCGTCTCATCGATTGGTTGTTGTCAATCAAGTGACCAGGCTTAAAAAATGAAAACAACACTCACTCATTAACTGAAGTAAGTTGTTCTTTAAACAACAGTAATATTTCACTTCTAAGTTGCTCTTCCGACCAGGTCTTGTCCAGGGTCCATGCGTCAACAAACATATTTTGTCGAACAAGTCGTTGTTTGGAATCTCGTCTTGGGACGGCATCCCAGTCGGGGCTCGGTAGAAGACATACATCTTTCATGATATGTGATTGTGACGCTTTCTTGCTGTCGTCTGCCTTTTTCTCTCGATTTCTGTATGGAGCAAATCTACCATTTCTAGAACGTACAGGGCCATTTTGACGCTGCGCTGGTTGGCGGTTACGTGGGAGACGAAAGCTATCATTTACTTCTTCATCGCACGACTGAATCCTTTGACTGGGGTTGTTTTCGCTCTGAACGTCGTTTGTTGGTGTACTTGTATTTGTACTTGTGGAATCAAGATTGTTCATCGTTGTTACAACTCTTCTCACAATGTCCACAATATTTATAGAACTACGATCTGGATTTCTACCCGCCATAATGGCCCGAAATATGGTCGAAATTGTCAGAGTAGCGTGTTTGCTATGTTTATAATCCGGTCCGGTGCATGTACTTCCGCTGAATTTCGAATGATTACTTCCGCTTCCTTTCATATTTTGTGATCGTGTTTGCGGTGGTTGATATTTTGTGTGTGCATTTTCATATTTTTTTGAGAAGTTTATTATTTTATATTTTTGTTGTAAAATTTTATGGTATTATATGCTTGTTTCGTATTGTGTGCGGCGGTTTATCATTAATTTATTGCTTTTTGATATTTTGTTTGCGAATTTGATATTAGATTTTACAGTTTGATATATTTTGTGGACGTTTGATAGATTATTTGGACGTCTTGGTGTTTTGATAATGCCTTTAATATTGTGTATAGTGCTTTCCTATTTTTGTCCGTATCGGTACGCCATACACATGCTTAGAGAATCTGATGTATCTTCCTTTCCATCTACCAAAAGTGTTTTCGACCGTCATCCGTGCACGGCTAAGACGGTAGTTAAATAATCGTTGACATCTTGTTGCCTTGTTCCTAGGGTACCCTTTTAACAACCACTGTAAAAGGGGATAGGCTGCATCAGCAAGAATAACTGGCGGTACATCTTCTCCACATATTTCTTTGGTTAAATCATTAGGGAAAAGACGATTTTCATTCCCTTTTACAAAAATGGTAGAGTTGGAGAACATTCTGGCATCATGCACGCTTCCTGGCCATCCGATGACCACATCCCTGAACAAGTAATTGCAATCTACCACTGCTTGCATTAGGATACTATGGAACCCCTTTCGATTAACGTAATCGGTATGATTTTCTTTGGGGGCCCGGATCGCTACGTGAGTTCCATCTATAGCGCCAGCGCACATGGGAAAACCCCATGCATCTTCATAACCTCGAATGATTTGTAAAAGATCTTCTCCTTTGGGGAAGCTGATAACATTTCGAAACTGCTTTGCTATTGCATCACATACTTCTGGAATGCACTGACATACAAATGACCTTGAAACTCCAAATAAGTTCCCAATGGTACGATACTCAGCCGTGGATGCTAGAAAGTATAGTGTGACAGCTAGTCGCCGCTTTGCTGAAACTGCTTCACGTAAATGTGTATCTTATGATCTATATTTTGCTCAATCTTGCCGAGTATGAATGCGAATGTCTCCTTAGTTACTCTGAAGTTAGCATACCACAACTCGTCGTTGTATGCATCGTCCACCATTTCAAACCAAACCTGGGATCGAGGATACGTCCACAATGTTCTAGTTCTTTGGCAATGAAATATCGCAATTGCAGTTTGAATGATTTCTCTTCTCCATTTTTTTTTACTTTGTGAAATGCCAACGTTTCTTGTAAGGAGCCATTTTTAAATTTTGTGAGCTGCAAATTCGGTCGTTTTCTCGTGTACAAGTACCAGCAAAGTGCCGAGTTTTTGTTTGCTTTTACATCCTCCATGTTTTAAACCACGAATATTTACTTTCATGACAATAACCGCTGGATTCTGCTTAAAGGGCGCTATTGTTAGGCGGGCCGTATTCGTGATTAGGGGTGCCGTTAAGTGTCTGAAAACATAGATAGGTCCGCCAAAATTTGTAGTGTAAACGATGCTGACTTTTATTGAAAAGCGGTCCGCGTACCAAAACTTTAAGCGTGCCGTTCCAAACATTATTGTAGTGTAAACGGGCCTTATATCAAACGATTTATCTTGCACAAGTGACCCATGTCGTCCATTTTATTAACTAAACTTCGCACATTAAGATGAGCCACTCTGAGACCACGAGCTCTATGCAGGCCATCAAGAATAGGACCAGGATTCATACTCACATCACCAGCTAGTAAAACCAACGATGAAGCAGCCATAGTTACGTTCAACAGATGTAAACCAATCTCCATCTTACGAGATACCAGCAAGCCAGCACAAGGGACAGAATATCTCGGAAGGGCACATGTATTTCTTGTCGGAAACTGCTTTTTGTCCAGCTTAAGAGCAAGAATTATATCAACAGAACCATTAGCAGGCATTTGATAAGGTTTAAAAACCTCAAAGTACAAACATAGACATAAAAATAGAACTAATATAGTGGAAAAACCGCCACGTTGTGACGCCATGTTTTTATGTAAACGAGTTCCGGGTACTTCTTCACCTCATCATGAAATCCCAGTTTTTAAACCTTCAGACAATTGGTCAAGTACAATTTTTGGGCAGCCAATAACATCATGGACAATAACTGATTGAACAATTGTCATCTTGTTTTCATTCTAGAGATGACAAATTTGTCATGATCAGTAATTAAATATCTATATTTGTTCAGTAATTCTTATATTTCTGGCAGTCAGTTACAGTACATCCTGTATGTACAGTATTCTACTCCACCTCATCCAGCAAAGTTGATGTAAACAAGTTAGGAAAGTCGTGCATTTATCAGTTATGAATGCAATTACAATCAATGAATGCAATTACAATCAATGACATGCACCAAAGACCTGAAGCAATTATGATTCTTGGAATTTTACCCCTTATAGTATATAAAGTAAGTTTGACCTACTCATGTAGGAAGAAAGAACCAAAGTCGAATTTGCCTTTAAGCTTTTTACATTTATGGTGACATGTCATGGAGATACTGCATATTATTACCAAAAAGCCCCTTGCCCCCAAGTGATTGAAGTGCTGGATTTATGTGCATGACTTACTGGTTAATGCAACTGTTAATCCACGTTCACTGGGAATATCTATCAACTAAATATCATTAACATCTTTTGCTTCAGTAACCTATAAAACAATTACTAACAGTTAATAATGACCAGGAGTTCACTGTACAATCCCTGCAGGTCTTTTGTACTCAGTACAGGGTGTAAATAATCTACAATTTATTAGCAGTGTAGATGTTTGTGCAGCTGCAATGCATTTATATGTTAATACCAGTTACCGTTGTAATAAAATGCTGAATAGGCTCAGAACAATCTCCATAATTTGCTGTGGCCATGGCCACATCCACATCACCAGTTAAGAATATACAGATGGACTGAATACAGGGAAACCTGGTCCACCATGTAAAATACTGTGCACAAATACTGTGCCTAAATGTCTCATAATTCCAGAAGCAGAAATGTCTGGACTATAGGTAGGACTTTTGTAAACACTCCCACTGAAAAACTTGTCACAGACAACTTAAGCAATTTTGTGAAAAATTGCCTTGTCACCCTGCCTGTATCCACTGCTGGTTGGCCTCTATTGGATTTGAAGCCTCTTCTTAGGGTCAAAATCTAGCTGCTTGTAGTATGACATAGCATCACTTAGTATATCATCTTCATCAACTTTAAGTTTTTCTTTTTCTTGATTGAGACCCTTCTCAAGCTCCTTTAATAGAGACATTAAAGTGGGAGCAAAAGTAGGTTTGGGCCAGATCATCATCACTGCTGTCATCAATATTGTGAACAGTTGAGGAAGAAAGAGAAAGAGCTGTTCTACTGATAGTTCCATAAATTCTTAGAGCATGCACCAGCTCATCCCTGCCCTTCTCAGAAAACAAATCCATTAGTTGGATCAGATTGCTCTCGTCAGTCTCCAAAACAGATGGTCCTGGGAGTGATTTGTTCTCAGCACTTGCTCCAGATGCTCCAGGAAGTAATAAATTGCAGCACAAGGAGCTTTGCCACAAATCTCTTCACCTATACCGAGTGCACATGCTCAGTATCATAATGAGATCAACAGTGTGTCTCTGCTTTAATGTACCAATAACAAAGTTATTATATATTAAGGCCGGAACACACATGGCAACAAATCGCTGCAACACATTGTAGGAACAAATTTTATCGTTTGAACAGGAGAACTTTGTCGAAAATTTTGTCGCCGCTACAGAATTTTGTAGCTGCAACATGTCGCACAAAATCCAACCAATTTAATTCCATGTGACAAAATGGTAATTAACCAATGAGCTGCAATGAGCACATAAAACTTGTTGCTTGACTGTACCACAGAGCATACAGAGGTTGAACTTCTCATAGCGTAGCCAGTGAACTAAGGAGAGGCCTTCTCCCCCCTGGCCATTTTTAATAGCCATGAGTATTTTCAGGAGGGGAGAATGCCTCTTTTTAGCACATTGGCTAAGCCAGGGGTATGTGTAATTAATAAGAAGTTGAACCTTTGTATGCTCTGTGACTGTGCACACAAAGCGATTTGTTGCAGCAACGTGATGCAGCAATTTGTCACCTCGTGTGTTCCAGCCTTTATAGTTTCTACATATATTTTATATCACACAATTTTGACTTAAGAATGTTTTTGGTACTCTCAGTGATTGTAAAAGTTGAAAAAACTGAGTAACAAATCATTGACCATTCAATATCAACCAGAAAAAATAAAATTTCATACAAAAAAAAAACTAATTATAAGTTAAGTATAATTCATACGCAACCTGCAGTATAGGACTCACTCAGCGATTCCTCAACTGTCTCTGTTGTTCTGAGGTGCCTGCAGTATCATCATCTGATTTTGATGCTGTTTCACACATGGGTGAACTGTTCAAGAATAAGAATGAAATTAAGAATTCCACTGAGTTACATACACTCTAAGGCCAAAATGCATAGGGTACCTTCATAGGCCTGGCTAAAGTAAAATGAAAGATCTACTATAATAACTCAGCCTGCACCAAATGAGTGTGTATTTGTAGTATTAAGCCTGGTTTCCATATGGTCGTGAATATGTCATAAATGTCATCGAGATCAAGAAAAAGTCTGTCTCTACGACAATTATGACACTGTTACGACATGTTCATGACCATATGGGAACCAGGCTTTAGACAGATGGTAGGTCCGTGGTAGATATGGTGGGTGGGAATCATCTGGCCTTATTCAGTGTGTTTTTTTATGATTAAATTCATCAAAGTTCAAGATTGGGTGCACTGGCAAACACTGTACTGTACATATGCATTGTAGACTATAAATTACAATACACCTTACAATAAGTAATTCACACTGCCACTTTCACGCATGCACGCATACCTGCGCACATACATATACCTGCGCACATACATATACCTGCACACGCGCGCACATACATATACCTGCACACGCGCGCACATGCACATATATATATATATATATATATATATTTGATGTGGCTGCAAAATCCAACGCCATTGAGAAGGGTGCATTTTATATCTGGCCCCTCAAGCTATTAGCTTTTCATAGCGAATGACAAAACATGAACATTTATAAAAATATGTCTTTATACTCACGACGTATGTTCCCAACCTACGTTTAAATGTTTGTTGTAGGCCACTTGTGCAACATTTTTTGGGATCACTAGAGGCGTTGTCACAGAATAAATATAGGGTTTGAAAGTTTACTCAGCAGTGCAACGTAAACCACTATTTTTATTCATTTTATGGCGTTTACTGGGTGCAAACAGCCAGTTCAGCATTCTTATTGGCTAGATAATGCAATTGGCCGGCTGGGATGATGGTAATGAAATGCACAATGAGACATGTGTGGCGACTTAGACTTTCAACGTTTTGACTCGTCTGGACCTTCTGCCACTTTTTTCTGTGGCTTTAAGCACTGACCTATAAATTACTATGGAGTGTCAATCCCATAATATTACGAAAATTTGAAAATATTATTTTTCTCATCATAGAGGTATAGACAGAGTCAACATTTTTACTCTGTTAAGCGTGTAGCAGCAGCCTGTAGTAGTGGCATTAATTTTTTATGAAGTGATACACGTTGTGTGTGTAAAATCTTGCATGGATTTTACTTGCTGTTCCAGTTTATCGATGAGTTGCTGTTTCTTTGATATCAGATTTTAAGCAGTTTGTTTGGTTTTAGTACTCAGGATGTTTTTCTTCCATTCTGCAATATGTATAACCATTGCATTTTTGCAACTTGCAAGGATTTGAACTATTATTTCTGTGCCCTCGATGATGACAGTGACTACATAACTGACGCGAATTACCTATATGGATCACAAATTGATAGACTCATAGACTCTAATTTAAATTTGAGTTCCCCTAATTCTTGACGTTTGGTATCTTGTTGTTTCTTTGTTGTTGTCAATTGTTTTTAAAGGCAGGAAGAACAGGCTACAGGGAAAGGAAATAATCCCCAAGCCAACGGCACGAAGCGCTGTTCTGGGCGTTAGCTCGGGGCGAGGGTACTAATTCTGCCTGGCTATTTACACCTGGAAAAAGGAAAGCATTGCAAAGTTTTAAGTTTCTGGCCATAGAAATAATAGATATAGAATGCGTACTTGATGATGAATCATGTCTCCACTTTTTTCGTGCACGCCCTTATAAATCCGCCATATTGAATTTTGACCAGGAGTGTGAATTCACTTGTTATTTTGCATACATTTTTTATATCTGCCTTTCAAAAATGGTATTTTACTAAAAAACCCAAAAAATATGCCAAATACGTGTTCAGCGTTGAGTTGCACAGTAGATAAAACACAGCCGCGATGATGCCAAAGAAAACAGTCAGTCATTTTACCGGTAAGTAAATATTAAACTTTTTCCTCGTAGTCTGGTGGCTAGGAGGTGTTCCCATGCACCCCCAGGAAATAAACTTCTAACTAGCATTTTTAGAAAGCTCAGGAGGGGTGACATACGAAATGCCTTGTTAGCAGGCATGCAAAATGTCCCATGTGCCTTTTTTATGCTAATTTTATGCTATCATTAGCCACCATTACCGAAAATTGAATTTCTGGTAACATCTCGCCAACTGTTGGAGAAAACTCTCAAAAAAGGGGTTCTACACATGTTTGGAGGGTCAATGGTCACAATGAAAGTATTTTCGGAATGTCCATACTTGTCTATTATGTGGGAATATGCAAATTAGATCCGCCATCATGGAAAAATCGTTATTTGTGTATAATACTTTCAATTTTGGAGAAAGCTTGACGATAACAAGTTCTACCTCCCTTATCTGAAGGTCAAAGAATACAACAAAGTACAAATTGTGGTAATAACATGTTATCTAAGCATGCTTGGTAAATATGCAAATTATGGCAGCCATTGTAGAGATATTCCTTTTTTCCTATGTCATAGTCATTGTTGTAGATAGCCAGGTTTTTATGGTTTCTAGCTTCCTTTTTATAAGATCAAGGAACATGATAAAATATGCTAGGTTATGAAATGCTCAATTGACTGCTCTCAAACTTCTTACTCATCACTGTCAATGAATGATTCCAAATAATCTTCTTTGTCACCTTTAGACTCTTCCTCATCACTGTCGTTTTCCTCATCAGCAGTTTCCAGGATGACCACAAGTGATGTTAGCAGTACTGTTCAATAGCACTAAATGGGCTCCAACACTCCCAGGGTCCATTCTTGTCCATCCTTGGCCCGCGTCATAAGGTTTAGCCTTATAAAATATGGCTTGGTGAGCCCTCTTGTACAGAGCAACAATGTGTTTACACGCTGGATGTGAGGCTTGAAAGCGGAAGGGCACAGGGGAGGCGCGGCAGATCAACTTTTGACTTCATAGTAAGCCTCTTATCCTTGGAGACAATTGGATCGTGAACCCTGAAGTGGTGGAGCAGCTCGCATGTGTTCATGTGTTATGAATGGGCAGTCTCGTGAGTCTTCAGTGAATGCGGTTTGTGTAAAGCTCCTTCGAAAGATGGTCGGCGATGATCAGAGGCTTTCTACGAAGTCAAAAGTTGATCTGTTGCGCCTCCTCTCGTGTCATTCCGCTCTCAAGCCTCACATCCAGCATGTAAACCACAGGGCTGCTCTGTACAAGAGGGCTCACCAAGCCATATTTGAGAAGCCTAAACCTTATGACGAGGGCCGAGGATGGACAAGTATGGACATGGACGGACCAGGGAGTGTTGGAATCCATTTGGTGCTATACAACAGTACTGCCAACGTGACTCGTAGACATCCTGGAAATTGCTGAGGATAACGACAGTGATGATGAAGAGTCTAAAGACGACAAAGAAGATGATTTGGAAGTTCATTGACAGTGATAATTAAGAAGTTTGAGATCAGTCAATTAAACATTTTATAACCTAGCATATTTTATCACGTTTCTTGACCTTGTAAATAGGAAGGTAGAAACCATAAAAACCTGGCTATCTACAACAATGACTATGATATAGGAAAAAAGGAATATCTCGACAATGGCTGCCATAATTTGCATAGTTACCTAGCATGCTTAGATAACATGTTATTACCACAATTCTTACTTCTAATAATAATTCTACTTGGCCTTCCAATAAGGGAGGTAGAACTCGTTATCGTAAAGCTTTCTCCAAAATTGAAAGTATTATACACAAAACGATTTTTCCATAATGGCGGGTCTAATTTGCATATTCCCACATAATAGACAAGTATGGGCATTCTAAAAAATACATTCATTGTGACCATTGACCTTCCGAACATGGGTGTAGAACACCTTTTTTGAGAGTTTTCTTCAACAGTTGACGAGATATTACCAGAAATTCAATTTTCGGTAATAATGGCACTCATTAGCATAAAATTAGCATAAAAAAGGCATGTGGGACATTTTGCACGCCTGTTAACAAGGCATTTCATATTTCACCCCTCCTGAGCTTTCTAAAAATGCTAGTTAGAAGTTTATTTCCGGGGGTGCTTGGGAACCCCTCCTAACCACTAGACTATCGCTTTTTAAGTAATTTTATGCCTTGCAAGTTGTCATGTTAATTACTTAAAACTTCGCCACCTTGAAAAATAAATGTATTTATTTAAAAAAGGAAAACCCATTCTTTCTTAAACGAAAACAAAATATAGAGTTTAAAAAAATAAAGTTCAGGAAATTATTGTCTTATCAAAGCTAAAAACTTTAATTTTATTACTGTTGTTGATTAAGTTTGTTTTGTTCTTGCTTGAGAATTGTGTACATGTAACTTGAACTTTGTTTATACTTGCAACTTGACCATGTTATTGTAATAAATTTGACCTTGTTTGTTTAAGAATATTTGTTTTGTTTCTGTAACAACTTTATTGGATACGTAAATATATACATGTATCAAAAGGGTTATGTGAGAGAGAAACTTAATTCTCACAAATTAACATACCCCTCAACGACTTTATATAAGATATAAACTATTTACATATATACAACTACAAGACAAGTATCTTAATATATATACAATTCACAATAAATTTTTAAGGCATATAATTTAAAGTTGTCTTGAAGATCAGAAATACTTAGACATATAAGATTTCCTCTAGGCCTTTCTTAAAAGAGTAGAGTTTATCATGCTTAACTAGACTTTCTGGTAAACTGTTCCACTTATCTGTATGTCTGTGCCAAAAGGAATATTTCAAAATGTTTGTTCTGCATGAAGGCTTATACAATTTATAAAAATGGCTATTCCTAGAACTTCGTTTATTGAAGGACATAAAATCATCAATATTCACAGCAGAATGCCCTTTGATAAATTTAAACAGTTGGGCAAGTCCAAGATATTCTCTCCATTGGGTTAATGAAGGTAATTTAAGAGATTTCATTCAGTCTTCATATGAGGTATCCTTCATGTGGATCCCATACTTGACAAGCATACTCAAGCAGTGGACGAACCATTATTTTGTATCTAACTAACAAGGCTTTAGAAAGTATACCAAAAATTCTTTTAAGTAAGCCTAATAGCCTGTTGGCTCTTGCTGTGATAGAAAGGATGTGGGACTTCCAGGATAAATCTTCAGATAGAATCACTCCGAGATGCTTACGTGTCGATACTTGAGAAAGTGGTTTGTTATCTATACTGTAATTACAGCTGGCAGGTTTTCGTGCCCTGGTGAACTTCATGGATTCACATTTTTTAGCATTAGTCCTTAACAGCCATTTACAACACCATTAGTTGGCTTGATAAAGGCTCTCTTGAAAAGAGATCGATGTTTCTGTGGAAGGACAGCGGTCATACAGAAGAGGCTATTAGTAAAACCAGGAACACCGGAACATCATCAATCCGGAACACGGAACACCGGAACACTAAAAATTCTTAATCTGTTAAAAATTTGAGAAGAAATTCCGGGGGGTGGAATTACTGCTCGAATAATTATTGTGTAAATTTCGTAAAACATGCTTTTAACTAGTCAGACTTGTTGATTACCTACCAAAGTACAAATATAACGAACAGAACTCAATCTCTGAGTAATAAATATTTGCCCAAAAGTAGAAATCAAACCTACAATTGTTATTTAAAGGACATTGGCAACGAAAATTTTTATTTCATATATCCATTAAACTTACCTACGGAATACTTAATTTTTAGGTTTTCTGCGTTCCTCGTGTTTAGATCTTGGAAATAATTGTGAAAATGTTAAACAGTTGTCCGCCATTTTGAAAAAATGCACGTATGCTAATTTATGCTTGCATACATTTGTGACGACATAAGATGGGTTCGGGAAATCAGACAATATTGATTATTATTGACTTCACAACTTGTAGCGTCAATCGTGGACAAAACCTGTTGAGAAAATTTACAGACATGTACAAGTTTGGTTCTATAAGAATGAATTTATGCCTTTTATTCACTATAATGCCCCTTCCCCCTGGACAATGTTGGATTTAGTTCGCATGTAATGTGAGGTCAATATATACAACATTTAATGGGGGAAAGGGGGCTCACAAAGCCATGTAAAAATCATTGTAAGCAGTTGATAGTGTTTTTTCTAAATTTTCTTAACAGTTTTGTCCACGATTGTCTTTAAAATGGTAGGCAAGCAGGCACAAGTTCATCTTGCAAACTCAGGTGTTTTAGATTTAATGCATGGTAACGAGCGAAACAAGACAGGTAGATATAGCATCCAGGCGACAAAATCAGGCTGCTTTATTATGGTATTTAAAATTACGGGTATACACGTAAGGGTTTTATGTTACAATGTGACAGGTCCAGCTGCTACACTTAGTTTCCTCATTAATGCTGAAAAGCATGGCACATAACATTGCACCAGCTGAGGACATGCCTATGTGAACACATTTAACAAATGATACTGAAGTTTCTTTAGAAAGAAATAGTGAGTCGTCAATGTCGAAAGAGTTAGATTGTAGAAGTGTTCGGAGAGTTTATTTGATAACCTATAGCCAAGCCAATCTCGTTAAATTTCCTACGCGGCGATCATTTGCTCACGCGGTCAATTCAATCCTTAGATAGTAACAAGATATATATATCCTCGGCTTAGTGAACTCTGAATAGTTTTAGAGCTTTACTGATACCATCAGATATGTAGCCGGTTAAATCAATAATGCGCTTTGTTATAGCATCCATATGTTTTTGATAGACAGTATGACGTAGCCATAGTGTACAATTCGCCACTGGGAATGGTTAACCGCTCGCTAGAACAGGATTTAAGACCAAAAAAAACATTCAGATGAATTTTGCTTCCTCAGCATTGGTTTTTAATGCTTTACGTTGCAATATACAACGTGAAATTAGGCACAGTAGCTTAAGTATTTGCTAAAATACAACGGTTAACCACTGTTAACCACTAGCATTAAACATAGATCATGTTCAGTTTTCCTTACGAGTATTGCGGTTAACCCTGGTTAACCGTGGTTATCCGTTGTAAAATAGTTCATTTGTAGTTAATACATTACGTGTTGTGGTATAATCTGCCAGCAATACATTCTTAGGCTATGGGAGTGTAAATGTTGAAGGCAAACGTTCAATTTAATCGTACAAGCCATCACACACAATGGTTAACCGTGGTTAATCGTGAAACGCGACGCGCAAGAATTATGATTGTATCGCGACTTTTCTGTACAAGTTAACAATTTGAATCTTATTTAATAGAACTATAACTATACTGTAGTTTGTAGAACATACATTAACATCTCACATACTCTTTATGCTATTAGACGCGTAATCATTATGATATATGCCTATATAGGTAATGAAAAATAACTGGCAATTAGGCACAATATAATACAAATTGCTTATGTGAAATGATATCATTTTACAGACAGCACATAGTTACGTTTAATATTTGATTCTGTTTCCTTTCTTACATATAATCATTTCTATACGCTTACTCATGCTTTCTATAATCTTGTCAATTTGATTTTTATCAAAATTAATTATTGTGTGTTTAGCTCGCTCGTGTGGCGAATTCTTCAAAAGTTTCCTTCGTCATGTTCCGTGCAATTGCATGTTTGTTCAGCTGCCGTTTTATGAGGTGGAACAAATTTTCTATGGGGTTTATATCTGGCCTGCGTGGAGGTATTGAGAGCAATTTTGCACGTATTGATTTCATCGCCATTCTAACCGCTGCACTATTTTAGCTTGGGTCCCCGTCTTGCAACCAAAGACGGGAGCGACCTTTTTTAGCCTTTTTGAACATTCTACGAAATTCCTTTAACACAAGACTCTTAAAATATTGCCCATCTAACTTCTCATATTGGTCACAAAGCACAACGCCGGCCTCGTGGGTAATTGCAACCATCATTTTGACAAGTCTACCACCAGACCCTTCGTGACTACCCTTGGCCGTACACCCTCTATTTAGTCCCTAATTCATTTGGTTTTCTCCAGATTCGGCCTTTTGGTGCCTTAGCTTCGTCCGCTGGATTTGTTTTGTGTGTGAAACTCACCCCCATCCAGATAAAATGCAATTTTTTCGTCCAAACATCACTGCTGCACTGATTTCTCATCATTTTTGCAAACTTGTATCGCTTTCGAACATCCTTCTTACTTAATATACCTTTCTTTTGAGTTTTCAGGTAATAGTACCCATTCTTGTTTAAGAAACGGCGCACTGTACGTGAAGAAATATCGTTACGATTTATTCCTGAAGTAAGGAGTAATTTCTCAGACGTAAAATTACTATTTTCTTCTCTCAAAATATTAATGTTTCGTATTATAGAGCGTTTCTGCCTCAAAGTAAGCTTTTCGGGCCGACCACCGCATTTCCTTTTTTTCTGTTTAGTTTCGATATCTTTTGTAAATTTGTTATCCCAGATTCGATATACAATTGCTAAAGATACTTTACATTCATCTGCAACTTCCTTAGCTTTGTAAGATTTAGTCTTGCCCAATAGCTGAATGTAAGCTCTTTTTTCAGCTGAAAACTTCCCAGTAAACACCATATTGAAAGCAATCCAAAATATTACACATATTTTTATGACGTCATTAATTACCTAATAATTATACGTAATTGGTACTGAGACTCAAAGTATTACACTACACAAATATCAATTTAAGACCTTAGTTGCTGCGCCAATATAGGCTCTAAATGTCTTCAAAATATTACGCATAGAAGGCATTGGAAGCCAGACAATCGTGGACAAAACCTGTTGAGAAAATTTACAGACATGTACAAGTTTGGTTCTATAAGAATGAATTTATGCCTTTTATTCACTATAACCCCCCTTCCCCCTGGACAATGTTGGATTTAGTTCGCATGTAATGTGAGGTCAATATATACAACATTGAATGGGGGAAAGGGGGCTCACAAAGCCATGTAAAAATCATTGTAAGCAGTTGATAGTGTTTTTTCTAAATTTTCTTAACAGTTTTGTCCACGATTGATGAATATCTTGTTGAAATGGAAAGTAACGGGGACATCGAATTGGATAATTGTACAACAGCTCTACCTCATTGTCTTGCGGCCATATTTTTAAAAATATTTGCAATAAACGTGCGCATTTCATCTGTTGAAACTCTCTCCTGTCATTAGACTCTTCAAAGAACGATGACTTTGCTGTGGCATAGCTCGGGTTTTATGCAACGCAAAAGAAAACAAATACCACCATTCGAATCAGCATTTAAAGCTTTATCGAAAGGTCTTTCTGGCTTTTCTATACAGTGTAATGCAGCCAATGTACGGCCGTTTAGACTATATGAAATGTGATATCTTGTAAAATATTTGTAGACGTCACTGTCAATAAAGATACATTGTAAACAGTTACATTTCATTGGAAAATATCTCCGCTTTTTCCACGGTTTGGTTCTTGGCAATTGTACCAGCGGAATCACTTTGAAAAGCATATTTAGAGAGCTATATTTCACAACTATACCCGCTCAACTCGCTGAGATAGCTTGAGAATAGTGTCAATAGTGTGTTCGTAACTTCGTACGGAAATTTCCGACAATGTAAAAGTGCTTGTAAATAAACTTCTATTTCATGTATTCAATCGAAATTTTCTTACAAAAGCGTTGCAATATAAGCTTTATTTCTTCACTAACAACCATTGCATGGAAGAATCGCTGTAATTTTGAAATGGTGCGAGTTAATGAGAGTAAGTTTTAATCAAATTTTAAATTCATTCGCAAGCATAGCATTTGACAATAATATCAACCCTCCTATTCGAAAACTTGCTCCCAGACACTATATACCTCACGCTGTCGCATAGGAAAATCGGACCAATAGTATGTATTACAAATGTTGTATTGCGAGAATACTTATATACGTATTCTGTACATATTCAATCAGGAAAAATTAGTTTAATATATACAATGTAGGCGACAAATACTGCATGTAATTTGTACCGCGCGGTTTGCACAAGAGCAAAACTCTGAGGTAGGTAACAATTGAATATCTTGTTCTCGAGTCATCAAGTGTTGACAAGTGGTGAAGATAACATAATCTCATACAACAAAGTTTTACACTGGTATTTATATTCTATGTGCTCACTATAGTTCTTCCCCTGTATAGTCCTTCCTGTTTTTGCTTTTTGTGGTTCTTCAACGCGCTGTCATAGATTAGGAAATGAATAGATGGCTCACGCCTTTCGTAAAGGCGGCTTAGCAAGAACTATAATAAATGTATTGTGAAATTGACATCTGTGCTACTAGATCCTGTATTTTTATAATTCTGATTTATTTTTCCATTCAAAAACCAACAGAAGCAAAAAAAATACAGGATTTAGTAGCATGGATGTCATACATTTTATTATAGTTCTTGCTTGGCCGTCATTACTCTGGCAATAACATGCGTGGGTGCCGGCGGCGTCAAAAACATCAAAGGAGTGAGCCCTCTATTCATTTCCTAATCTATGGCGCTGTACGCGCCCTTTATGCTAATATTTCCTATTGCGTTCTTTGTGGTCGCGCGCCTACGTTTTGCCTGTTTCAGCGCCCTGACTGTTTTTACAAGTTCCATGACAATATTGCTCTTCATTATTGCAAACTGCGACCAGATGAAAACATGTTGTACTGTCCAGTCTACGGTTGTAATAGCGATGCAAAAAAAAAATCCTAATAGGTTACATTTCTTTGCATTCCCAAAAGGAAATTTGGTTGCCCAACAAACTAGAAGAAAAGCGTGGATTGAATTCTGTAAACGTAAAGCGTTTATTCCTTTATCAAATAGCCGAATTTGCTCGCTTCATTTTTTCTGACGATGCGTACGAACCTGGACATTCGCCACAGTTCCTGGAACGTACTGGGTGCGAAGAAACTTTTAGAGTACGATTGAAAAGTAATGCTTTGCCAGCGTTGAATAAACCTCTGGCAGATGCATCCACAAGTAAGGCGAGGATCTTTACAGAAAAAAGACAACGAGAAAAGGTAATTCAATTGATTGATACCTGTTGCCACATTCTAGATGTTAGATACTGACTACGTATTTGCTTTTAATTGCAGGGAGTAGCTGAACTTTTAAATCCCGAAAAATTAGAAGCGGAACAAAGCAATTGCCCAGAAGAAATCACAGTGCCAGAGACACAATATGAGACAACACTGAGCGAAGAGCCCAGCATATCACAGATATTTGACCCTAAAACGTTTCTATTCAACCCTCAACCCTACGCTCAAGAAAAATCAACACAGACGTCAAAGAAACTAGGCAAACGATCAGTTAAAACACAGACAACTCTGACTGCAACGTCCACGTTTTTTCATGTGAAATCTGTTCTACCCCTGCGCAACCGGTTGATGGAACTGAAACTACTGCATGCGATGTAGCTGCAGAGCAAGAAACCGAAGAGGCGACAACTGAAGTTGATACGAAAAGCAGCACAAGCAAAGAATCAGCAACAGGGCACTCTGAGTTTGTTCAAGTTGAGGCGTTGTCAACTGAAAGCAAAGCCGAAGAAAGCTGTGACGACTTGGACCCAGATTGGGATCCAGAAAGGCGTACAATTCTTCAAATAAAGAAATCACCGGAAACCAGATCAAGTTTATCGTTTTCGAAGAAGCAATACTGGAAATATTTAGCAAGTGTGGCCACTGTGGATCTGAGTGCATTGTGACAATGGAAAATCAAATCGGCTCGCTGTGTACAATTTGTAGCAGATGTACGACGGGCGAACATTATTTTGAGTGGACAACTGGTCCATCGTTGTTCAAAATGCCTGCATTCCACTTACTGTTCACATCCAGTATTCTTGCTACAGGTATGGAATCAACGGTGGATAAGTGAAATTTAAAAATCACTTTTCCACCTAGTATAGAACCGATATTATGAGTTTAATAAAATAAATATTTAGTTTCATACATAATTGTTCTTCTCAGATCAAATAACTTTAGCTGGTTTGTTTATACAACATGCAAACTTGTTTTACATTTTTCACTTATCCACCGCTTGAGCTAAACGCCTTTGATACAACCGGCCCCTGTATAGTGGGGTTACTAAACCCCACCGTTTATTGCAACTTCCCCAAACCCTTTTTTGCCATGTCTCGTTGTTTTAGAATAGGCTGATGCATAAACAGTTTTATTTAGTGTATATTTTAAATTTTATAGTCAACGGAGGTAAAAAACTCAAACGCTATGGAGTTAGAATTCCTCAAAAGGCAGCTGAAGTACTTGGATGACAACAACATTGAGGTGACCAAGTTGGTGACAGATCGTCATACTCAAGTCTCTGCTTACATGGCACATCAGAAACCAGAAATCGAACATTCCTATGATGTCTGGCATGTGGCAAAAGGTATAACAATACAATTATCTTGGTTCAATCTGACAATACCAAGAACATTATGCAAATGACCTACAGTAGGTAACCCACAAGTTGCATTTTTTAGTTTGTATGCTTTGTTTATTCAAAATAATTCTAACATCAGCCTACAGTAAGATTGTTTTGACATTTTAAGGTGAAAAGAAAAAATTGATAAAGGTAGCCAAGAAGAAGAAGTTTAAGTCAATCAGGCCCTGGATTGGGGTAGGCCAATTTTTGTGGGACATGAACATAATTATGAAAAAACAAAACAATAGCTAGGCAAACATAAAATGTAACTAATATAAAATAATACTGATGAGTTTTTGGATAATGGTACAGTGGTACACATCTTATTGCATTTTTGTGTTTATTTTCATGATAGTCAATTGTCAATCATGTTTATTGGGTTGGTGCTTCATGCAAATCTGAGGATGAAAGGGAAGAAAAATGGCACAGCATTTTAAACCATATTGTAAACATTCACAAGCATGCTGGTCATACGATTTTCAAGGAATGTCTTCATGGCCCACTTGAAAGGGAATGGCTTAAGCAAGGTTGGGAAAAATTTTATTACTTATTAGTATAATTATATATTCTTACAGTGCAGGTCAATTATTAAGGCAGCCCATTTTGTCCTGCTATAAAAATTACCGTAGCTAGACAAAATACTGTAGTTGGGCTAGTTTTGTCACTGGTATAGGCACATAACAGTGACAGTGCATTAAACTTTACTGTTTTTTGCAGGTTCAGCTAATTATAAAATGTTGGAAGAAATGCTGACCAAACCTCGACTTATTACTGCCATTAGAAAGTTGTCACAATACCACCAGACATCTGGACTGGAGGCCAAACATGCTCTGGACAACTTATTCGCTTCAAAAAACACCTATCATTCTTATCATTCATTGAGTGCAAGGTAGGTTATATTGCTTACAAATGTTATTGGCCAATGGTCTTTGGCACACCATGTCACCTTTTTTTTTATTTTAACAGGTTATACTGCTTAAACTTACACTTCAATGAAAACAGCAATAGGAAGCAAGCAACAACTGCAGGAAACCTTAGATGGGCAATTGCTTATCCTAAGGCATTTAAAGGCGAAAAGGCTGTTGCAACTTCACAACTGCAGCATATATATTTTTGGAGCAATTATAGAATACCTGGCCAGTTCAAGACCCTAACATTAACTCTGACCCAAACCCTAACACTTACGCTAATCCTAATCCTATGTGGCCAGGTATTCTATAATTGTACCATATTTTTAGTCTTTTATTTGGTGGCAGTAGGGCATTAATATTATTTCAAACTTAATTTTTAAATATGTTATAACACAATTTAATGCAACTTTAATATACAAATTTTACAGGATATATACAATTGATATTGAATCAAGCTCTCCAGCTAAGAACAAAGTATCCCACTCTTAGGAAGGCCAAGGCACATGCAAATGAAGTGCTACCTGCTGAACCAGAATCTCTCATGGACCAGTACTTGGCAGGAAAAGAACGACATTCTAAGGAACTAGTGGTGGCCAGCAGAAGGTCCCGTTTCAGTAAGCCAGCCCTACCTACAAGTCAAACACAAAGATCAGTGACCAAGGCATGTTTTTGCAAGGGTAAATGTGCTACAAATAAGTGTAATTGTAGGGTAATGGATGTTTTGTGTGACAGCAATTGCAGGTGTAAGTTGGAAAAATCGTGAATAAAACTAGATTGGTGTTTGAAAGGTTATCACAAGGTTATAATATATTAAGGGAATTTGGGTCCCGCAAGTAAGGTTTGGCAAATTTTTCTCATTTAGGTTAGGGTTAAAGTGCAAAATTCCATAATCATTGTTTGAGTGTACACATGAACCTTTTCCTCTGATCAGGGGTGGAAAAATATTTCTCTTTCTGGGACCATTGATCTGATCTTAAGTTTGCCCCCTCAATCAGCCTAAATTTGATTTCATATTTGATATTTTGTGCATGGGTTTCTGCTTTTACACTAGCAGAGACTTTCTGCCCAAAACTTTCTGCTTCAACTGATGCAGTGCAAGATGAAATATTGTCAGGACCCATGTACAAATTCATCTGAAATGTTTTACAAATGCAAAATATTTTCTGGGAACCCCATGTTCTGGGACCAATAGTCTGATACATTTTATTATTTATCTTAAGGGCAATATTTAATTACAATGACAAATGGAATAAAGTCATGTAAACGTAAGAAATTACCGTTTCGATCTCTTGGCATATTTAAAATGTGTATAAAGGCCATCAGTGGATGCGAAGCGCTCCCTAATTTTGGAGTAAACACAAGCAGGAAACGGTCTTCGATTCTTTTTCCCCAAAATCTGGAAAACCCAGCGAGAACATCGACGATATGCGACGAGTCTGTATAGTTTGTGCATTCTTTCCAAATCTTCATCATCGAGAGGGTAGTTTTCCTCAAAATACTGACAAACATCTATTTTCAAAACGCTCTGTGATAGCATATTGTCTTTAAAGTCTGAATGTCCGGTCAGACATTTTTGCCTTGTAACTCTACCTGATCAAGAAGTACTTCGTACTCGTCGTACTCCAGCGCCTTCTCGTAGCAACAAAAACATTCAACAGCCTTAGTGGATAGTGAGCAATGACCGCATTTACACCAACTAAGATCTAAAAGGCACCAGGCATTTGCTCTTTCAAACTCGTGGTCGACATCCTCGTCAGATGAGGTTGTAAGATCACTCTGATCAGTATCACTGTCGTCGCTAGCATCGCTTGTTTTTGTCGACGGCTCTGGCTCAAATTGATAGGGTTATATCTCTCCTACTTGGTTCTCATGAATTCTATCCATTACTCTCGTCAAAAACTAGAAATCCTTTAGTAAAACGCTTAAAACCACAATATACACTATACTAAAATATATTGTTGTCATTCAGAAACCCATCCTATGACGTCACATCTGCCAATTTAGCTCACAGATAATTTTTTCAAAAATTGATCCAAAATGGCGCCCAATTTAAAAATTAAAACGCACATAACTCATGAATAGAGGATTTTGAAAGCGAATTGTTATCATATCCATTATAAGTTATCGTAACACTTTTAAAATAGCCAATAAAAATTTTTGTTGCCAATGTCCTTTAAGGATAATAGATAGCTTATTTTTATTATCTTTATTTGCATGACATTTGCCTGGCTTTTGTTCTGTGTAACAGCAGTTAATTGGCTTCCTTGTTTTTACGAACTCGCTTTTGAGCGGAAAAACATTTTCATCTGTTGTTCAAGCGGTTTGCTTAGAGTGCATCACGGTTGATAGACCTAGTTGCAATCATTAATTCTTGCACAAAACATTGCCATTAATAAGCCATAATAAGATGGAAGGAAAGTCGTATGCTGATGCAGTCAAGAAAAATTTGGTCGACGAAGAAACTGCAATGGAAATTGCTTTTTGGCGATCTCTTCAAGACAAGGTATTGCATTTAAAGTATTCTAACTACACATTGCAACGGGTTATATGATATGTGTGTCTGGCGTAGCATGATATGCAGATTCCCGATATTGTGAATTGTTCTACAATTGTTTAGACTAAAAGTAAATTGTAATGCAATGATAATGCTAATATTTGTCTGTCCTTTGCAGTTATAATGCGGTAAAATGTATACACATGATATTATTAGGAAATGGTTACACTCCTTTTGCATTACATGTATTAGAGGTCACGTCTTACTCTTAACGATGACTTTTTGAACAAAATTTTTGTACAAATGACTTTGAACAAAATGCTGACTTGGCAAAAACAAACTTTCAAGCGCCATAAATATTTTTGTAAACACTTGTAGTACAGATATTCCAAAAATATTAAGCATCCAGCATTTACTTAATTTTCAAATTTTGTGATGCCATGCTACGTAGTAAGTGCTATAAAAACGAACGCTGTTTGAGTGCATGCAGAAATTGAGAAAATAGCTCTAATGTAATAAGTTAATCGCACATGCACTCAGTCGAATCAGTTTATCTGATTTGTTGAAATCTCACCTGAATTAACCCCCCCCCCCATTACATCTCAGCATTTTTCGAAACTATTCTGATTTGCAATAAAACGCACTTAAAATTTGTTTTGAAACTCTCAAATTTTCAAAATCGCCTTTTTGCACAATTAAAACTCCAATTTTTTCGACATGGTCTCTATTTTTGTCCAACTCTAATAAAGTGCCACACTGAATGCTATCGCATGTAATATTTCTCTTGGTTTGCCAACATAAATACTATAAGATCATGTCCCCCTCCCCCTCCTGCCGACTCGAAATGCATAAACTCGGGAAATAGACTGGTTGAAGCATGGGTAGTGATGCTGTCTTGCAGGAGCTCGTCAGCATTTAATTTTCTCATATCTTTTTCTTTTTGTAGCATTCAAAATCGGATAAGTTTAATTTAGAAGATTTTAGTGGAGAACATAATTCGGTTATGGTAAGACGGCAAATTTCTTTTGGCAGTACCATATTTGATTTTTTTGTATACCTTTCATTATATTGAGTAGTAAAACAAAGAGAAAACATATCCATGAACTTTCCTTATGATGATATAGTAATCCACTTGTCAGTTCGTACCCCCCTTCTTATGTGAATGATTTGTCATATAAAAACCATGTAGAGTGATGATAGTACCACGAAGGGTGAACAAAGTCCATCTATATTGAGATCACTACGGGGTCCCACTGACGAATACCGACCAATAAAACCAAGCTTCGGCAAAGTAAGTGGCTTCAAATGCCAGTGCATAATCAATAGCGAAACTGGAACATACGACTTTGTAACCTAGACAACTTCTTAAATTACAACAATTAAATTACATGCTTTCTCATCAGAAAGAAGCATTGACATTTGAGTCCTGGGACGAAGAAGGCATAAAGACGTCCTGGAAAACCCGTTCTCCCTTCGGGTCGGGCATTTTGGAAAGGAAAACAGAAACGTGATAGCCCCAGTGAAATGACTAGGTATATATCTTCTTATTATAATATTTTTGCCCCTGAAAAACAGTGAACGTTGGAACGTTATTGATCATGCACTCCTTTTTCTTTTCAATTAAGAGATGTTTTCCAGCGAAAACGAACTCCAACATTTTCCAGCGATTTCAGGCAAGGTAAACGTTTACATCTTGCAAATAATGTTATCTAAAATTTAGTAACTTCAGAGTTACAGGGATATCTCCAATCTTGTTCCCCGAGCTTGCGATCCCTTGGGAAGGAAACGGAGGTTCTTGGCTCTGGGATAATCCGTGATCGACATACAAAAAACTGTATGTCGCCCGTACTGCGCATGCGTCGGAAATAAATAGATTCAATAAGTTTCTAAAGTTTTTTGGAACAGTATTTTTATTTTATTTGTAATGTCAGAGGAAAATATTAGTTTATTTCATTCTGTGTTGGACGAAGCGTTAGAGCAACTGGGTAAGAAGAATCTCAACTTGAAGGAGTGTCAATACGAAGCGGTAAAGGCTACTGTTGTCGACCGGAAAGACACGATCTGTATCTTGCCTACTGGTTGTGATAAGTCACTTATACCAGTTTCTTCCCTTCGTCTTATTGAATCTATTTATTTCCAACTCATGCGCAGTACAGGCGACATACAGTTTTTTGTTTGTCGACCACGGATTATTCCAGAGTCCTGGGTACGAGGCTGGAGATATTGCTAGGTTTGATCGTTTATTAATTTTAATTTAATAAATTTTTAGTGAGCAAAAGTTCTGACTCTGGTGACAGCGAGTTACAGGTACTATTTATGGCATAACTTTCTGGTCTTTAATATGGCATACTGCAGGACAGTATTCTTGCATGGTCATGTGACCTAAATATCTTTGTAGCCTTACTAATTATTCATGAATTTTATGTCTGCATAACCCAATTTATCAATGCTATACAGCATGGGAGCTCGAAAGATAATGGTATAAAATATTTAATTAATGTGGAATCTCACTTATCACACGAAAGTGATCAAACTTAAAGAATACTTATATCGTCACTGCTATTTTCTTTAACGCGATCGTAACACTAAGAAGGGCATGTGGACATTCAAACGCATTTCGGGTGGAATGAAAGTGAATTTCACTATATAGATTCTAAGTTGTTTGTGTGTCCTTTTGTGTGTTCTTTAGAACACACTTCATGCCAGCCGCATAGCAACTATGAGCCAGCAAAACAAATATAACAAGGGGGGAGAACCCAGCAAGACACCTCAAAAGGTATGACTAAAAATATGAAATGCTATCATACAAAAACTATTTAAAAAGCTGTTATTTTTCTGTTTGCATTGTAGGTAAACCTAACACCCAGCAAGAGAAGAAAAGTTGTGGAAACAATAACCCTAAGCAGTGATGAATCTCTAATTGCTGTTTCTCTGAAGATAAGGTGAGATATGTGACTTAAAAGTGCTTTACCTATTAGGTGCATTACAAGCTAATAACTTATTACATAGTTACACGTATTAGCTATTGCCCATTTAATTTAACTGTTTTTACTTTTTTTACACAGAAAGGCCAAACCAAAGACAAAGAAAGTTAGTTCACAATAAAAAATGGCTTTATTAAACTGTAGTAAATTGGTTGATAAGTTGAATTGTAGCTAGTATTTTACAAACCTTGTTAAGAGATTGGGATAAAACGCTGATATAACCCCGATAAGCTGAATGACTGAAACTGCATTAAAGCTAAAACTGAAATAGGGATAAAACGCTGAAAATAACAGTCTGCAATGTGACTTTCATTTTTGGTAGAAATCATGCAACTGACGAGATATATACGATGAGATATATAGAAAATAAGGATAGAAATTAAATAAGTGTTTGAAAACCCGCGTTGCAGCCAACCTGATTATAAGAACACATATTACACCGAATCAGCGAATGTTGATAAGTCATGCTGAAAAGATTGTGTGTTTTTAAAACTATAACAGTGTTTAAGTTAAGTGCTCGTCGATAAAACGAACAGCGAATTTATTTTAAAGCGTTTTATCCCCATTCAGCATTTTATTCTCATTTCAGTTTCAGCCATTCAGTTTCAGCATTATCCCAACCTCCAAGTTAAGAGGGCTTTATGGCTACCTAAAGACACCAGCCGAAGGCGAGCGGTTTTAAACGTCGATAAAGCCAGATCACGATGTTTGTAAATGACTTATAAACTTGCTTCGTTGATATCTCTGGTTCAATATAATATAAATTACAGCATACTATTGGTGACCATGCCTTAGAAGCCTTAAATAGCTAAGTAAGACTTGTCAATGAGAGCTATTTCAATTCCTGCCCTATTTCGATTCTTGCCAGGGGACCTTGTGTTGCACTTTTTGCAGCTGTTCGTGCATGGTCAGGAATTAAAAATTGTACATACTGTACAGTAAACTCTCTTGGATTTCTGTTTAATCCAATAATCCGCGTATAATAGACCACATACACCTTCTACGAAATAAACATGATTGTATCTATATATAAGCATACTGAATAAATCAGTACGTGTTTTCAGTGTCTTTAATCTTTCTCGTAGTATTAAAAGGTCCTCATATTACACTGTTTCCAGAGGTTAATTGGATGATCATCATATATATAAATTATTAATGAGTTTTTGAATAAATGCATGTACTAGTGCTATTTATTGTATATTTCTAATTGCAGAACATGCTTTTTTTGCAGAAAGGCATTCCTTCTAAACAGACAAAGACGAAGGACAAGTGTGGAAGTGACATGCATCAACCCAACCAGAAACTTAGGTAGCGTCATATAGTAAAAATACTTGATGAACAGTAATAAGTGGAAATAATATTATTGTGGGAACTTACGGTGTTAAAATCATCATAGGAAATGCAACTGCCAGTGTGTGATAATATTAATGCATAAATTTGCGAAAGAAAATTTATATTTTACGAGCAACTCAAAGTAAACGTTTGACTTCATTTATGGGGGGCCAACCACCGTATATTACCACCGTATTAAGACAACAATACATTTACATTACCTTGTTTTTTATTCATGAGTTATTATAATTTAGTGAGAGCGCGATCATTTGAATATTGTCAGTAGAGGTTAAAGATGTTGTTATCGCCGCAAAATATACAATAAATCATGCTATTTTTCTTTTTAGTCCATCTTTAGAGTCTGATGATGAAATGTACAAACAGATTGATACAGATTCATCTGTGGAAGAACTTATGCTTTGCCAAGGAATATCATCAACAAACACGGAAAATAATACAGCTGACATAACGTTAGTATAAATTAGAAGCCTTAGTTTTACAAATTTGTTGCCAAGAATGATACCCAGTTTGAGCAACTTTACAATTTAATATTCTAAAATACGTAGTTTTCTCTAAATCCCCCTACCTCTAGGGGTCACGTGCCTTTAACATACCTTCAAGTGCCAAATCTCTAGGCCAACAAACCGAAGATGGTGCACTCGACGCTACCACTCCAAAGCCTACTTTCTCTTTGACCACTCTCTCCTGCCAAGCACAGCGAGCCCAAATAATGTTTCGACCCAAATTATGCCCCTTGTTTTATTTAACTTTTCAGTCTAATGACTGAAGGGAAAGGACAACAGGACATAAGTCCCTAATCAAGTCCCCCCAAAAACTTACATTACATACAAATACGTATTACAAGCAGAAATAAACATGAGCATTAGAATATACAACAATTACATCTACGAGCAACAGTTATTTTGCAAAGAACGACATTTGCTACACACAGTTTTCCAAGTTCTAGGACGATCTACATCGAAGAAAGTGTTCAACCTGTTAGTGTAAAATAAATAAAGTTTAGATTTAAGTATAGCAACTGAAGAGGAACATTTGATATCTGTGGGTAAATTGTTCCATAAAAATACAATTCTGTTAAAGTATGAGTTCCTGAAGAGGGAGGTTTTGCAAAGGTTTGGACGAAAATCACCAGAACTGGAACGAGTGGAGTGATGAAGAGGCTGCGTAATATACGGCTGATGTCAAGATCATACAGTCCGCATTTACATTTGTAAAGCAAGATGATATCTTTAATTTCATGCCAGAATGATATTGGGATTAAGTTAAGCTTTTTCAAACGATCAACTTAGAACGTTTCGTAGTCCTGAAGTACGAACTTTGTAGCGCGATGTTGAATTCCTTCAAGACGAAGAAGGTCGGCGGACGGACCTTGTGGAGCCCAGATTTCACAACGGAACGACAAGTGAGAGCGCACCAAAGACAGGTATAAAAGGCGGCGAGCACGCACGTCGGTAAGGTGAAAGCATTTGCGCCGTAAAAAACCCAGCATTCTGTTTGCTTTTGCAATGACATTGATGATGTGAGGGGACCATTTTAAATTGTTCTTCACCAGTATACCCAAATCGCCCTGTGTGGAGGAAGACTTTATAAGTTGCTGGTTTAGGGAGTAGTCTTGAGGTGGAATTGGGGTTTTCTTTCGTGAAAATCTGAGTGTCGCACACCTCTTGGCGTTGAAATGTAGGTCCCATGTCTGCGACCATTGATGGAGGGAATTCAGGTCATCTTGAAGAAGATCTCTATCTCGTGGGTGGGAAATTTGACGATAACATTTGCTATCATTGGCAAACATGAGAACTATGCTATGGCTGGCTGCGTTTGGCAGGTCGTTTGCCTATATCAAGAACAAAAGTGGACCGAGTACACTACCTTGAGGCAACCCTGATGTCACGTTGAGGAAAGACAATGACACTCCTTCGAGAACCACACGTTGACGTCTTTCGTTCAGATAGTCCACGAACCAACTTAGCAATGAGCCGGAGATACCACGTTGTTTAAGTTTCAAAAGAAGATTTTTATGAGAAACGGTATCGAAGGCTTTAGAAAAGTCCAAGTAAATCACGTCGGCCTCCTGACTAGAGTCTAAGGCTTTACCAACGTCATGCAAAACACCAAGGAGTTGGGTGACACACGAACGTCTTTTGTGGAAACCATGTTGTAGACTACTTAGCGAAGATTCAACAAACTCGGACACATGGACATGCACAATTTGCTCAAGAAGTTTGAAAACCAGAGACAGCAGGGAAATCGGCCGATAGTTACTGATTAGGTCAACATCACCTTTCTTTGGGTACAGGGACTACATTAGCTTCCTTCCATTCTTGGGGAACTTTATTAAGAGTGAGAGACTTGTTGAACAGTGCCGTTAACGATGGAGCAATCTCATTCGAACACTCTTTCAGCATTCTGGCAGATATCTCGTCAGGACCTGTTGCTTTTTCTGTGGAGAGGTTTGAGAGTATGTAACTAATTTCTTCCGTTCTAACACAAATGCTATCAAGAGTATTTTCACCATAGTTACTAGAACCATCACTAGATGAACGTGGCGCAGCAGGATGGAAAGTGATGTAAAATATTTGTTGAAAGCGACAGCTTTCCTTTCGGCGGTAGTGAACTGTTCGTCATTGTGGGTTAAGGTGACAGGTAGAGAAGAGGCGGTAGTTTTTGCCTTAAAGAACCTCCAGAATTCTTTAGGTTTTTCCTTCACTGAGCTAGCTAGAGAGGAAATATATTCACGCTTCTTTGATCGTATCATGATTTTTATGCTTCCGCGTAGCTCACGATACCAATCCCAAAGTGAAGATGAGTTGGTGGACTTTGCTCTTTTTCTTAACGATTCTTTCTTGTTGAGGGCATGAATAATATCTTCAGTGATGTAGGGAGGCTTGTACGAACTTTTGACCTTGATCTTAGGGATATATTTGTTTACAGTAGCAAGGAAAAGGTCTTTCCATTTAGTCCAGGTGGAGTCAATATCACTTTCATTTTCGACCAGATCTAACAGTGGAAGACATCTCAAAGTAGCACGGAGGGAATCAAAATCACCATTTTTGTAATTGTAGATCATGCGTTTAATCGGTTTGATCACTTTTCTACGCAGATTGATGTCAGAAGTGATAGCTTTATGGTCAGACTTTACACAAGAGGAATTGTCATCTGTCACGGAGATGTTGTCAATTAGATACTCGTTCGTTGTTAGGAGTAAATCTAAAACATTTTGACCACGAGTTGGTGAGTTTACGAGTTGAAATAGCCCAGCTTCTTGTAATACATCAGTGAAACTACTGTCAGTTGAAATGTCCGAAAAGCCTGAACCATCTAACCATTGAATCGAATGATAGTTAAAGTCACTGATAATGATTATATTTTTATATCGGGATTCATTTGCACACTTGAGAAAACGTATAAATTCTTGAAGAAATTCAGGACCAGCATTAGGAGGACGATAGCATTCACACACCAAGACTTTATTAGACAAAGAGTTTATAACAGTGCCAACAATTTCCAAAGAAGTGGAGGAGAATTTAAACTGGTCGGTTTTGATCATATCCTTAACAGCAAGAACAACACCACCGCCATGTTTGTTCTCCCTATCGCGTCTTGAGATCATGTATCCACTTGGCAACAGTTCATGGTTGGAAACGGAACTGTCAAGCCATGTCTCCGTCAAGGCTATAACGTCGAATTGATTGGTTGAAACAATGTCGTGAAACATGTTTAGATTGCCGCTGGTTGTTTAAAACTGTAAGCTAACACTAAACCTGCAAGGGTTAACTTAGTGTTTTAGTTTGTGTATTTCTGTACATTTTAGAGAAAACTGTTATTGATCCAGACAAGATTTCTGAAGAAATGTTTATATAAATTAATAAACAAGATGGTTATGGATAAGTTAACTAGCTTTTGAACAACTAGCTCAAGCTGTATTATATATGCCAGCTTGACTTTACCACTCAATCTACTGACTGATTTCCTATGAATGTTTCCTCTAGGCCATGCAAATTCACAAGCAATGAAAGCCAGCTGTACTATAAAAATAATCCACTCTTTCCGATCTACAAGAAGTTGCCATGTTTAAAGAAAATGTCCAAAGCAGAAAAGGATGGGATTGTGGATGAAGTACACTTTTTAGGGTGGAAATCCCAGGAGAAAAAGTTTGCAAATCGGTCCCACAACAAGTTAAAGAGAATTATGTCTTTCTGGTTGACACAAGTGCACTTAGGTCTCCAAAGGACATAATGGCAGATAACTGCGGGTCCTGGAAAAATGATGGCGTTCATAACTTTTACTTCGAAAAAACAGAATATTCATCTGATTCCTTAAACTCTAGGCGCGGTAATGATGTAGAATTCAGGAAGTTGGACAAGAACGTCGACGAAGGCATTCTCAAAAGCCCATGGTATAAAGTTTGTCGCAAGTACTACAGAAATCGTGACTCCTCAGACTTTAGAAGAGTTATTTCTTATATTATAGGTAATTAAAGTTTCTCGAGTTTCTATGTGGGAAACTGCTGACAATGTGTAAAAAACGTGAGAATAGGAAACAAAAACTTCGAAGGAGTATATAAGTCTCTTCACAATAAACCTCACTAATTCTCTTCCATAATTCAATAAAAAATGTAATAATATTTGCAACTTTATTTAACTTCCTTCTCTGAAGTTTTCTCAGTAAATTAGCTTAAGGATGAAAACTGCTTTCCGAATAAAAATTTGAAATAAAACAAGACAAAGTCCACGAAAACCTCTTCGGTGGAAAGCTCAATATATATGACGTTTTTTTATTATTGTTAGACGAACATGGAGCTGAAATGAAACTAGCGATGGTCACTTACCAATTCGACGAGGAGTAACATGCATTTGTCATCAAGTCACACGCAAACAGCAAAGAGAAGGCACCATATCGAAGAATGCAAGGCAGTACTTTTAAAGCAATTGAAACGAAAGTGATGGTGGAAAAACCGTGTCAAGTATTTCAAAGCGTTGCAGAAAGTTCCGGCAATGGCCTGTTTAAAGGGACGCAACCGTCTGCTTGGCCAAGGGCCATGACTCAAATATACAACATCAAGAAACAACAAAAAAAGAAACAGACTTCTGCAGGATCAGACAATATTTGCTCCAATGATCCATATTTTGCACTAATCCTACAATGCAAAGAAAACGAAGCTAACCCAGAAACGTCTTTTGTAAGACGTGTAACAGCCTCTCCCGAACCAACAGCTTTACTTGTCTTAGATTCACAGTTGTCGGATATAAAAAAATTCTGTACAAACCCTTCCAAAATTTAGTATATTACAAGTCGACCCAACCTTTGACCTTGGCCCGTTTCATGTAACTGCTACTCAGTTCAAAAATATTCATCTTGTCGATCGAAGAAGCGGTAAACCTCCTGCAATGGTCGGCCCGTTATACATTCACCGCCAGAAGAAGGAAATGATGTACGAAGCGTTTGTCAATCAACTGCTTGAACTTAAACCAGAGTTAAAATCAATCAAGGCCATCAGAACGGGTGGCGAGGAAGCATTATTTCACACATTTGTAAAAAAAAACGACAATATTATCAACCTTCCCTGTTTTCTTCATGAGAGACAGAACATACACCGACATCTCAAAGCGATCGGTGTTTCCGAATATAACAGGAAAAATATCATGGCAGACCTGTTTGGATGTCAGGTTGGGTCCAAGTTCAAAGAAGGTGTTGTCGATAGTGAAACTGCCGAGGAATTTTGGTTATGGATGGCTCAAATTAAACACATCTGGAAAGAACAAATGGGCAGTAAAGGGGAATAGGTGCATTCGTGGGTGATTAAGTATAAGGCCGACGAAATAGTTAATTCAATGATACGACCAACCTCGTACCCAAGCTCTTTCTTCGGGGAAGGAAAGACCCTGGTCGGGGCTGGTCACGTGAATCCCCAGATTTTGGGGATAAAACGAAATGTGCCTTAGGGAGGGGTGGTTAAGGAGTGGGTATTCAGCATTGGAAGTTTTATTGTGATAACTTGTGCATACACAAAATGTAAAGCGCAACTTTTAAAAAGAATCGATACTTAAATTATATTTTATGTCAATTTCCTACTGCACCTGGATGCCATAGTTTCATATTACATGTCAGGAATGGATTTAAGATCAAATTACATGAGCATATTCATTCACTCGAGTCGATGGCTAGCCAAGACAAAGACACGCCGAAAAAGCTCTACGCTAAGGAAAAAGCACCCGGCAGTATTTTGCGCTGCAGACTTTGTAATTGTGTTGCTCTTCCAAAACACAGCAAAGGTCTGTTTCGCAAGCAGAATCAGGATATTCTACGCAGCGCTGAATTATTTTATGGCGCTAATTTGCCACAACAAGCCGAGCTACCTGACCGCATTTGTGCGGCATGTGAAAGACGGTTGAACAATGCAATGAAATTCCGAAAAGTAATTGCAGAGACTCAGCACACTTTACGGGAAAATGTTCGCAGTAAACGATTACTAGAATTATCTCCGTCTGTTAATCCATCGCCAAAAGTACGTGCAGTTGGAGCTTTGCGTCGCTGGAGCATCGATTTCAATGTGGCGACAACTTCTCAGGTTGAAAATGTAAATCCGGTACATATATCACAGCTGTTGTTTTTCCTTATGCGTATTTTTACTATGCTTGCATAAAATTGAGTATGTAAAGGTTCTTATAGCCTGCAGGTTTAGCTATTTTGTTGAATAGTTAGTTGAATATTTTGCACATAATCACTTTTTATATAGTTTTATTGATCATTTACATTAGCGCGCGGCGCGCTGCTTCTAAGTTCTGTTTCAAAATCTTCTTTTTCTGCGACTACAAAATGAAAACTCAAATATATATAATATATATCAAGCATATGTATTTGATTCTGGCGCTTCCACAGATGTTTGTTTGCATGTATGATGTTGCACTTGCTCAATAGTATGTTGTGATAGTATGCTGTGAACAATAATATTTGTAAACATATTTAATACCGGCATTTCGTTATATTATTGTCTTATTTCTTTGCAATTGTGGTATGTAAGCCTATCCACTCTATTTACTGTTTCAAAGTGATAGCTTTTACAACGCATAATAATTATTTTATTTTAAAATCTTAATAAATTTGAATCTTAAGGCCCAGCTTGAAACCTTGAAAGTGTCAACACGTGTCACCGAGGATGCTAACAAAGAGCTTATTGAAGTAGCTAGGCGAAGCGAAGCATCCGTTTTACGTCAGAGGGGGTACAAAGGATTATCTTCCGACAATTGAATGGCAGATGTTTTAGGGGAATTGGCAAAAAGGTGTCCAGTAGTCTTCAAGGTTCTGTCTGGCCTCCTGGAAAGTACTATAAGTCCTGAAAAGAAGAATCCAGCTATCTGCTTGATTTATGGCATTATCATGTTCTTGAGATGCCATGAATTAAGCAGAATACAAAGAATAAATTCTATTTTGCTGACACAAGGTCAGGCATCAGTTAATGTAAGTAACATATATACCAAAACCTTATCATTAACATAAGACCCCGCCCCCCTTGCCCCTACATATGTGAATGGCTAGTCCGTAATTGTTGTGGTAGAAAGAATTTTGGACACTTGCAATGCTTTTATTATATAATGGTAATAGAACAAATAGGAGTGGAATTAATGCCAAAATCATACAGTGCAGCGGGAGGTTGATTTTCTAATAACAAGCACGACCTGATTTGTTCTATTACTTATTATATATCTTCTGTAATCAAATGGTTTTAAAGAGGAAATTCATCCATTTTGAAAAATTTTGCAGCAAAAAGAAAACAAATTACAAATAGTGGAGTGATTTTCATTGGCTGTAAGCAAGGGTGCGATTACAGCTCACAGAGGGTGCGATTAATGCTCTAATAATTTTGGTCTTTTTAGCTGGTGGCGCAGCTTCACAAGTATGGATTCTGCCTGGAGCCCAAAATGAAGTATAGCATCTTTGATGATCTTGGCAATCATTTTGTTGATCGTGCCATTGAATTGGTAAAATCTGGCCACAAGTTTGTTTACATCCTGGACAACATTGATTGGGAAGAAAAAACCCATGACATGAGGCAGAAGATACAAAACCAAAGTGTACATGCTGTTGCTACCACCATTGTTTTCAACCGGATTCCAGATCGAAGCCTGCCTGATTCTGGTCCACAAAAAGATATCCATAACTGTAATATCCATGAGCTGGTTGCCCTCAGTGATTGTGAGATGCAGACAATAAGACACTGTTACCGCGCAATATTGGCAAAACTGTTGTTTGAGCATTTTTCTGCATTTGAGATGTTCAAACCCTTTACTCCTAAAGCACCAGATTCCTGCTACATTAACGAAATGGCAATAAAGTCCGAAATTGTTACGATGCCTATCTTGTTGAAGGATGAGAAGAAGTATTCAGACTGTGTGGACATACTAGATCAGCTGGAAAATTGGACAGAGGAAATTTATTCATCTGCTGGGTTGTGTTTACCTTCTGCTAAACCTAATGACAGTACTACCCCTATGACTGCAGTCCATTCCAGACCTGATCAACCTGCCTCCCATGCTCCACCAGCAATATCCAAAAGTGATCCATTGCATGGTGTGAAAATACCATGCTTTGGTGACCAACTCACTCGTGTTAGGATGGCTGGGTCTAAAGATCTACGTGCTGGATGTCATTCAGCGAAGCAGAGGCTTGACCATTTATATCCTTTTTGTATAGTCGATTGGCATACAAAGAGAAGCTTTTTAAAGGTACAATGTAATTTCTGTGTAGTTTTTTGAGACGAACTTATTCGTACATCATGTGATATTAATATTAAATATTTATATCCCATGCAATGATTACATGCCATTGGGTATTCCTTATAAATCATCTTTTGACCACCTTTATTGTTATTCTGAATTTGGCATTTATTCCATAACAACAGTTTGTTGCTGATATTTATGTTTTTTTGGCATTGCAAATTCATGATCACAATATAAAACAAAGTTGCAAAAACCACAGAATGCACCTCAACTTAGGAGTGTGCTTTACTAGATCTGAATGGTTCTATCTATTTTAGGCTGAATTAAGAACCTTGGTTTGGTCTTAGTTTTAGTTCTTATGAAACAGAAATATTTGAATAATTTGCTCAATAAATTATACCACAGCTACTTCAAATGTGAAATGCACAAAAATTATCTATATATACTGTTGATGAAATTTTAGTCTGCTTCACAAATTTGCCCCCCCCCCCCCCCCTCTCCTTACATCTCCATATATTTTCATTCATATTTGTTCAATTTTTTTTTAATTTACCAACTGAAATTTCCTTTGATTGCACAGGTGTATGTTTTACTATCTAATGAATACAAAATTTGAGAATTTGTTATGTTCACTCACTAAACATTGCTGTGCACATGATTGTACATTGTATAAATTGTTTTTTATTTGTGTGTGTGACTTTTTTTAGACAATCTTCAAGCGACTATACAAGAATTCTGGGAGAGAGAAGGGAACCCTTAGATTCTTTAGGGAAAAGTTAAATCGGCGAAATGTTACGGTTGACGTCAAACACTATGAGGACTTTGAGCAGCTGTTTTTCAGTGTTGGTTTGTGTTTTGTAATTGAAGCCCTTTTGGAATTTTTTCAAATGGCTGATACAAAACAAAAACCAACAGCAAATAGTCCTCATAGTGTTAAATGCCTTACTGAAGCATATCAAAAAAGTTATGTCAATAACATTTTGGACAAATTTCTGGACAAATATGTTTGTATTGACAATGATTATGTATCAGAGGATGGAGTTTGGTCTTATGGTGTCAACATCATTCGGTCATTTCTGGTCCTGGCAGATATTAAGGATGCTGTAGCCATTGGCAATGGAGAGTACCTGTCTATCCTTAGAAAACAGCTGTTGGTGCATTTTTTTTCAAATCCTGGTTTTAATGAATTTTCAATTGAAATGTTCATTAACATCCTGCAGTGCAATGTTTTACTGTCAGAAGCTGAGGCTGAACACTGTAAGTGGGCTGCCACAGTAAATTGGAAAGGTGGTGCTGGAAAGAACATTGAAATTGACTTGTTTCAAGAAAATCGAAATGCTGAAATGAAAGAGCTTATAAAGTCAATGGGGGCAAACAAGATGGAGAAGGCTATAAGCAGAGCAAGCAAGGCATTAGGAGGAGTCAGCAAAGTAGTCGAAGCATTCGAAAGCCAGGTAAATATAACAAAAAAGTCATCAGCTCATTCACACAGATCATCATCAGAGGATGAAAAATTGATCAGTAGGGATCTGAGGAGTTTGAGGCCTTTTAGAAAGGAGGATGGCCGACAGTTTGAGTCTTTTGCTGGTGTTTCCTGCAACCCTACGAATTCCTTTAACAAGGAAAAATTTAAGGAATGGATTGAAAAACACAAGAACAACATTATTATGAGCAGCTGGGAAATTTGCCACCGCTGTGCAAAAATATTGTTGGCGGCTGAACACAAAATGTAATTAGCATATTATTTGCGAAATACAGATTGGTTTCAGAGGTGCTCGGAATTTAGTTTCTTTGACGAGCCAGTTATAATTTTGTTCACAATTTTTCATTGATTTCAGTAAAGGACTGATAAAGCTGTCAGTTAATCATATTTTGAAGTGATGACATCGTCTGTTGAAGCAAATTTCCAAACTTTGACATGTAAGTGGGTTGCCAAGAATTAAGCGCGATGTTGAATTTACGTTTGACTTAATACTGAAAAATTTAGCTTTTGCTCCAAAAAGATATTTGTTTCCTGTTACTTCCAATATGTTTATGTTTCTTTCGAAACCAATTTTTTTGTTTTATAAATTCCGCTAATGGCCAATTGTTTGTTGTGAAACTCGCTACTGGAAAAGTACTTTAAATTACGGTTGTTGTTGAAATGGTCGTGAAAGTGATAAAACATCCACAATCACGTGGGCCGTCAGTGCAATGATGTCTTTGATACTGTATAAATGTTTTCGTACAAATGGCAAAGATATTTTTCAATTGACTAATGCGTTTAGTCGATCGATTTCAATGACATTTTTGTATTGACGTTCGAGTACGAGCGTTGACTAGTTTGAGTCGAATTTTAAAAAATCAGCCTTTTGCTCCAACATGATTTTAGCTCGAACTTGGCCTTCATGTTTATATCTACTCACCTGATTTGTTAGCTTGTTCTTAAAAATTACGCTAAAAGGTCGTTTAGTCCACTGAAAATGCTTGTGATCCATGTTTGTTATATGATTTTTAAATACCACGCGTAAATCACGCAATTTCCACGCGTTCACGCAGGCTTATCTGGCGCATGCTCAGACAAATTTCCCAGCTGCTATTATTATGTACTATCCTAGTGCCTTTAATGAATCAGACCAGTCTGCAGACTGAATTAACAGTACGGGAAATAACATTTGTACATGTACAGTCGAGTATTTACCTAATTAACAATTAGACTGTGAGCTCGAGATTTCTATGGGGTGATAGTTGATGAGAGTCGAATCTGAATCAACTATCAATGCATAGAAATTGAGACCGCATAATCTAATTGTTTTAGTAGAATCTGAGATTAATAATTGATTCACAAGCCATTTTGTTAAAAATAATACTACATATTGTCTTTGAATTGAAAAAAAATGTGCCAGGAAAATTGTTTTGCTACTTGCTATCTATTGAGGAACAGATAGTGACTAGAGTAGCTAATCAATTACAGCATTTGCATTATTATGCAGTATGATTCGACTAATGATGGTTATATAAATTATCAAAAGTTTTGTCAAAATTGATTTATCTTTTTACTCTGTACATAACAAAAATGTTTTGTCAAAAACCACGGCCGTTAAGAAAATATAAAAATTGCAATTCAAAATAGTAATACAACAAGACAACTTAACTCATATTTTGAATTGCAAGATGACTATATTCTTCTGAATTTACTTTTTATATTATTGACAGTTGTCACACAAAATGTAATTTAATAGCTGGTAAAAAAATTTCTACACACTTTTGTCAAAGCCATCTTTTTACAGTGTAGCACATTCATTACACAAAATATAATGATAAATAGTTGATAGATTGTAAGATATCTCCTTTGTAAAACAACATTGTTCAAATGCATGGCACCATTGTAAATAAAATAACTAATGTAATTCAAGTAATTATAGACAAAACAAAGCATGAAATAGATAAATCTAATATTTTTATTAAATATTTAACATTTTAACATTATTGCAAAGTCTTCATACTAAAACTAAGTGAATGGTGATTTTGCAATAAGATTAAAATATTAAAATTTTTTATGAAAATTTGATATCTTGGATTTATCTAGATATAATTTTTCTAGAGTTTGCTTGCCTTTTAATATCTATTTATATGTTAATTGATGAAGAAATCAGTTCTTCTCATGAATAAGTCAATATTATATTTTATAAAATTATCTGTCTACACAAGTAAGAGCAAAGAGTTATCCAAACATTTAGGGCATTCGCATTGTTCTTTGCATATGCTACAGCAAAGATGTAATGGTTTTTTACAAGTAGAATATTTGAAATCCAATGATTCCAGCAATAACTTTCTTAAGCACTCATGCTCTCTTGCACAAAATTTCCGCATATCATCTTGCATGTTAACTCTATTCTTGCTAATATCACGGTTGTTATAATACAGGCTAGCAGATGAAGGTTTGCCATCCCTCCAAGCACGTCCAGTCTCCTGGAAGTATGCTTTCACGCTACATGGTGGGCCAATATGAATAATTTGCCGGATATCTGGTATGTCCACACCCATGCCTATGGCAACTGTTGCAAACACAACACATACAATACTTTCCCGTGAGCATAATTGCTTTAAAATCTCTTCTTTCATTTCGGTGGTTTGTGGGGCATGAAACTGGGCAAAAAGACGGTTAGCAGGTGTTGCATTAGAGCCAGGGGGGTAATACTGTTCTACACCAAGAGCATGTTCAAAAATTTTGTATGCAAACCCACATAGTCTTAAAGGAACATACACAATGGTTATAGGATATTCATTCTTTTTTTCCAGCAAATCCTTTGCTACTCGAATTAAAATTGATTTCAAGGCATCAGCATCTTCACCATGTCTAAACAGTTTTTCATAAAATATATTTTTTCGATCAGGATTCACAACAATGAATTTGCATTTCTTGAGCCCAAGTGATTCTTGGATGGCTTTCATGTCAGTTTGACTTGCTGTAGCTGTCATGGCCAGACAAGGAACATCAGGAAAAAGTGCACATAGTGCACCTAGCTTCCCATAATCTACAAAGAAAGTCATTAGTGTTTGCCTTGCATAATTTAAATGCACTTCACCATTACTTTGACTGCTAGGTTACAGAAATCAGATAACACCTACCATTCGACAATACAGTGGGCTTCATCGACCACAAGTGCAACAACATTTTCTTGGTATGTTTTGCTCAGTAATAATTCCCGTCCGTATTTCGAGGAACCTTTTTTCTTCACATTGACGAAAATCAATATCTACATCCACATTGTCTTCTTCATCAGCCCATTCGTGTTCGTTGTCGTTCTCTGCTCTTCGTGATCCTTTCACCTTTACATTTAAAATTGAGGCTCTGATACCACTCATTCGTAGCTTAGATATTTGATCATTCATCAAGGAGTTTAGAGGCCATACAACAATGGCAATAGCATCAACCAAAGCAGCAGAATATCCATGTTGAAATTGCTCAGCTCGTAGTTTGAATTTGGCAAACAGCATCATTGGCAATAAATGAAATATTAAAGACTTGCCATAGCCGGTCGGCAATACACACATCACATCGGTCTGTAAATAGATGCATTCGAGGCAACGAACTTGCTTCGGCTTTGAAACAATCTCTTTGTAAAAACTATTTTGAATCGCAAATTCCAGGCAATACAAAAACAGAACGTGGTTCAACATGTCGGAAAACAATACACAGTTGTCGTCGTTGTGGAAGCATGTAATTTGATACTTTCCCTACACCCCCTGGGGCTAACAGTTTTTGCAGTGTCACGTGACCAGCCCCGACCAGGGTCTTTCCTTCCCCGAAGAAAGAGCCTGGGTACGAGGTTGTGATACGACCAGTTAGGATTCGTGCTGGGCTAGGCGATCCTCCAGTACAATTTACGACAAACAGGGTAGAATGCATTAATCATCTATTGAGTGACAAAGCTGGTGGTCAACCTCAGAATTTACCCCAATTTACGAAGATCGTACGCACTCTTGTCGAACGCCAAAGGAAAAACGTGGAATGGGCAATAATTGGCAAAGGTCCATACCGTCTTCACCCAACATTACAAGAGCATCAAGTGTCGGAGGAGACGTGGTGTTCCATGACCACTGACGAAAGACAGCTATATATTCAAAGAGTTTTTGATATTGATATTTCCAACTGTGAAGTTCAACATAACCAATGCATCCGTACCTTACCGACACCTCCAGTTCACACTACAACGAGTAATAATAGCCAGATCCAGATATAATTGCAAACCGGTATCCTTGGTCTTAATTCGAATGAGTTTGCTTGCAGATTAGAACGTTACATTCACAAAGAGACGGCTGTTGGAATTTGGAAAAAGGCATCCCGCTTGCTTGGCAAACCAGATAACATTTCTGTTGTGCCAGGATGTCCAAAGGGATCAAGAATGGTTGCTAGTACCAGCAACGCCAAAAGGCCGCACTTGGTTACTAGAGGAAAATAGGAAGAGGAATTTCGGTGAGAAAAATCTTGTCCAAACTGGTGTGGTATCAGTATTTGTTCGCACACTCTAGCAGCTGTAGCGCACAATAAAGAAACCAAACAATTAATTGACTGGCACTGCATGCACAAAGCGAAAAGCACAGCAAGATTTACAGAAGCAGTAACCGCTAACATGCCTGAAAATCCAGGAAAAAAGTTGTGTGCGGCTCGCCGAAAGGGAAGAAAGGGAAGTCAGCCAGTGCTTGTACGTGAGACGAGAATACCACTTAACCAACCTTTGCAACAGCAACCTTTACAACAGCAACCTTTGCAACAACAACCCTTGCAACAACAACCTTTGCAAGAACCACCTTTGCAACAACAACCTTTGCAACAACAACCTTTGCAACAACAACCTTTGCAACAACAACCCTTGCAACAACAACCCTTGCAACAAGAACCTTAGCAACAATAACCATTGCAACAGCAACCTTTACAACAGCAAACTTTACCACAACAGTATTTGCACAGCAGCAGCACCAGCTTTTACAACAACTCTTACATCAACGACAACAATCCTTACATCAACGACAACAATCTTTACAACAACAACAGGTACGACCTTTGCAGCAGCAACAACAACAAGCGATTTGCGCACAAGTCGGGCCAGTTCCTCGAGGAGTTTCGTTACCACCAAAGCCACCTATACCCCCAACAAATTCCCTCTATGAGCTGAAAAAGATAGTTGGGAACATATCTAAGTGCAGTGGATGTGGTAATGCTTTCAAAACCCCAGGTGTCCACCCTCCAGACAACACAATCATTATCTGCAGGAAGGAGCGTGATTACTATCCTCACGTGAACGGTGACGGATCAAAGTCATGGCATCTTAGCAGGTTTGAAAACAAACACTACCACCTCAGTAGCGATTGCATTCTTCCACGCAATCCTACTTTCCAACCAGGCCATTTGCTTCCACTTGTCTGTAACACGCAAATAACAGAGGATTTACGAAGAGTGTTGCAAACTAGGTTTGGCATTATAGTTTAAAGACTAAAGAGCTATTTATATGAAAGGGCGAGATGTCGCTTGAAAGAGGCAAGATATCTCGTTAAGCGGGATGAAAATATTCCTAACCCGCTTGCGGGATGAACTGGTTTCGATCATTTTGAAGTTTCGATAGTTTCAAACATTGTACAGCTCAAAACGACAAAACAAAAGACAGCAAACCGGCTTCAATAGCTGTAATGTTAATGAATAGTGAAATGCAAACAAAAATTAATTCACTTACTGGGCTTATTCGGCTCCTTATAAACAGCTCTTTAATAAAAGCTAGGTTGTCATGGACAGAAAATAACATTTGAATTTAAGTTAGTTTGAATTTGAGTTAGTTTGAAAGAGTGTGGTCTGTGCGAAAAATACCAGTAATAAACATGTATTCGCGCAAGTTAAACCGATGTTATGCAAGACATTGTTCTTACAACAACATTGTTGTATTACGTACACTGCTATATTTCCGAATCGGTCAGACACCTTCATGTTTTTAATAACAATGTTGTGGTGCCAGACATGCTGCAGAAATATTTTTTCAATTTATACTCATTGGATGGAAGTTAAAAATTAAAAATCTGCATTTTAGTGCAAGTTTGTAAAATCGGCTTATAAATACAAAAATGCCACGTCAGAATCTGGCTTCCATGTCAATAAATAACAATTCGAGGTTTGATTTGGATATTATTAGTCAGAGATTGATTTATATTCATTTTATTAATATTATATAAAAGCATGTTTTATGCAATAATTATTCGAGCAGTAATTCCACCCCCCGGAATTTTCTCTCAAATTTTTAACAGATTAAGAATTTTTAGTGTTCCGTCTTTCGGATTGATGCTGTTCCGGTTTTCCTGGTTTTAGTAATAGCCTACAGAAGAGTATCATCAGCAAACATTACAGTTGTGCTAGACAGATGGTCAGGAATATCATTTATGAATGGTAAAAACAATAGGAGACCCAATATGCTCCCCTGTGGAACTCCAGATCGAACGAGCACCAAGTCAGAGTGACATCCTCCGAGTACAACACGTTGATGACGATTTGTGAGAAAATTTGAAAACCAAGTCAATAACTCACCAGAGATACCATACTGGCCCAGCCCAAGAAGAAGTCGGTCATGAGGCACACAGTCAAAGGCCTTTTCAAAGTCAGGAAATATTACATCTGTTGAGGATTGTTCGTCGGGATTTTTAGCCCATGTATGGAAGAGAAGTATTAACTGGGAAGTACAGGAGTATCCGAGATGGAAATAATATTGTTGGTAACTGAGAAGATTATTCGAGTTGACGAAGGCAAAAACCCGATTATATATAAGTCTTTCCAGGGTTTTAACCACTAAGCTAGCCAGAGAAATAGGACGATAATTTCCAACCAGTTCCTTTTTTCCCTTTTTATGTACAGGAGTGATGTTTCCAATTTTCCAATCATCTGGTAATTGACCATTTTGAATGGAAAAATTAAATAAGGTAGTAAGAGAAGCAGATATTGCAGGTGCTGCTTCACGCAGCATGCGTGCAGTAATTCCATCTGGGCCATGTGCTTTGGAAACATTTAGATTGACAAGTAGTTTCTCCACTTCAGCTTTACAACATGTCAGACTTGAGATGGCATTGTCTGTGAATTTTCGCTCGTCATAATCATTATCATGAATATCAGGACTAACTGTAAAGACTGATGCAAAAAAGTTGTTAAACAACTGTGCTTTATCGGCGCTGCTCGAAGCCTTTTGATTACCGAAGAAGACCTACGTTGGAATTGATCTTGATTTAGTATTAGATTTAATAAAAGACCAAAAACGTTTTGGTTGTTCTTATTCAAAAGAGATTGGGTGTGATGCCAGTAACTTTTATTAAGTTCTGATTTAACGTGGTTTCTACACTTCTTGTATTTATCCCAATCGTCCAAATGTTGAGATGATTTTGCTTTTTTCCACAGGCGTTTCCGTTTGTGAACCAGGCGTCGAATAGCTGATGCTAACCAACGGACTTTTTTTTCTTTTTAATTAGCCACATTTTAATGTTATTGTGTAGTGCAGCAAAAAATAGCTCTTTCCATTTGTGCCACATTAGACGGATATTCTCTTTTAAGAATACAGTGTCCCACGGGGAGTTGGTAATTCAGATCACAACATTATTTTCTTCGGTTTCAATGTTTACATTTCTTGTCCTCGTCAAGCTCCAAAGATTGTGTATGATTATAAAAATTCAAATTGGACTAACTTCCGATCTGATCTGTCCAACTACCGATATCAATGCTTGAAATATTTTCTGGAGTGTTAGTTAGAACCAAATCCAATGAAGCATTACCTCTAGTTGGGGTTTTTACAAGTTGTGAAAGACCAAAATAATTTACAATATACTCGCAGAAATAGTCGCTAAGAGTCTAGTTGAAGTGGAGATACTAGGGTCCATTCAATATTTGGTAGATTAAAATCTCCAAGGAGGAGAATTTTACACAACGGAGGGAGTTTTTCCAGTAAGTTAGTTAATTCTGTAAGATAATTCAAATCAGTGTCTGGAGGTTGGTAGAACACACCAACGAAGTAAGATAATCCAGGATTATCCTGGAACTCACACCAGAGAATTTTGCAATCGGTTTCCAGATCAAGACATCGTTGACAACGAATACCTTTTTTAACGGCCAGTAAGACACCACCACCTCTTCTTAAACGATCCGTTCTGTGAATATTATACTCCGATGATAGGATTTCATTGTCCAGTATATTACAATTCAGCCAGGTTTCAGTTATCACAATGAGCTCTAAAGGCGGATTTCCATTCAGTGCAAAATGTCGTGCGATCGATTTTTAGCGAGCGCTTTCTTTTGAAATGTGTGAAGTCGACCACAGCTAATGAGATTAGTTCCGCTTGACTGCTTGTAATTCAAAAGAAAACGCTCGCTAAAAGTCGATCGCGCGACATTTTGCACTGAATGGAAATCCGCCATAACTCTCTTGTATTCGCCACGGCTTGAAGCTCAATTTGCTTGTTAACAATACTTCATGCATTAAGAGTGCAAGATTTAAGAACTGCAGAATCGCCAGATGGCCTAGGATTCTGTTCTATATCGTTAGATATTAGAAGGAACAAGACAAATGTAGAAAATTCCCTGCCGAGTAGCTGCAACAGGGCTGTAATAATACTTTGGTCTTCAGGCGCTTTCCGTTAAAAATTTTCTGAATAGGATTCATCTAAGCGCTTAGACTGTCATATGGTAGAGAGCATTGGTGGTTAACAATAAATTCTGGATTTCCAGATAAGATATTATTTAGAAATAATGCAGTAAAGACCAAAAACGTTGGAGCTAGTCAGATAACGTCCGCCATCTTTGTATAGCTATTTAGCACAACATAGGTTTTTTAAAGTGGCTTTTGATAATAAACCACCTTAAGTCAAAAATTTAATTTTGCAGAAAAAAAATCTTCAAGTGCTTCGGATGGAGCTAAACTACTCAGAATTACAGTATTTTATTAAAAGCATTGAACGCTTTCGGCATTAGCAGACTTTTTCCAACTGTAAACTTTTTTTTGATACACCCTGCATAAAATATATTCTTGTACCTGTAATTCTTTCAACTTTTTTCCCTTTTCTTTTTCGCATCGGATTGTATACTCAATAAGTATTTCTTTCAGTTGTTGCTGTTGCTGGTCAGCCTTTGGTCATATTTCGTGTCCTACATCCCTCTCAACCTTTCCCCAGTGCCTTGGTTTTGGCTTGGATTTTGTCAATTCTTTGTAGGCTTCATGTTCCTTATTGCACTTCAAACTTTTTTCTTGTTGCTGATTCCACACTTCAAAAACCTCGGCTGCTTCTTTTGTTATAAACATGATAATATACACGTCGCAACCATTCCTGTCTGCTTTGCCTTTGGATAGTTGCTTTGGGAATAGCCTACTGTCAGCAAGCGCTTACATCACTTGCATAGTATGCAGATAACCACCACAGAGGCGCATCTACTTGACTAAACCTACTTACAACAAGTCTTCAAGCATTGCAAACAGACAATGACTTCTCTGCAACAATCACCATGTTTCCTTCCTGGCTAAACAGTATTTATGCGCCAAAATTGTAAACAATGGTGGGGAATAGTCCCCTAATACAATTGTCAAATTTGTCTTTCACTTGGCTGGGACAATTATTATCTCTACATGGGAAATTGATTTCTTAATATAATCAGTATGAAAAAATTTTCTTATGCAATTCATTTTGAGTCCTACTGGTGCCTGCATAATATGCATTTAATTTTTTGTATATAAATAACAATTAGGTATTTCGGGGCAAAAATTCCCCAAAGAATAAACCCAGTGTATTTCAATCAAAACTCGTGTTTTGGAAAAGAACCCAGCTACCTATATTATGGGTTGCCCTTGTCATATTGTACACAATACAGCACTAAAAGCGGCGCAAGCCTTCGAAGAGGTAAATACTTTAATGTTTGTTTTGAAAACTGTGTAGTGAAGGGGTGACTCCCTTGACAAATATGCATGTATACCCTTATAACTATCCATATTTTTCTTTAAGCTATCAAAATTTAATGTGGAGGATAAGGTAATTGATTGCTATTATTGGTTTGACAAGAGTACAAAACGGAAAGCTTCACTATCAGAAGTTTACTCCTTCTGTGATGTAGGCTATCGTAAAATAGTTAAACACGTAAACACCAGATGGTTGAGCCTAGAACAAACTGTTACTTGGGTGCTGCAGCAATTTCCTGGCCTCAAAAGCTACTTTTTATCTGACGGTAACATATCAACAAATAAATTATTTGTTACAGCTTTTTGTCAGTCGGTTTTTTATCTAAGGAGCTGATTATATATATGATCCCGCTTACCCGGGATTACGTGAAGCGTAACATGATTTTGAGGTATTGGAATAAGTCATAGTTTACGTTGTAAAAAATGTTTAACCCTTGATTGCTTGAGATTTTCGTTTTGCCGAAATATGAAGTAAACAAAATGGTCTATATCGCATTAATTTTTGTTAAATCTATCTTTGTATTGATCAATGTTGAAAGCATTCGAACTTTGGTCGTTTCGTTTCATAAAATGACATTTTTCAATACCTCAAGGTCATTTTACGCTTCACTTAATCCCGAGTAAGCGGGACCATATAATCAGCCCCTTAATCAACTTATATCTTATCTGTTAATAGATGAACACGAAGCAAGGTTTGGGAGGTTGCGTATCTTGTTCAATGATCCTATGATGGAAGTCTTATCTTCTTTTTTACCAGTCATCCCTTCAAGCATTCATTCATTTTAACATGTTCCTACAAAGGGAAGACCCAATAATACCGGTTGTCTATGGGCAGACGACTTTGTTTTTGCAGAAGCTTGCTAGTAAATTTCTGACTGCTGCAGCATTAAGGAAGCAAATGGGGACTTCAGCACTCTTGATTTTAAGGACCCTAAATTTCAGCATCCAGGTAAGATACTCCACACACTGCGCACATAACTCATGCTGTACACACATTTACGTACTTATACGTTCTTGAATACAAATGTTTTAAACAACCATATATATGTGTTTTTTAAACCATCGTTTGTTTATTGGGCTACTAACCAAAACACGTCTTCACAACCTTACAGAGAAGGGCAACATCAGTTTAGCACAGCAAAGGAACTTCTACAAAAGTGTCAGAGCATTCTATGTCCGTGCCTTGGAGTATGCTATCTCTAACTTATCGTTAAAAGATGATTTAATGCAAAATGCCAGGTTCTTAAATTTTCATAGGAGAGAAATCGCCAGTCTTTCCAAATTCGAGTACTTTGTGAAAAGGTAAATGTACATTAAATAGTTGTAACAACCGATTAGTAAACCATGCCACCGTTTCTTAATTGCTCTGCATGTTTTATTCTTTAAAATTTCCAGGTTTGACTCGATACTGCCTTTTCAGTCCCTTGAAGAATTGGATAAGTTATCTGAGGAATTTATCGAGTTTCAGCTGCTCCAGGATGAAAATCAGAAAATATGCCACAACAAGTATGGGATAAAGCCATCGCTAAAGTGGATGCTGAAAATGACAAATTTTACCAACGGATGGACATTATTTGGCATTACCTTTCATCTTTGAAAGCTCCAGATCACACTGCTCGCTTTTTAAGACTTTCCAGGATAGCTATGCTTGTACTTTTAATCCTGCATTCTAACGCGCAGGAAGGGCGTATTTTCTCCATGGTTCGTAAAAACAAAACTGCGTTCCGGTCTAATCTAGATCCCAAGGGAACGTTATCAAGCATTCTGACGGTTAAACTTGGTAACGACGTGCCTGCCCATCAATTTGAGCCAACGAAAGATCTTCTAAAGACAGCTAAATCTGCACCATGGAAGTACAACAAAGAACACTCGAGCAAATAGGATTATATAACTAAATGTATATAATGGATTTGAATATTTGTGATTACAATCATGGTATTTTGCTCTAAGAAGTATAGTCATTTTTTGTTTTGACTATTACTGGATTCCCATACATGCTTCTTGTATGTGTGCAATTGTCTATACACCTTTTAAACATTGAGCCTTTATGTAAAATGCACCTTTAAATCTGGTTATTGACTACCAAAGAAATTACCTATACAGTATATTTTCAAACAGCTGAAATTGCTATTTCTGATACCTCAATTTATAAAATTTTCAAGGGGCGGGGGATTTGTTATTCGTCATCTGCAAATGCTCTATTGGGGCATCTCATGCATTAATTTCCATATCGCAAGCACTGAAGCACATCGCCAACAATATTTTGTAAGGTAAGTGTGTATTGTCGTTTAGTTTATTCAGTGTGTGATCGTTTGCCTGAGGTGTTTATATGTTATATTCAAATTCAGTATGGCTTGTGGTTATTGAAGAAATGTCACGCATGAACAATGGGCTTGGTAAACAAAAATATGAAGAAGAGAGCAAAGGAAAATCTTTTTGAACCTGAGGATAGCCTAAAAACGTTGTAAGCAGAAACAACCAAAGCAAAGTTCCTGCTCCATGTCGATTAAGTGGTTTTAAGATGGCTTGGTTTGTTACGACGTTTAGTATGTTTTTAGTAGGCTGTAGCTATTGCAAACTACCTAGCATCAGCACACAGCAGTGAATTTAGGTAGGTTAGCTATGCAATCTGAGTTTGTTGTATAACTTATATTATTAGCCAAGCATTACAAGCTACAGTATCTTGGTATAATTACTTCAACAATGAAACCACAGTAGTCTCATGTAAAGCTGTAACAAATTATATACTGCCAGGCATCATCATACAGTTTGCCATGACAGTGTAACTAGTCTTGAGTATAAAGAAATAAACTGGCAAACAGAAGCTTGCTTATGATGCCTGGCAGTTTGATCTACTGGTAGCTTTAATATGTGTATTATATGTATATATGGTGCATTGTCACAGCAAACTGAGCTAGCCTGTGCTGCTTGCCAGTTTGTTATAGTTTTCTTTATGTGAGACCACTGTAGTCGCATTGTCCCAGAAAACCAAGCTAGCTTTTTTACGTTTGGTTGTTTATTTCTTAGCCAAGCTAATTTGTGATGCCATTACTGGGTAGCTCGGTTACCTGTGACAGTACAATTATACGGTCTCATGTATTGAAGCTATAACAAACTGCCAAGCTTCACAAGCTAGCTTGGTTTGCCAGAACATTGCAACTGGTCTGGTGTAAAATGTAAGCTGGCATGTGTACATCACTGGTAGCTTAGTTTTCTGTTTTCTGTAACAGGGCAACTGTGATCTTGTGGTTTACTGTCTACAACAGAGCAGCTATATTAAAGCTAATTTATTTAATTATTAAACTGCCAGGCATAATTTCAAGCTATGAACTGTATTCTCATGTAAAGCTGTATGTAATAATTTGCCCAAGTATCACAAGCTAACCTTTTCATGGACCATCCAAAAAGAATACAAAAGAGTACCACTCTCGCAAGAGTTGCTGAAAGATTACATAAACAAATGGGTAATAAATATGTTATTTAACAATTAGATTATGAGCTTGAGATTTCTGCGAGGTGATAGTTGATGAGGGCAAAGCCCTAATCAACTATCATCTCATAGAAATTGACAGCGAGTAATCTAATTGTTTTAGTAGAATCAAAGATTAAACATAAAACATTCAACAAAAAAATTGATTTTTTAACAATTTTTAGAAAGGAAATCTCTAGAAAGATGATTGTTTCTGTAGTGTTCAGGTCATTATAGTGTTGTAGGACATGAAGTATAGAGGGGATTGAAGATGGCGGTTGTTATTAAATTGTGTTAAAACATTAGTGGGGTTTAAATTTATTTGAATCTGCCAGTCTAGGTTAAGAAAATATTACAAATGGCAATGAGGATGAACTTATAAGAAGTCAAATTATATCGTGGACTCATTTTAATGGAGTATTACGGTGGCCCACAACTGTCATGTCAAAAGCAAAAGTCTCGCGTCAAAAGCAAAACGCTCGCGTCAAAAGCAAAAGTCTCGCGTCAAAAGCAAAACGCTTGCGTCAAAAGCAAAAGTCTCGCGTCAAAAGCAAAACGCTCGCCGCAAAAGCAAAACGCTCGCCGCAAAAGCAAAACGCTCGCCGCAAAAGCAAAACGCTCGCCGCAAAAGTAAGGAAGCATTCTGAAGCCAATGCGAGTTTATTTATTTTGTTTCCTTTCATATACGGTGGCCGTATTTACTTAAGTATCTTCGACATTTTTATCTGAGAAATCTGTTAGTGAAAAAGGTTACAGTTTACAATGGGAAGCAAGATGTTTTGTACAGACTGTGGCACTCTATTGCCAAACGAAGCCAACTACTGTCCAAATTGTGGTGTCGTCGTTCATGGTATGCATTTCTAATCTATCTAATAAAAGCTTCATACATAGCCATTGGAAAGATGATTTTGCTTGTATAGGTAATCATCGCCGGGGCGAGTCCAGTTTTGGCAAATTTTCCAAACAACAATCGTACTATTAATCCCAAATTTTACTGGACATCGTATGATTATTTGTTTATTATTACCATGACAAAATTACACATCTTGATCAAATGTTCAACGTTTGAAAAGCATTTGAACTTTATCCAAGTCTTGCAAAAGACAATTTTCAATGTCAGCATCATCTTTTTAAACCAAAATTTTGGAGCTTTTCTTCGTATTTTATTCAGTACATTTCCGCTACTTTGTTTGTTTTGAAATCATTAATTGTACTGCTGCACAATTAATGAATATTGCAATCAGCATCCCGTAATTCTGTCATGCTAATAATAAGAACAGTTATTACATATTGTTTCCTGATATTTCAGATTTTCTGTTTGAAAACAGTGAGTCATCTGACTCTGGGGAGTCTGAAGGAGAATTTGATGAGGAAGAGACTATCAAATATTATTTTAGCTGTGGGTACGACTACAATGAAATCCTTCTTTTCTTGTCGAAACACCATAATTGTGAAATGAGTTACAGTACTCTCCTCAGACGTCTTAAAGAGTATGGTCTTAAACGTCGAAATTTGATAGGTCCGAGGCTTGAAGATGCATTTCAGAGGGTTCAAGCAAGGATTAGAGAGCTAGTTAATGGTCCAGGGTCGTCAATGGGATACAGGGCGATCTGGCATTGTCTTAAAATGGAGGGTCTAAATGTTCCTAGGAATATTGTCGAAAACATTTTGAAAGAAATTGACCCTGAAGGGACTGAACTTCGAAAGAAACATCGCCTTAAAAGGCGACTGTATAGAAACCCTGGACCCAATCACGCTTGGCATCTCGATGGGTATGATAAATTAAAGCCATGGGGGTTTCCAGTTCACGGTGCGATTGATGGGTTCAGTAGGAAAATACTTTGGCTTAGAGTTACCCGTTCAAACAACTCACCCGACAATATTGCTCGTATGTATATCACTGCGATAAGAGAATTTGGAGGCTGTCCTGCTCAATTAGTTAGTGACTTGGGGACCGAAAATGGTCTAGCAGCTTCTATTCAGTCCTATTTCAAAGAAAATATTGATGCCCACAGGTATGTTGCCTCCCCGCGAAATCAACGAATTGAAGGTTGGTGGTCGTATTATGGCAGGCATTACTCAGTTTGGTGGAGAAATTTCTTCGCTGATCTGGAGTCCCAAAGAATTTTGGATACATCATGTGATCTTCATATGGAATGCCTTTGGTACTGCTTTGCTGACATCATACAGAAGCATCTCGACTTCGTTAAACATCACTGGAATACTCACAGGATCCGCAAGTCCAGGCATGACACTATTCCTGGGCGTCCAAACTCGCTGTATTTTCTCCCTGAGCATCATGGTGGCATAAATAATTTGATCCTGAACATACCAAACGAAGAAGTCGAGTATGTAGAACAGCATATTTTGGAACAGCAGGAATTTAATGAGTATCAAGATTATTTTCACTATGCCCGAACAACACTTTCACTTGCTCAACCAACGAATTGGGAAGAAGCATTGGCATTGTTTAGAAGGCTTACATTTGTGGCTATGCATGTTGAACAATAAAGGTATCTTTTGAACAATTATCATTTACACGACAAGATTGATATGACATTAACTGATAAAAAACAGAAAAAAAATGATAAAATTCGAATGGGGATAACCCATGCCTAGTAAATTTTTACCCGACCTATTCAAAACATAACAAAGTCTCTTAAAGACCAAAAACAAAATATTTTATTCTAAAGCAATGAGCTATCCACTATCTTACACTGATTCGTAGCCTCATTAATTGTAGCTTTGAAGACGTCAGGTGTGGGGTTAGCCCAGCAAAAAGGCTTCTAAGACACTGAGTAACAAACAAAAGATTTTTAGAATGCTTTTGTTCAATTCTAAATTTAAGGTAGGAGAAAAGTTTTTAGTTTATATTGATCACCGACAAGCAAGAAAATATCGTGCGTGATGTAATGTTCGTTTCCGGGACTAATTTAAGATGGTGGACAACACGTTGCTTTCAGCAAAAATAGAAAGATATGCAAAAATAGCAAGATCTTGTTGCCATTGTCCCTTATCCTTAAAACTGTTTAACAAAAACTAGCAAATACCTGTGTCTGTTTGCCAAGAGCAGAGCATATGTGTAACATTGTACTTTCAATAGTTTTTGTACGTTGAAAGAAGATTCATTTTAAACACTCACTCATATAATTTTGTAGAAATTTTCTGTGAAAACTGATAAATATCAACTTGACACAGGCAATTCCAAACAAAAACCTACTAAGGTTTATCAAGGCTATCCAGAATTTCATATAAAAATAACAAAATGGAAGAAAAACTAAACGATCGATCTTTCGATATTACATAATACCTCTACATTTCATTTATAGTAACTTAAAACAAAATATGAACAAGGAAATTCACGTACTGAGTACTCAAGCAACTGCAAGTTTTAGATATGCTAAATATAGACGTTGCAATATTGTCTTAAACAGATATGTTCATTTGATGGCGCAATAGTTAGTAGCTAGTTAGTGAAACCAGTAACTCTGATGCAGTTACTATTTAACTATAAATCATTAATGTTTTCTTCTTAAGGTTTCGCAAACGACTGTCCTTTATTGACTGCAGTCATGAAAACACTGTTAAACTCTTCTTTAGTTTTCATGTGAACGACAGGAAACGTGATCTGACGTCCACACGCTCCAACCATTGGAAAGCAAATTTTATGACAGGGATTTCTTTCCATACAATTGTAATCAAACTCGATAGTTATTTTAAGATTTTCGCCATTTATTGGCTCGTGTTTTTGACCTGTAAGCCATCCTAATATTCCAGCTGGTGTAAGATCTGCAGATTGGAAGCATTCTTCACTACCACATACCTCGCTTTCGTTATGTTCATCTTGGTTTTTCCATGCAATTGCTTCTGTGTAACCAGAGACTTCGTTGTCTTCTAGCTCTATGAGAAAATCTTGAAAGCAATCAACAATTTGCTCTTCAATATGCCGTCGGGAGGATCCTTCTGGAGAATAAACAGGACTGAAAAGGGAAACCACGTAATTGGCATCCACTTTACCCCTTGAAGTATTCACGAATGCTTCTTTGAAAATACTAGGATGTTGAACGACATTGGCAGCGACACCAAAAAGTTCCAGTCCTTTCAGAAATTCAGACAAGTACAACAATCTTCTGCTAATTATACTGATCATAACTGTCCCTATGATAGCGTCTGCGTTATCGACATTAATTATGCCGGTATATCCATGCTCAATAATAAATTCTTCATAGGTCTTCGGATCCTTACGTATGGAATCAAGTTGCTGTTTGTCCGTTAGTGTAAAATGCTGATCGATATTCAAATTGTTCATGTCTACAGCTGGATTCACAAGCATATTGAAAATACATTCATCTAAAAAAACGGGTGGTGGTCCTCCCTCGACAATGCTAACTGCTGTTATCTGGCCACATGTTCTAAAGGTGCCATTATGGACATTAAGCATTGAGTCAGCGGGAATTCCATTTGGGAAAATTGTTTTTCCGATCTCGTCTATTGTCTGAGTCAAAAACTCTCTGGATAAAGCACCAGAATCTATACCAGCCTCCCCTGTAAAACATATGCGAAGAGTTTTTTCCGGGGAGTTCTTTGTAGCTTCTCTCTGCCACATACTCAGTTTTCTAGACAATTTTGCGTTTCTTCTTATGACCAGAAAAAACTGATCAGAATCATCTAACTTCATTGCCATAACTCGAATAAAATCAGTGAGATTTGATTCAGTGAGCGATTCATTGTTCTCTTCCTCACCCATATTGACTGGTTGAGACGGTAATACGCCATCTTGTTTATCGCCTTGTAGGTCTTCTGCGTTGTTAACACTTTCCAGTTCCGGTACACTGTCATCGAGAACCTCAATTACTTCTTCTTTGACCTCAAATTATATCATACTGCGATTGAAGTTGTTTGGCTAGTTCCTCATCATTCTTTATAAGCTCACTTTCGTATCTTGCATTTTCCTCACTTGTATCAGATGATGTTTCTGCATAATCGAATGTTTTATTCTTCTCTGCGGTAGTTTGATCTTCTTGGGTACACAGGAAAAATACAATTCTTCTATACTCTTTTCCTATCTCTTCCCTGTAACTTTTCAAGTCGAAAAATGAATGAGTCCCAGGTAAAAACTGCGCTTCGGCACCATCCTCGTATGTTAAAATGTACTCTTTCTCCTCGTCGTACAGATTTCTATGGTAGTTTTTCCACTTCTCAATTGCTTTTTTACGAATTGTCACATATGGATCTTTCAAAAATACTCTTAGCGCCATTCGTTTCCCCCTCTTAGGCTTCAATTTTCTTTCCCGATCATTCCATTCTAATAATCCAACCTGAATAACAACATCTTCAATTTTATCTTTTTTCGATTTCATGGTTACTCTTGACTTCCATTGTTTTCCTTTGGAGGCTTTATATTCAGTGAATGACTTCAATCCCACTTTAGTAGCACTACTTGATGAAGCAGGGGGAATAGTCAAAGTAGATGTTGTTGGGCTGGCTTGTTCATCTAATACAGCAATAAAAATAGATCTTATAACATTACTCAAAAATGTTAAACTATCAGTACATGTAATGGTATGGTTTGGAGTGCAATTCATTTTCTTGCCTTATAAAACATCTATTTTGGAATGTTTTACAAAAATAAATTTATATGATGGGTTTAAAGTGGGTCGTTTTTTTTAAGCTGTTTCAAGCACGATATAGGGGGAGCTTATATCTGATAAAGCACCACATCCTTAAACTCTATTTTTAAAGTTCATTTACCAGAAAATAGCTAGTTCTTTTATATATTTTGATATTTCTACATGCCTTCAGGTTTTCTCAGTTTCAATGACACATACGTCATTGCTATTGCAACATGTGTACAAAATCTACCCAAAAAGAACATATTGCCTCATGTAGTTTGAAAAAAAGAACTATTTTCAGGTACAGCAAAATTTTGGTTTCTTTAATAAAATTTATTTGGCATTACATTTATTTACACCCATGGCCGGGGCTAGCGGGAATTTAGTGGGGAATTAGCAAGTTTTTGCCCCCGTATTGGTAAACTAGGTCATTAGCAAAGCAATTGACTACTATGCCCTGGCCCTGGGGGTGTGTGGATCTATATTGACTGCTGCATTATTTTTACTATATCAAACCACATTAGTTTCGATTTCAACTTTCCCAATAGTTGTAAAAATTATCTTAATTGCAGAGAAAATGTATCTAAGTTTAACTCTAAATGAAAAGTTAAATTTGTTTTAATTTATTAATTTACAAGCAATACCAATGGAAACAAATTAAGAAAATCTGAAACATTTTACTGTTGTTGGAATGGAAGAGTAGAAAATGTTGAGCAATTGATAGGATAGAAAATTGGTCAACATCCAAGGGCAGATTTTCGGGGGGGGGCTCAGAGGGTTATGCATCCCCCTAATGTTTTCTTGCATCCCCCTAATGTTTTCTTGCATCCCTAAGAAAAATTCAAAAACAGCATGTGCAATGTACGTTATTATTATAGACTTGATTTGAAGAAAGTTTCCATTAAAAGGCTTAGTATAATGCTGTAAGTCATAATTTGGTGTTTGAAATGACTAAATCGTAACCAACAACAGTGGCAGAAGATGAACAAAGTCCGGTCAGGTCCTTGGTAGCACACCGATACACACTCCCCTTGAAAAATTTGCACTCCTCTTGCCAGATGAGAATTGATCTGCCCCTGCAACTTCTTATCTAAATTAGCTAATCAAAGACTATTGGAAATGAACTTGAATAATTTTATCAACATTTTCATTGCAATATCAGTAAAAAAATTTTTGAGAAACATTTTAGTGACAAAATGTAATTTTTTGCGATGCATGATAGAATATGAAAAAAGTTTCAAGGAAAATTAAGTTTAATCAAATGAAACTATTTCTTTACAAGTGGAAGCACTTACTTAAATTATAATTTAATAATTGGTCTTCGAGTTTCCAACTTTTACACTTTTTACTCACTTTTTTAATACGAGAATCAGTCAAAATTTTAATAATATTCCATTTCCTAACCTATTTGTCACAATACACAACATATTTACACAATAAAAATAATGCACATGATGTAAATCATGATCATGTGTCTAATACTCTTTCCATACTGAAAGTAACTCAAAACAGAAAAAATAAATTACTCTAATACACCCACCTTTCTCATCTTTATAAGCTCTTTTTGGAGTAGCTAAGAATTTATAAAAGTAAAAATATCTTGTAAATATTAAACAATTGGAATATTTGCATAAAAATCATTTACGAAAGATAAACTTGTAAACATTTTTATACTATTTTTTAAAAACAACAGTTTGTAAAGAAAAACACTTACCAGCACCACATTTAAAACAATATTTAGCTTCGCTTGAGATTTCATTTCCACAATTTTGGCAAAACATCGCTTGACCTTTCTTTAAATTGATCAATGGTCACATGCATGGCCAAATCAGTGTTTCCACTTTGAAAAACAAAAACCCTTATTTTCTCCTTACTTTCACCACATTTCCTTCAAAAAAATGTAAAATTTCTTTAAAATTTTCGTGAACGACATAATCAAATTACGTTGAATATTTACCACAATAGCCTTTTCGCAACAGAACAATCATCTGGATGTTCGATTTGAACCCAATCAGTCATCAGACTTGGGTAAAGTGCTTCAAATGCTTTTCATATGTTGAACATTTGATCGAGGTGTGTAATTTTGTCATGGTAATAATAAACAAATAATCATATGATGTCGAGTAAAATTTGGGATTAATAGTACAAGTGTTGTTTGGAAAATTTGCCAAAACTGGACTCGCCCCGGCGATGATTACCTATACAAGCAAACTCATCTTTCCAATGGCTATGTATGAAGCTTTTATTAGATAGATTAGAAATGCATACCATGAACGACGACACCACAATTTGGACAGTAGTTGGCTTCGTTTGGCAATAGAGTGCCACAGTCTGTACAAAACATCTTGCTTCCCGTTGTAAACTGTAACCTTTTTCACTAACAGATTTCTCAGATAAAAATGTCGAAGATACTTAAGTAAATACGGCCACCGTATATGAAAGGAAACAAAATAAATAAACTCGCATTGGCTTCAGAATGCTTCCTTACTTTTGCGGCGAGCGTTTTGCTTTTGCGGCGAACGTTTTGCTTTTGCGGCGAGCGTTTTGCTTTTGCGGCGAGCGTTTTGCTTTTGACGCGAGACTTTTGCTTTTGACGCGAGAGTTTTGCTTTTGCGGCGAGCGTTTTGCTTTTGCGGCGAGCGTTTTGCTTTTGACGCGAGACTTTTGCTTTTGACGCGAGACTTTTGCTTTTGACGCGACAGTTGTGGGCCACCGTAGAGTATTGATAGATTTGTTACCATGGAAGATAATCAAAGTTCGGAATTATCAGCGAGTCATTCAAGTGGAGCACCTTCTTTAAACACAAATGTAAAAACACTTGAAGTCAGTGGGCTTCCTTGCTTCGACCCCAAGCGAGATCCAAACACACTATCAGTTTGCTCGAAACGATGGAAACATGCTTTTAACCTGTATATGGTGTTGAAAGGAGTTACGAATGAATGCCAAAAAGTTGCTTTGTTGCTGCACTCGGGAAGTATGGAATTACAAGAAATTTATTACACCTTAGCACCAAAGAGTGAAGATAACAATCTACAGGAGTGTTTGCCTGTTTTGGATGGGTGTTTCACACCAAAAGTAAATGTTCTATTTGAGAGACATGTGTTTCGACAGATCCAACAGAATGAAGGATCAATTTGTTTGTTGACTTCGTCAAAAGTCTGTTTCATGCGAATTTGCTAATGTAGATGAAGCCATTCGGGATCAAATTATTGAAAAATGCAGGGATGTGAAACTTCACAGATGTGAAATTTCTGGAAAAATCAGGGACAGTAACTTTAAATACTCTTCAAGATACGGCCAGAGTTCATGAAGCTGTTGACACTCAGATGCAGCCTATGGATAGATTGGATGCAAATCAAGTCCATGGAATATTTCTAGGAGATCGAAAAGGGAAAGGGAAACATAGGAGCACACTCAAAGATCAGACACCTGACAGAAAACATAAGGAGACCAGAAAGTGTTACCAATGCAATATGACAGGTCACATTGGCAGAGATGAAAGTTGTCCTGCTAGAGGGAAAGCATGCAATAAGTCTGGAATTGTTCGTCATTTTGCTGTTTGTTGTCGTACCAAAGCACCAAAGAAAACCTCAAAGGAAAAACGTCGAGACGGTGCTAATCAAGTAAGGGAAAAGTCAGATGATTACGCATTTGTTGTAAAAGATTGTGGGAACATTAAGTCAAATGGAATTGTAGATCTAGTCGTGGAAAACGTAGAATTAAAGAATGTCTTGATTGATTCTGGAGCATCATGCAATATAATGGATCGAGCAGCATGGGAAAACATGAAACAAAAAGGAGTGAAGTGCAAATCCCAAAAAAGTGAAAAGAAATTGTTTGCCTATGGACAAACAGAACCAATTGAAGTGCTGGGAATATTTGAATGTGATATTTACTGTAATGATTCGGTAGTACACTGTGTGGATGAGTTTACTGTAATCGAAGGTTCAGGAAAAGTCTTACTGGGAAAGGAAACAGCTGAAAAACTAAACGTTCTTAGAGTTGGACCTCCAGATTCTCCACAAGTTTACTCCACAGTCACAAGTGAGGGCTGTGGCAAGGATATCCTCAAGGACCTTGAAGATGTATTCTCTGGAGTAGGAAAACTAAAAGATTTCCAGATGAAACTACATATTAAAGATGACATTAAACCTGTAGCCCACCCTGTCAGATGATTGCCCTTTGGTCTCAGAGGAAAGTTATTAGCAGAAGATATTATTGAAGAAGTACCAAATGGTCCTACAGATTGGATATCACCTCTGGTAGTTGTACCAAAACTGAATGACGATGTTCGGCTCTGTATAGATATGAGGAGAGCAAATGAGACTATCGAAAGAGAGACACCGCATACCAACAATGTAACAGGTTCTATATGAGTTAAATGGGTCGACCGTTTACAGTAAATTGGACGTGAAATGGGGATTTCATCAAGTTGAGCTCAAAGAGTCATCACGCAAAATCACCACATTTGTGAGTCACCAGGGACTTTATAGATACAAGCGGTTAATGTTTGGAAAAACCTTCGCACCCAAAATGTACCAGAAGATTGTCAAGGATGAATTGATTGGCTGCAAAAGCGTTGCCAACATTGCTGATGACCTAACCATCCATGGGCATGGAATTGAGGAGCATGACAAGAATCTGTTGGCTGTACTTCAAAGATTACAAGATTGTGGACTAACCCTCAATGCCTGTAAGTGTCAATTTCAACTTTCAAAACTATCATTCTTTGGACATGATCTTACTTGTGATGGGATATCACCTAGTGAAGAGAAAATGGCAGCAGTTAAAGATGCCAACCCCCCCCCCCCAAAAAAAATTCAACAGAAATCAAATCTTTCTTAGGACTAGTGCAATACTGTGCCAAGTTCTTACCCGATTTTGCACAAGTGGCAGAACCAATTAGGAAGCTGACAAGGAAAAATCAGCCATTTGAATAGGGTAAAGCCCAGCAACAGTCTTAAGAAACTGAAAGATCTCCTAACTAAAGCAGAGACACTTGCCTATTTCAAGAATGACTGTGAAACATGTATTATTGCCAATGCTGGCGCAACAGGAATTGGACGTGTTCTGACACAATTACAAGGTGGTTCATGGAGAGTAATTTCATACGCATCAAGGAATTTAACGACATCGAAAGAAGATACTCTCAAACAGAGAAAGAGGGTGTGGCGTTGGTGTGGGCATGTGAAAGATTCAATTTATATGTCTATGGTCGTGAATTCGAGCTAGAGACGGACCATAAACCCTTGCAGTATATCTACAACGCATCTTTGAAGCCATCAGCACAACTCGAGAGGTGGGTTCTCCGGTTGCAAAGATATAATTTCAAGGTAGTTTATTGACCGGGCAAGACAAATATAGCTGATGCTTTGTCCAGGCTTAACTTGAAAGTTCCGAGAGACCGTAGTGGAGAAAATAACGATTTTGTATGGATCATTGCACAAGAAAGCACACCAGTGGCATTAACAGCAAAAGAAGTCCAGAGGGAATCAGAGAAAGACCCCGAACTTACTAGCGTAAGAAAGACATTATATTCGTAGTAGAAATTGGTCTGAAGGCAAAATGCCATATTATTTATGTATAAAGAACAAACTTTGTATTGTTGGACAGTTGGTGATGCGTGGGACGAGAATAGTTACACCACAAAGTCTTAGAAGTGAGATAGTACAGTTAGCTCATGAAGGCCATCAGAGCATAGTGAAAATGAAGAATAGATTAAGGAGTAAAGTTTGGTGGCCTAAGATGGACGATGATGCGGAGAGTGTCTACAAGAAATTTCACGGTTGTCAGGTTGTTGGAGAATTTTGTGCACCAGAACCGATGCAGAGTCGAACCTCCATCTGGACCATGGCAAGACATTGCCATCGATCTACTTGGACCACTTCCTTCCAGATAAAACCTACTTGTGGTAGTAGATTACTACAGTCGCTTCTTTGAAGTGGTCATTATGAAGTCAACAACAACGGTAATTATGAAGGTAATAAAAGCGCTGACACCAATATTCATTCGATATGGATACCCATTTACCCTTAAGTCTGACAATGGGGCTCAGTTTGTGTTAGAGGAATTTGGAAATTTCCTAGCAGAACATGGAATCCAGCACCGAAATCACCACTGCTCAGGCCTCAAGCCAACAGGGAGGTAGAGCGACAGAATCGAACTCTTGTAAAGTCGCTAAAGGTGGCTCATGTGGAAAACAAGAAGTGGTGAGATGAGCTGAACAAGTTCTTATTGGCTTGCAGAACCACTCCTCATAGCAGTACAGGAGTATCCCCTGCATTCTTGATGTTTGGAAGAGAGCTAAAAACAAAACTTCCAGAATTACGCCCTGATAAAAGCATTCTAGATGAAAGTATTAGAGACTGTAACTGGAATCGAAAGTTAGCAGGAAAAGCGTATGCGGACAAACATCAACAAGCCAAACAAAGCCCAGTTATCTCGGGAGATAGAGTTCTCTTGAAGAACACCAAGACATCAGAAAAGTTAAGCCCAAAAAGTTCGAGTTGAATCCATACACTGTTCAAACCAAGGAAGGACAAGAACTTACGATCAAGTCAGAAGACGGTGTAATTTATCGACGTAACAGTTCATTTGTCAAACCCTATCAGGAACCGGAAGAAACAGAAACTGTTCCAGAGCCTGAAAGATTTGAAGGTGAAGTTGTCTCACCTGAAACTCTCTCTAAACCTATAGCAGTATTTGCAAATGGACCTTCTCGCGTGATAAGTCTGCCTGCTAAATTCAAGGACTTTGTGATGAATGTTGATCAAGATCACGTATAGTTGGGAATATTACGAAAACATAGATATTTGTTTGGTATTTAGACAATGGACTATGAAGGTTTATATTATTGCACGTTATTTAGTTTGGATTTTTGTTTGTACAAAGAAAGGGAATGTAGTGTTCAGGTCATTATAGTGTTGTAGGACATGAAGTATAGGGGGATTGAAGATGGTGGTTGTTATAAAATTCTCCAATCCGAAGTTATTTGAGCATTAATTATGTTGCCATAGTAACCGGCGCTGCAGTAAAAACAAAGCATGCTTCAACGCGCCCTGGGTTGAAACAAGGGACTTTGATATGCAACTAAAATGCCTTTGGCTTGCGTTGCTTACGGTTGTACGAACCATAATTTAAAAGAAAACAAACCAGGCTTTTTCAGGTTTCCAAATGACAATGAAGAGCTCAGATGAAAATGGGTAAAAGAAATGGTTCAAAATGAAACCCAAAAGGAAGAAACGTGTATATATGCGGTGACCATTTTTTGACAGGAAAATAGGAAAGATCCAAACCACCCTGATTATGTCCCGTCCATTTTTACGTACAATCAGGTCAGTTCCAAACAAATTGAAAATAAAATGAGACGTTTTGATTTTGTCTGTAGAAAGAGACTAGGCATAGAAAGTACTAGTAATTTGGCCACTACAAATAACAGGACTGTGGCTCGTGTCAACAATAAAACTAACACAGCATTGCACGCTGACATTTCTGAACACTCAGCTTAAACAAGTGAAAAGCCAGTATGTCACTCAGTCATCGTAAACAGGTCACTAGATCAGGGGTCCAGTTTAACTGAAACACCCATTCCACCAGTATTACATGGTGATATTTCTGAATACTCAGCTGAAACAAGTGAAGAAACGGTATGCCACTCAGTTGCAACAGACAGTTTATCAAATCAGGGGTCTAGTTTAACTGAGACACACATTCTGCCTCATCCTGTTGCTGAAAATTTGGAATCAAATGAAATTCTTCTCTGCAAGTGTCAACACAACTTCACAGAAATGAAACAATATCTTCAACATCATGTACAGCATGTACTAAAATGAAGATTTATGAATGCAGTCTTATGATGGAAATAGATAACATCCGCATAGAAAGAAATGCAGCACTTCAAGAGGTTAAAGAACTTAAAAGCAAGTTCATAGGATATAACAACCTTGAGCACGAAAAGAGTGAGAAATTCAAGTACTATACTGGCATCACATGTGAAACATTTGACAATATTTTTAAATACCTGGCAACGTCCTTGCCAAAGAAATGCCGCAGCAAAATTTCATTTGAAGACCAGTTGCTCCTGACTCTGATAAAGTTAAGACTTGACATACAGTTTGAAAATTTGGCAGATCAATTTGGACTAGCCAAAAGTAGTTGTCATGATATTTTTAAAAGGTGGATAAACTTGCTATACACTAAACTAAAGTTTTTAATAAAGTGGCCAGACCATGATGCCAGCACGAAAACTTTACCACATGTTTTTCGACAGTATTTTCCAAGGCTAACTGGAATCATCGATTGTACCGAATTCTTTATAGATCGCCCCAAAAATTAGAAAGCCAGAGCTCAAGTTTACTCAAACTAAAAAAACATTCTACTGTTAAATTTCTGATAGCATGCACACCCCTTGGTTCCATCTCTTATGTATCCAAGGCTTGGAGTGGTAGAGTTTCAGATGTTGAACTTGTCGAACAATCTGACTTTATTAGTAACAAATATCACCATCCTGGAGATCAGATATTAGCTGATCGTGGGTTTACTCTAGCAGACAAGTTTGCTGCTGGATGTGGAGTTGAGTTAATTATTCCTTATTTTACAAAAGGAAAAAAGCAACTCTCTGCCAGGGAAGTAGAAGTCACCCGACAAATTGCATCAGTGAGAGTGCACATTGAACGTCTAATTGGGTTGTTAAAAAATCACTATCGAATCTTGGACGGTGTGCTGTCAACAACTTTCATTAAATCATTGTCAGATGAAGCAAATGAGGCTAAAGTTACAGGTATTGACAAACTTGTTACTGTATACTCAGCACTGTGGAACCTGGGTGATGGAATCGTCAACAAAGATGAAAATTATACAGACATCTAGTTTAATTTTCCACTTATAGATTACAGGGTGAATGGTGTGCTGTAATTACCGGACGGTATTAATTTGGTTCATACTTTATTTTTAACTAATCTATTCCTATCCAACACAATATCTTTGTATGATTATAGAGTGACATGGTGTCTTCCTAATTCATATTATCATTATATTATAATAAAAATACAATGCTATACAAGTATGTAATGGGTCATTCCATAAAAGATCTATACCGCCAGGTAAAATTGAAAATACCCCTCTCCCTCCTCAGACATCTGCATTTTAAATTATCCCCTCCTTCAATCATCCATGATCCAGTGTATTCTTGATTATTTTAAAGGGGCAAAGTCAGGAAAATCCTTTGTCTAGTTTTGATCTCAGTTGAACATCATATCAAAATAAACTGAGAAGGTAGATGACATCACAAATTAACTCTAATTTGCCTGTTTTAAAAAATGAATATCTTGAGAACAAGACAAGATATTGAGAAACTGTACGCCTCTTGGTTTATTTTCAAATGATAATTAATTGAGATTGATAGTAGATGAATGATTTTTTCCATGATACTGCCCCCTTGAAGATTTAGTTTCATATTTTGATCAGATCACCATCGCTTATGTCCTGGGTGATTACAAATTTGCAAAACTGAAATGGAATGGGATTTTGGGAAAGTTGGTGTACATAGCTGTACTTGTGTGCATGGTTAAGTATCATTTTTTAAACTTACACAATTTTTTAATAAATCTCACATCTAACTACAGTCTGTGGTGACTGTTGCAGTTTTTTACAAAGTGTCACCCCTTGGGCAATCATGTCAACATGTCTCCCCTCTCCTTTAGACATTTTAAACATTTCCTCTCCCCCTCCTTGGATGGCCGAAATTTCCTCCATGGGGTATAGATCTTTTCTAGAACAACCCAATGCTACAAGATATATCTGTAACATTTGATATATGTTAAACTTGACTAAGCAAGTTAGGAAGCACATTAAAAATAATATATTATCATAGAATCTTCATAAACACAACTGTCTCAAGCTTTCATTTTTTACTTTTCCTCATGCTTCCTTTTTGCACCTTTTAATTTTTTGCAGGATGGGCAATTCCAGCATCCTTTTCGAGGCCGTTTGACATTAACACACTTGTAATGAAACCACTCGCCTTTACAGTTTTTTTAGTCACATCCAATCCAGTTCTCATTGCTGTTGTACTCTGAGTTGCAGACACAATAACGTTTTGGTGCCACTACTGGCAGTTCATCTTTATTTTCCAGCCTTCTTGTCAACAATTCTGCCATGATATGTGTTTTGAAGAATTGGTCTAGAACTGGAATTGAATTTTTAAGAAATGCATCATTAAATGACACAATTTCACTATGAATCCATTGTGGAGTCCAAACAATAAATTCACATTCTTGAAAATTAAAGACAAACAATTGGATTTGTATTTGGGTATAGTGTTCATGTCCCTGCTTCAGATTCAGTTGACTATCAAGAAAAAATGACTGGTCTTTGACAGAATCCTCTACTGAAAGAGTGTCACGTTTTGAGTATGGACACTTTACTTCTACCAGCCTATTAATTTCATGACACTGACATGTAAATATCCCATCTGGAGATGTACCGATATAGGGATGTTTGGGATGAACTCGCATTCCAGAGGAATTAATGGAAAGTTGCAATGATTGTTCATACGCCTGAGATAAGCATCATCAATGGCTTTTTTTTCATTTTCTATTCCCCACTTTAATGACGGAACAGTTGCATGACAAACTTTTGATTTCTGGCAGATTTTTTTTATTAGAGATTCTGCAGGTTTTTCCATGCTTGTGTGAATAAGATCATGGGCACGTGAAGCAGTGATTCTTCCAGAACGTATATCATGCCATACAGGTGACTCTGCCTGTTTATTTGTTATCTTCTGCAAATAATTGTTGGTTTCATCAGATACTGTTAATGATTCCAAAACTTTGTTGGATATGGTAGATATTTCTTTATCTGTCTTTTCTCTGTTTGTGGGTGAATACCAATCTCACAGTGACTTGGGTAGTTTTGCCCTAGCTGGTGGCTCGCACTTGGGGATGTAATTTTCATAATGTTTAGAATATGCATGTAATACAATTGGTTTATTTCCCTTTTGTTGTGATAAACTTAGAATGAAGGAATCAATGTCATTTTGTGTTGGTTGTATTGCAGTACCAGGGAATAAATTGTTTGATTGTTTTCCTTTAAAGTTTTCAATAGATTTTGCACTATACAAATTGATATTGCATAATTCTGCAGGAGTGACATTCTCTTTGAAGTCATCATTCCAGAGCTGGTGAAACCAGCTCTAACAGCTGCTTCAATTTTAAACAACAATGCCCCAATGTGAGTACATGATTCTTCGAGTCCTGCCATGCAGGTACAGTGAGCATTCATCACAGATATGCTCTCTCTGTTTATAGCCCCCATGGAGTGTGGGGCTCATCGTTTAAACACTGCGATGGGTTAACACTTGCTTTCATGATTACAAATTTTGTTGCCGGGATGTCATAGTGAAAAATGGTACGTAACCATCCGCTTCTAAGCTTATACGATTATTCATTGCTTCTTTGGTAAATACTCCAGGAGTATCTATAAGATACGAGTATACTTCTGGATATTCAAGAGCTGGCCAATTTGTTGGATCGTTTGTCCAAATATCAGCAGGCAACATATAAGGGCAGCTTGTCATTCAATCATCTCCAGTTTATTTTTATTACGTTTTTTCGCTTCAGTGTCGAGTGTCTCAATGTTATATGATGCCATTTTGCGTGTACGAAAGTATCAAATATCAAGCAATAATTAGCATTAGCCCGCAATTGTTTTCACTGCAGTATTTTGCGCATGCGTATGTACAACACCAATTACGTAGACTCGGATCAAAGAATGGTGTTAAAACATTACTGTGGTTTAAATCCATTTGAATCTGTGGGTCTAAGGTAAGAAAATATTACAATTTCGCTACTTGCTATCTAATGATGAATAGCGAGTAGAGTAGCCAATCAAATTACAGCATTTGCAATAGTATGCTAGTATGATTCTACTAATATATATTATGTTTAATCATTTGCAGTGTTCACTGAGAAATTAACAGATGTGTCATAAAAACTGTCCTGAACAAAGTATTCACCCAGTTCAATGGGGCAGATGAAATACTGTGGCAAGGTATAGTATTATCTGAGTTTTCTCGTTCTATCTATTACTAATAGACAATACCAATTATGAAATTTCATACCGTTACTTAACAGCTAAGACGAGAACGTTTTGCGGAGATTACCATATATTGCAATTAAGTCTGAATTTTGGCAAAGTACTCTGGACTTAGCAGTGGTTTAATAGTGTTGAATTATAATTGAAACATCATAATGGGTATGGTCTATTGCTTATTGTACTTTGTTAGCTACAGTAGTTGCCAATTCATTGTAAATTGAAATTTGTGTGTGTTATTCTTGGGTTTTCCTACAGAATTATGACAAGAATCTAAGTGGGTGTTAGCTTGAATGTATTTATGCTAATGGACTGGGGTCAGCAAATGATATGAAATTGCATGTGTGAAAAACTAATTTACCCTGGTAACTGTGTATTGATTTAGCATTGACCCCCTCTTAATGTTTGACCTCACCAGGCCAATGTACATGATACAAATTGTCATGTGATTGTCAATCTGGCCTATAAATTAAAGCAATTGCCATACCAGATTTTTAATCATTTCTTGATGGCAAAATTTGAAACCTAACATCTTTACACATTCTCATTTGATCAGATACATGTACCACTGCTGAGGATCATATAGGTTAACAGATAACATTCACTAATAAGTTCTTTGAACATCAAGAATAAGTGTGTTTTGTTGAAACACCACGTAAATTTGTTTTTGCAAAGCTTGATGGAGATGGAGAAAGTGATCTGAGCAATGGATAAAAAATTTTGCAATAATAAATTTATGTGGCGTTAATTTTTGCAAATTTGCTATTACGCTCACTACATGTAGTTATTTTACCTACAGGTAGTGAGAATTCTCGAAAAAGTGATTCTTTTTTTGTCCAACTATTTTTTTAACCAACTATATTTTTTAACCTTATAATATTTTTGGTAATGTTCCATATACTGTATTCTCCTATTCAGGGGGCATAACTGTTGGGGGGGTGTGGGGGGGGGGGGTGTGACACCCCCTCAAAGGTTGAAAAACAGTGTTCTTGTAGGGCAGTTTGCGAATTTGCAGGGCAATCTTTTACATGGACAATTTTCACCAAGATTTGCCATCCCTTGAGAAAAATTTATCCAATAACAAATAGAAATTATAAGGAAACCTTTCAATTTGGGGGCTAAAAGTAGACACTGCAACTATACGATCAGTAAAATGAAGTAAACGAAGGTATAAGTAGAGGTTCCGCTGGTTAGAAAACTTGCAATAAGTTTCAAAACAGAAAGAGCACTAATGGTAATTTTGAAGGTGTTTAGACAGTTTTGTACATTCGATATTTTATGTAAGTTTGGCTTTGTTTTGGGTATTGGCACGTAGGCTACATATTTAAATGGAAGGTAAGTTATAATTACTGCATTTATTAATCTTTGTGCCCACATACGAATTTACAATGAAACCTTTGTTAATTTTTACATCTGATTCATATATTTGCATAATTGCATTATTATAAGTTAAAATTCATTTTAAGAGGGAGGTTTAGTTAACAAGGAAGACGGCAAAGGCCCGCCAACAAAAAAAAAGAAGTCTCAGTGTAGTCGAACTTATAGACGAAAGGTTATGCGTAAAGATTGTGGTGCACAAATGAACGCTGATAATTTTTCGAAGCACAATTCAAGTAGGCATAATGGTAGGGCAAAATCTCAGGATGTGGTACAAGCATCACAAACAACGCTTAATTTTGCTACGGTAAGTGTTTTAATGATTCTCACAATTTGTTAAACAAACAGTATACCTGACTGTTTTACTGCAATAACATGGTGTGCTTTGCTTTTTCATTCTGCTTTGTTGCAACCAGAATATTTTAATTCTCAAAGACAACAGTAAATTCTATTGCATCTCATCAAAATAAAATGTAAATATCTGCCATTTAGCATTATTTTTTAAGATTGTGCAACCTGTATCTATAACTGAAAACTTGAATGAAATCCCTCATGATACAAATCAGGTTTTAACAGAAATTAGACAAAATGGCGAGTTAATACAAAGTTACTGCGTTGATACTGATGAATCACGAAAGGTACCCAAATCGTCTGTGTTATAAACATAAAAAAGTTATTTTGTATCAATACACAAAAGATTGTTCTTAGATGGTATTAATTGTTCTCAGATTTTAGACAAACAATGTGGCGATTCACTGCATATTTGTTGTGACAGCGAGGAACCACAAAAGGTTTGTATAAATATTATATTTCGTAATATATGAGTAAAAATTAACGAAACGTTTACACAATTATCCAAATTACAACTTTCAAATGTCAGCAATAATAGCTATTTCAAATCTTGCTTTGCAGAAAGATAAAGAGGTAGATTTATGCTTCGACAGTATATACCAAGGAACAATTGAAAGAGATGAAGATGAAAGCGAGAACAGTGTGCATGGAGACGAATCAGATTTAAACACAGATACGGTTAGTAAATGCGATAATTGAAATATTAAATGAATTAAATTAGGTTTTTCGTTGGTTTCATTCATTAAATATATTGCTGTGTTCTAGGTTGATGAAGAGGAAATTGCTGATGATCAAGAAGAGGGGGTAAAATGTTGCTCGTCATGGGAGACTTGTGTAGCTGAAATGAAAGTATTGGCCGAGTGTGTCAACCACTGCAAAAACACAGTCTTAGAAACGTCATCCTCAGAAAATAGTTTTTACTGAAGAGATTACAGCATATGTCCTTGAGTCTGCTAAGAAGATTAAAACCATGGCAATAAATTTAGAAAATAACTGCGAGAATGCTCTTAAAGCTCTTTATCGTGAAAAATCGAAATTGGTGTTGTGCAAGATGCCGATAACCTTCAGCTTTTGCTTAACCCCGCTGATTGTCCAAAACTATTGACTGATCCTCAAAAGAAAAAAATTATTCAAAATGGTCCATACCAACCACAGCTTAAACACTATCCTGAAAACCCAAACATCACCCAAAACAAACAACGTATGTTTTCATCATTGTGGTTTAGAGAATATCCACATTTAGAGTACAGCATAAAAGCAGGTTATGCATCCTGTTTTGTTTGCACTCTTTTTCCTAGCAGACCAGGAAGAAAGAAAGCATCAGATGCCTGGGTAGCAGGAGTTCGTTCATGGGATAAGATGAGAAGTGTGGGGAAGAATAAACAAGGGAAGTTGCAACAGCATTTCTCTTCCGATTCCCACAAAGCTGCTCTGAATGATCTGGCCCATTTTGCCAACGATATGAAAAACATCGATGTGATGTTAGAGAAGCAGTTACGAGAAGTGAGAATACTTGAAGAAGAAATCAATCTGCGAAACCAAGAGGCAATAAAGATCCTTTTGGATATTGCTAGAACATTAGCAAGACAGCAGCTGGCTTTCAGAGGACATGATGGAAAGCACAATGGAAACTTTGTGCAGATAACAAATCTTGTTGCAAGACATAATAGTCGACTTCAATCATGGCTATCTGACGATAACATGAAGCCTTATGCAGTAAAATACCTTTCACCCAGTTCCCAAAATGAATTCATTAACCTTTTACCTGAAGATGTTAAAAATCGCATTGTAAAGGATGTCGTTTAAGCTGAAATGTATTCGGTCATGGCCGACACGTCTCCAGATACTTCAAATACGGACCGTCTCGTTGTGGCAGTTCGTTATGTTGATGAAAACAACATGCCCAACGAGAGAGTTTTGGAGATGAAAGAGACAACAGACAAAACTGGCGAGGGCCAAGCAAAGGAGATTCTCGACTCTCTTAAAGCACGAATACCTAGTGGCCATGATGCATTGGTGTATCAGACTTATGATTACACGGCATCCATGTCCGGGATTTGCAATGGTGCTCAACAATGTTTGCAGGAGAAGATTGGACGTAGCATTCCGTATACTCCCTGCCAAGGCCACAGGTACATGTCAAGTGCAACTTTAAACATTACAATGCCAATACTTAAGAATTAACTGTTCAAAACACGTCTTTACATGAATAATTTAATTAATATGTTGCATGATTTATTTTCAATTTTATGTCTTTCTAGATCTAATACATTCAATGAACATTGTTCAAAGGCCTCTACGTTTGCCGAAATGTATAGGTTGCTCGAAGACCTCTATGTGTTTTTCAGCAGAAGTTGTAAACGAGATACAGTGTTACGAGATCACATGAAGCAGGTTGAAAACGCTCTGAAACTACGAAATCTCTCAAAGACCAGATGGGTGTACAGGAGTGAATCGATTGAAGCTGTATGAAGCTCTTTTGAAGCCGTAAGAGAAGCCTTAAAAAAAGTATCAGAGAAAGACAAGGACGGAAATGCAAGAACCAAAGCAGCTTCTCTCCATAAGAAAATGGCTAAGTTTGAGTTTGTTTTCGCAGTGATGTTCATGAGGTTGATTATGAGAAAAACCAAGATCCTGACCGTGCAGGTGCGGAATCCAGAGCTTAATATCCTAGATGGTCTTGCACTGATTGATAACACTGTTACATCCTTGGAAAGAATTCGAAGCACGGAATCAGAATTAAATGATCAAATAGACGTCAGTGTTAAGTTTGCGGAAACGTTGGGTTCCAATCCTTCGGATGAGTTTGCTTAAAAGAGTGGTAGAAGAATAAGCAGACAGTTAGATGACAACCCTGAGACGTCGGCGGTTATTTCACTTCACGCTAGCTATCGAAAGTGTATGATTGAAGTCCTTGACTCTCTCATTACAGAGTATAGAGATAACATACGGGATTGTTTAGAAAAGACCAAACCTTTAGCTGTTATCCTTCACCCTCCGATGACCCAACCGATGTTTGAACAAGTAGAACTGGTTGCTGGACTTTTTCCTCCATCGGTCACCGTAGATTCCTCATCACTAGCTGCAGAACTCGAGATTTTTGTGAACTTTGTAACTGAGACTGAAGAAACATGCAAGACGGTCGACGGCGCAGGAAAGATTGCCTTTGAAAATAGAATAATTTTCCCCAACATTTACAGATGCTACAAACTTCTGTTCACTGCACCAGTAAGTGTGGCAGACATCGAAAGGTCATTCAGCAAAATGAAGACAGTCAAGAATTATTTGCGATCAACGATGAAAGACTAGAAGACCTGATTGTCCTCTCAACGGAAAAGGACTTGACAGATACGATTGATCTTGATGCTGTTCTTAAAAGTTGGGCAACCAAAAAAAATCAAAAACTCAAAATTCGGTTCAAGAAATGAACACTATACCTTAATTGTTTTTACTCAGCGAACTCTGCTAAAATAAGAAGTAACATAAATTGAGATTATTGTTACAGTATGCCACTGAAATTTCAACGATGATTAAAGGTTACTTTAATAAATCCTCTAACAATGGTAAATGTGTACGTCAAAAGCGTCATTATTTTATCTGTTAGCTACACTCTTTGCTAGGGCATTCGGTGTAGGCCACGCCCTTTTGCAGGGCAAAACGACTCCACACCCCCCCCCCCAGTACTCAGAGCCAAGTTACGCCCCTGCTCCTATTGTTTATTTTCCTAGCCTCAGCCAACAAAGTTCTCCTCTAAAGTTATTTTTGATAATGTGAGTGAAGAATGTTGCCATTTGCCTATTAAAACTGATGGTATATTCTACAGCGTTTGCTGCCTTCGTATTGAATTCTTAAATTTATGACATTTTTTACAGAATTTTAACCATAAGAGTCAGACATGGAAGAAGATGAAAATAGGCATATAAAGTGAAGCAATTACCACAGGAAAGTAAGAAACTAAGAAGGATTAAACAAAATTGGTACAAGGCCTCATAGGAATTAATGAGCAATGAAAAGGACACAAGATAAATTTCTCCGAAGAGTGTAACACGAGGAAAAATCTACACGATTGCTTAGTCCTGAAGGTCTCCCTGAATGGGCAATCTTCAAATGAAGAATAACTTTCAAGAGGGCATGGTTACACTTGAACTATTACTGTATTGGTATATACATAGCGGACATTTTGTAATTGAATAGAGTTAATAATGAATGGACAATTTACATTATACACACTGAATTTTGATCAATCAAGGGGAGCAAAATCTATCAAACTGGCAGACTAGAGAGTATCTAGGATAACTACAAACTTTGGATCACAATTTAGTCGATGTAGTGTAAGTTGTCATTATATAGCATACATTACAAGTGTGCAACTATTTACTATTCAAATGCAGTTTTTTTATGTACTACATGATTGTATTTAAATCGGGCGAAATAATTGTCTGGTCTTTTTTTAATACAAGGATCTTTCTATATGCATGTTCAACAAAATCCTTATTTTGCTGAACACACAAAACCGTATTCGTTCATAGATGACACCTCGCATTAATATAGACTGAGTTTTTCAACATGAATGTCTTTGAATCTTATGCTGTGTAAAACAAGTCTCATGTTAGCCATGACTTATTCTCGATTTGCCTCATTCAAATGCTCGTATTCTTATGTATTGATTTCAACGTAAAAATATAGTTTATTGCTTTAAACTGGTGATTTTGCTTCATTATCTTTTTCTAAGCTTTGTAAAACATGCAAGTCGCATGTTTACAAGTTGATTTATGCAATATTGTCATGTTTAACGACAACGCTAGCGATAATGCTACAATGGCACCGCATAATTTGGAAAATTTAGGCTTTAATAGGCTTTACGACTTTAACTGCAGTCATCAAATTTAAAAGCTATGGTCGTTTTGAAATTTAAAAATACCTTAAAGTTACATTATTTCTACCCGAAAGCCAATATTTCAGTTAAAAATATGCGACCTTAAAGGCCACTTAAAGACTCGGTATTTATTTAATGGACCTTAAATTTTTCATTTCCTAACATTCAAGGTTGACCTATAAAGCATCAAGAAATGCTATTTTCATGAGCTTTAGGAAACATTTAAGGAACGCCAGAAATGCGTCAATAGTTTGCTTTCTGTAAGCACTTAAATCTACATTAAAGTTTCTTTCTATAACTTTAATCATTTACTAAAAGTCACCTTAAATGTTCCAATAATGCAAAACTGTAATGATGCTTTTGGGTCACTTTAATATTTAATTTTGTCCTGTGTTTTGCACAAATGGATTGAAGCCGTCGGCAGAGAAAACTGGTTTCCTTCGAAAACTGTGGTGCTTTGCAGAAATCATTTTTGCAACAACGACTTTGTTCTTTTTCCGTATCGACAATTTACAAAAACATATTTTGAAAAAGATGCTGTACCCAGCATTTTCAAAAGCAGCAAAGAAAATGGTACAAAAATTGATCTTGAGGCCGTTGCCTACGTGAAGAAGTTAAGTGAAAGTGTGAAGTATAATTTAATCTTAAGAGAACTTGTCGAAGTGTTAGACAGCAATTTTGGACATATTAATATTATGTCAAATTATTCAACTAGTAGTTACTATCGCAAGGAAGTGCTGCCGCACGCTACCAAAACGCAAGTGTTCAGAACTGTCTTATTTAAATTGCTAAAGACACACTCACTGTATGTACGAATTTATTTTGTTTCAAAGAAATTAAAATTACAACATTAAACTAAAGGGTACTTTGGATTATTATACACGTGGTGCCGATATATTATTTGATCATAAATGTCAATAGATATGTCTTTTGCAGAGAACTGTCACACTATTTTCAAAACCACTTGGTAAACATGTGTGCCACCACTGTTTCATCCACCATATTTGTGTGGCATTTAATGTTCATCATTGACCATTAACATATTGTCCAATGAATGTTTGCCATACATGGTATAAAATGGACCAACTGATAACAATTTCTTGAAAACAACTGTGTAGCATGTGAACTGTTGTTCACATCCATACAGTATACTGGGAAAGCATACTGTATGATTTGATACAATGCAGATTCTATCCGATTACAATACATATGATGTGATTATTGTGATTTATCCATATTATTTTTTAAGAACCATTCAGTTGAAGTAGGTATGTTTGGATTCCATTCCATACGATGTAAAAGTACAACCATATAATTTGGTAACAACTATCTGTTGAAGCATATTAACAACTGTCGGTTAAAAGTAGAATACTTCTGTTTAATTCAGATGATGGCGACCACACGTTCAAAATCTGGCTCTGCTAAATTGACGAATACACGTTTAAAATCTAGCTATAGCAGCAATCCAAGTTCTGAAGATGCTAATATAGATATGATTTCTTTATCGGTTGTAAAATCGGTATTTTTTGTAATAATCAGTATGGCTTTTGAAAAGGTCACTCTACTTCTTTGGCTTTGGTTGATTTATATGATAAAATTTCATCAGCAATCGATCGTAAGGACCATTCGGTTGGTATTTTTTTAGATTTATCAAAAGCATTTGATACAGTAAATCATAATATTTTACTTGATAAACTGAGTTATTATGGAATTAGGGGACTGCCTCTGGATTTAGTTAAAGGTTACTTATCGGATTGAATGCAGTATGTACAATATAATCAAAAAAATTCTGCTAAGCAAAATATTTCCTGTGGAGTACCCCAGGGCTCTATCCTAGGTCCTCTTTTGTTCCTTTTATATATTAATGACTCACCTATCATTTCAAAATTTTTGACAGTAATTTTGTTTGTTGATACAAATATTTTTTATTCGCATATCGATTCCTCAATTCTTACAAGAGTTTTAGATAAATTATTGGAATGGTTTAAAGCAAATAAGTTATCATTAAATTTAGATAAAACGAAATATATGTTGTTTAAATCAAAGCAAAAGAAGGAAAGTTTGAATATAAACTTGGTTATAAATAATTGTGAAATTAAACAAGTTAATGAAGTTGTTTTTTTGGGTGTCATATTAGACGAACATTTATCATGGACACCGCAGATTGCTCATGTTGCAAATAAAATATCTACATCCATTGGAATAATTTTTAAGTCAAGTTTCTATCTTTTTAAAGAAAGTATGTGTACATTATATTTTTCATTAGTTTATCCGTATCTATATTATTGTAACCTGGTTTGGGCATCTGCCTACCAGAGCAACTTGTATCGTATTATTCTGCTTCAAAAACGTGTCGTTAGAATTTTAGGTGGGTGTAGTTTTGATGCACATACAGACCCTATTTTCAAAGAGCTTTGTATACTTAAATTTCATCATATTTGCTCATTGCAAATAGGACAGTTTATGTTTTCTTACAAACTTGGGTTGTTGCCTACAAATTTTGACAGTTTTTTATACTAAATAAAGATGTATATAGTTATTCGACTAGAAATGCAATTTTTTTTCATCTTCCGCTATGTCGGACAAACATTTGCCAGTTTTCTGTGCGATATCAAGGTCCAAAGTTTTTTAACTCACTAGAAGATGAAATTGTAAACTCTATTCCTTTTCAATTTTTTACTGTTAAAGGATATTGGCAGCCAAAATTTTTATTCCTTATATCTATTAGACTTACCGATAGAATACTTAATTTTGCATTTTCGTGTGTCCAGCACATTCAGTTGTTGAGAAAATTGATAGAAATGTTGTTCGTACGGCCGCCATTTTGAAAATAGTGCCTTATGCTAATTTATGCTGGAATACATTTGTGACGTCATTAGTAGGGTAAGCGGAATTTGATAATATAATTTATATTACGTTCTAAAGAACATTTTGCCAAGGCGTACAAGGTGCAGATCAAATACAATTGTGTAATTGTGCAATAAACATGTATTACTATCTTCTAAATATTCTTTTAACATTATTTTGAATAAACGCGTGTATCAGAACTGTTAAACGCATCGAGACCCTCACCTCATGCGGGGCGTCAGCCTATGTACTAAATGCACAAATTTTCATGTATTTCAAATGATTTATTAGTGCCATATTGCAGATATCGTTAAAAAACAAGTATTAATTCCTTGATACATACTACATGTAATTCTATACTACAAATATTGCTTTAAATATGGAACACTCATAGGCATAGGTGACAATATGTAACATATAGCGGTGTTTGTACCCAATATGCCGAATTGTTTACAAAAGACTGACATATACTGGAATAGGAAATCTTGTGTGGGTTTTCACCGATCTGACCGCCGAGTCTGAAAGCGGTCATTTAGGCATAAATGATGCCGGTAAAGACAACAGCAACACATTAGCGCATTACAAGTGTGCACCTAAATCTAATTCTTGAAGGGTAAAGGAAGCGATTTAAATCATGTGTGGACTTTCACTAACACTTGCCACCAAGAGTTATTTAGGCGCATATAGTACACAAGGGCAAACAATAGCACATTAAAGGCTGTTTTCCACTAGGCGGAATTTTCCGCGCACAGAGCAATTTTTCTTTGTCTTTTTTCGATTAGTCCTGCCTGAGAGCTCACAAACAAAGAAAAATTGCGCTGCGCGCGGAAAATTCCGCCTAGTGAAAACAGCCTTAATGCATTAGCAGAATTCTTTTGCGACACTTTCTGAATATATCTTTATTCAACCGGACACACCTTGCGCTATAAATATTTTAATGTTTTTTTTTTTCTCTCGGTGAGGTCAAGCTATCTAATGTAGTGCAATTAAATTGTTGCCGTGTAGGCGCTAACAAGTTCCAAATGCGCATTGTTTCGGAAGGACCTATATAGCATGCATGCAAGCCAAAAGCGCCACATGTACTGTCCGGTGTATGGTTGTAGTAGTGACAGCCAAAAAAATCCGAATGGAATAAGTTTCTTTCAGCAGAAAGTCATGGTTCAGTAAACCAGCCTTACCTACAAGTGAAAAACAAAGGTCAGAAAATAAGCCTTGTGCTTGTAAGGGGAAATGCGCAACACGAAAGTGCAACTGCAGGGCAGTGGAAGTGTCATGTGACAGCAAATGTAAATGCAATTAGCTAAGTGCATAAATAGTGAATGAGATTGAACTTTCATAAATAAGCAAACCAAGGGAAAATCTGTGAAGTTAATGGGTTAGATATGTCCTCACTAGCGACATAAGCATAAGCACAAGGTAAAACAAAAGACATTACAAGTTATCATAGAGTTATTATTAATTAGTGCTTATGTCACGCACTTCAGTGGATTTGTTTTAACTCTATAGTAATAACTCTATAGTTCTTTTATTGTTATGTATTTTGTTAATTTAATTTGTATCCTTTTGTACCTTTTTTGGTAATTTGTTGGAATTAATAATAATAATAAGCATTGACATAAGCATAAGGGTAAGACTATATGAGCATAAGCTATGGCAGAACAAAAGCAAATTCAAAAGAAAATTCTTTGTTTTGTCTTCGTAAACCTAAGAGAAAAATTTATCCTTTGTTATTTTGCTTATGCTTATGTCGCTAGTGAGGAACAGGCTTAAATTGACCTAGTACAAGAGAAATGTAAATAAGGGAAGCACGTCGTTTTGCCCACAAGATTTGAACTTTCAGTAATCACAATAATCGGAAATTAAGCGAGACTTACCTGTAAGTCGATGGTTGATTGGGATTTTGCCATGTCATCAGGAGCACAAGAAGTCACGTGAGATAGCACAGCTGTCTGCCCGAGCAATCAGTATTGGAAGCATTGAGTGTGCAAGCAGAGCAATGATATGATCTGTCTGTGTCGACGAGTGAGTGGACACTAAGAAAATTTCTTCTGAATATATTGGTTAAACAGGAGTATTATGACACCCAACTGTAACGTACCATGCAATACAAAAATAAATTTACTGCATGGGTGGGGATGTTTAATGATTGGGTTTTGGGCGTGACTTCTTGTGCTCCTGATGACATGGCAGAATCCCAATCAACCATCGACTTACAGGTAAGTCTCGCTTAATTTCCGATTCTGCCACGTCATCACTCACACTGCGAAGTCACGTGAGATGTTTGAAGCAACTGATTGCACACGAAGGATTATTCTAGCAATATTTAATAACAGTTATAATAGATCATATCGTATCTTTGCTACTTTAACACACTAACCGATAAAGGTTCTGCAAGGTCTATAGGTTTATCATAATACTTTGCAAATGTCGCAGCGGATGTCCACCCAGCTGCTTTCATGATATCTGAAGTAGATGCATTGTTTAACTTTGCCTTGGACGTTGCAGCGGCTCGCACACTATGTGGTTTGAAAACTGTTACATCTATTCCGGCAGTTGCCATAATCTGTTTAATCCAGCGTCTAATAGTGTCCCGACTAGCTTTCTTATGAGGTTTTTGATGGGTAATAAAAAGCTGAGTTTCAACACCTCGTAAGGGCTTAGTTTTTTCTAAATAGATTAAGCAAGTGCGAACAACACAAAGTTTCTCATCAGGAGAGTAAGCTGTCAATTTTATTGTCAGTTCAGATGAAGATCTCCCTGGTTTTGTCTGTTTGATAGCACTGCCTAACAGAAAAACGAGCGAATTGTGCTCGTGTACCATGTTGGCGGTATCCATTAAATGCAATGATTGTCCGCGTTGAACTGTAGTTAAGGCAACTAAAATTACAAGTTTCAGAGTAAGCTCCTTTAGAGTAAGATCTTTTGTGTCCTTCATGGATAATAGATACTGAAGCAATGTTTGAACATCCCAAGTTTTGTTATATCTTGGAAGGGCAGGTCTGCTTTGAAAAATGCCCTTCATAAACCGTTTTACGTCAACAGACTGACCAAACGTGCTGTTACTAGAACTTGGACATTCCAAAATCGCTGAAAGAGCACACCTGGCTGTATTAATACTGCTATAACCAAGTCCGAGGTCATAAAGTTCTGTCAAAAATTCTACCGCCATAGTTACAGATGGACGAACGGGATTAATCTCTCTTTTAGAACAGAATAATAGCCACTTACTAATATATGTTCCGTACTGTTGATGCGAGGATTCTCGCCAAGAGTTGAGGATGATATTTGTAGCTTGTTGAGAAAAGCCTTTGTTTTGGTAGAGTCGCCGCATAAATGACATGCTAACAACGTCAGTTTCTTTCGTAACGGGTGTAACTTCTGAGTGGCTGGCATTTTGAGTAAGTTGTCCTTCGCTGGAATCACAGCTGGAAGGCTTACCAAAAGTCTGAGTAGCTTGGGATACCAACTTTGACTTGGCCATAATGGTACAATCAGGATCCCTTCGGCTTGATTGTGTTGTATTTTCTCTAAACAGCGTCCTATTACACTAAATGGCGGGAAAGCATAAAAGAAAAAATTATGCCAATTAACAGAAAATGCATTTACATGTTGGGCACCTGGGTCTGGTCTCCATGAGGCATAGTTTGGACACTGGTTGTTTAAACGCGAGGCAAATAGGTCAATTGTGGGATACCCAAACTTAGTAGCGACCTGTTCAAATATGCGGCGATCAAGCATCCATTCAGTCCGGTCGTTAAAATGCCGTGATGCAAGATCGGCATCTGTATTTTTGCAGCCTGGTAAGTGAGCGGCACTCAACCATATTTGTTGGTGAATGCAAAATTCCCATATGTGCTTAGTAATGGCGTTACAATTGTAGGATTTTGACCCGCCCATATTGTTTATATAACAAACTGCTGTAGTGTTATCACACTGTACTCGTATGTGTTTATTTTTACAATCATGACATAACGCTTTCAAAGTAAGCAAAATTGCTAATAATTCCAAGTAGTTTATATGTGAGTTAATTTCTTCTGGCTTCCATCTCCCACCAGTCCTATTACCGTCGCGAACGCCGCCCCATCCATGGGTGGATGCGTCAGTTTGTATAAAAACACGCGGTTCACCGTGAGAGATTTGTTTTGTAGCCTTTTCAACATTATTAACCCACCAATGTAAATCTGAAACAGAGTCAGCGGAAAGGGTTATTTGGGCATCATAGTGCCCATGATGGTTTGCTAAAGAGGTTGTTTTTTCGTGCTCTAAACTCCTGTAGTAAAGGGGACCGTGCTCGACCCCTGGGAAGCTAGAGACTAAGTGGCCGATTACGTGCGCTAATTTAAGAATGGTAACCTGTTTTGCAGCAAGAATAGTCGCACACTTTTGTTTAATATTTGTGGCCCTTTCTTTTGTCAGCGTAACAGTCATTGTAATCGAGTTAAGTTCGAACCCCAAGTAAGTAATCTGCTGTGTTGGAACCATTTGTGATTTTTCTTCATGGGGGAAAAACCCTAATTGTTTAAGACGAGATGTAGAAACGTCTACATTGTCAGCACATTCATTATAGGTTTCTCCTTGAAGGTAACAATCATCTATATATGAGGATGACATATGCCCTTGTTTCCTCAAAGTTTGGAACACAGGTTTCATAATCTTAGTAAAAATTCGGGGTGCTGATGATAAGCCATTTGGTAAACAAGTATACTGATACAACGTATCCCGCCATGCAAATTTTAAATATTTCTGGTGCTCTAATGCTATTGGCACAGTATAATAGGCATCCTTTATATCGATTGATGCCATATAACAATTGGGAGTCATCATGTCTGTTACAGAACGAAGTGATTCCATTTTAAAGTGTTCATACTCAACAAAGCTATTAAGCTCTTTTAAGTTGAGAATCATTCTATAATCAATCGCATTTTTCTTAAGCCGTAAAAAGATAGGAGATATGAACTCCCCTGGTTCATGCTGGGAATGAACAAGAACACCTTTTGCAAGGAGCTTTGCAATTTCCTTATCAATAATAATGGACTCTTTTTCATTAAATTTTATAGCACGCTGCATCTCAGTCTGAATTGGCAGTTCATTATTAATGAACTTTATATGACAATGCGCAACCCAGTCTAAAACATCTAGATCATCGGTTGCTGTCTGCCACACATCTATATAATTTTTTAAATTACCGGCTTGAAATTGAGAAGTATTCATACTAACCTCACTAGAGGGTATACTTGGCCCTACTTGGTCTGCCTCCTCCCCTCGACTCTTTCTCTTGAGTTCTGGAGGCTGGGCCGTTTCCAGTTTAAATGTTTGTTGACAGGAAATGATCGTTGAGGTGCATTTCGATTAGCAAAAGGGTATGCTCTCTTGTGCCCCAGTTTGTAATTTCTCTGACGGTTGTAGTCGGGTCTGTAACTTGTTTTTGCGAGCTTTTTGCCAACTTTTGTTGCTTCGGTTAAATCCTTGAGCTGTTTGGAAAGTTCGACATCATCACCAAACAAGAAATCTGTGAATGGGACAGTTGGCGAACAAAGATGTCGGTAATCATCATTCAAATCATGCTTAATACTATCCCGTCTGCGCATATTTAATTCATAACTAGCAGCACCAAACAATGCGATAGCATCAGTGCCAGCTTTCAAGAGACCCTGAACATCTAATGCATCGCTGGGGATTTTTTCTTTGGCTTGAAGTAACGCTTGAATGATGTTAACAATTGGCGTTACACCTTTGACAATATGCGCTTGAACTTTCTGTAATTTTACATCGAAAGAACGAGTTTCGGGTTTTAATTGATCCCAAATAAGATGGTTAACTTTTGTTGTGGTCAAGCTATCACAGTTCTCCGGCAAAAGGTAACGGGTCTTCGTTTCTATTAAGACTTCATCGTCCAGCTTTTCGCGCATTAAACTTTGGACTATCTTGGCAAGTTGCCCGTTAATTGCTGGCGCTTTCTTTTGCTCCAACTTCAAATCATTCGCAATGCCTGATAGCACTGGTATGTCGTGAGAATTTGAATCTGTAGGCGTTTCGGCTTCGACAGTGAGAGAAGGCTGACTTATCAGCTTATCAATCTCTCTCTGCGGGACAGCCATTAGCGGCTCGTCTCGTGCAGTGGCCCCAGATTGCTGGGGTAATTCTTTCGTGGCAATCCGAGGTCGTTTTCGACAGCTTTCACCATGATCTAATGACTCGATATCCGAAAAATCGCCAACATCGGTAACAGCGAACTGTTCCAACGAGCTTTGAATTTCAGTAAAAGAATTTGTCATCGTTGTCTTCAGTGAGGACAGTGAAGTAGCCAAAACCTCCCTCATGGAAGTAATGGCCGAAACAATAGCATTATCATGCGATTGCTCAGGTTGATTTGCTTGCGTCTCTTCCATGTTTTGTCAGTATTAACTGACAAAACTGACATCCGTACTCGAGCAAGGACAGGCGCGCACTGATTGCTCGGGCAGACAGCTGTGCTATCTCACGTGACTTCGCAGTGTGAGTGATGACGTGGCAGAATAAATCTAAATAATCATGATTTCCAAATTTCCATTATTTACAAGTAACCTATTAAACATAAAAGATTACCGTTTTGATGTTTTTGCATATTTGAAATCTGTGTATAGGCCACATCAGGCGACGCAAAGCGTTCTCGTATGCTTAAATACACACAGGCAGGAAATGGTCTTCGCCTTTTTTTACCCAAAATCTGGAAAATCCAACGTGAACACCGTTGATAACAGACTAGATGATATAGCTTGTGTACTTTCTCTAGATCACCATCATCTAAAGGCCAATTTTCTTCCAGATAGCGACAAACATCTATCTCTTAAGACACTTTCCGACAGCATATTGTCTCGAAAGTCCGGATGTTTTGTCAAACATTTGTCGCCGTGTGCTTCTACTTGATCGAGAAGCATTCCGTATTCATCGTATTCCACCGCTTTTTCAAGGCAACAGAAACACTCAATAATCAATGCCAATGACACAGCACAATGACCACACTTGCACTAGCTTAGAGTTTGAAGGCGCCAAGCGTTTGCTCTTTCGAACTCCGTATCAACTTCCTCTTCAGATGAAAACAAACACTGCCTTGTTCGGAATCACTTTCATCGCTAATACTTGATGTTTCAGCGCCCGGTTCTGGCTCATATTGGTAGGGTAAGATTGCTTCTACTTGATTCTTGTGGATATTTTCCATTACAACAAAAAAAGGCCACGATTTCTCATGAAAAGCTCGCGAATTCAATAAACGCGTGTAGAGAAATATATTGTTATTCTAGCGCTACCCTACTAATGACGTCACACTGGGTCACGTGACCGAAAGATAATTTTTTCACAACTATTTTCAAAATGGCGGATGAAAATCAAAATTTGGGCGAATTAAGGTACGAATAACTTTTAAACAAAAGACTTTGGCGCGGAATTAATACCATATTCATTCTTAAATGGGTAAGCACTTTTAAATAACACAATAAAAATTTTGGCTGCCAATACCCTTTAAACTTAAAAGTTTTTTACTTGAATCATGATTGTCAATGTTAACCATAAATGTGTTAAACAGTAGTTTCAATGTTTAATGTTACTGTTGCCATTTTGCATATCTTACTATTTGTAATTATTTTCTTGGAGGAAACTCATGATTTCATAAGCCTTGGGGTTTCTTATGGGTTTCCTAGCCATTTGTAATTGGGTTTTTTTATCTCTTCTTTCACTTATTTGTGTGTATTTATTTAATGTGTGCAATGGCAAATTGTTGATACTAATAATAATTCGATACTGTAGTTCAGATGGCACCACTCAAGAATCAGTCATGTCTCAGAATTGTAAAATTATAGAAGAAAAAAGAAAATGATAGCATGAGAAATTGACCTAGAATGTGGTATAAACATACAAGTCTGAATGTAAGTAGGTCGGGGGGGGGGGGGGAGGCGTCATTAAAGAAAAAAGCAAAACTTACCATTTTTTTGTCTTGCACACCACAATATTTTCACACATACAGTGATAAAAAGAAGTAAATTGGCTGTTGATAAATTAAACTATTTAAGGTATATACTGTATACTCATAATACAAAGATAGTACAAAGCCATCATTTATCAAAGCCATCATATAGCCTTCTAATACTATAATTGCATAACTATAAGTCAAAATGTGTTAAAAAATACAGTGTGGGTATCATAGTAGTGCAACTCAATTTCTCAATCAGTCATGACAAGGCCTTGAAGCTTTTCTATAGTTTACGAACCACATTTGGTTTTCATTTTTTACCCCATTATGCACAATAGGAATGGGTAAATTGTAAATAACTTCTGCCTTAATGGGCTCTACCTCAATGGGCAGATCAATGTTATTTTGTACCGCAATGGGCTCTACCACAATGGGTAATTCAATGCTATTTTCTGCTACCTCCACAGGTATTTCAATGTTATTTTCTGCTACCTCCACAGGTAGTTTAATGTTATCTTATTTTACATTATGTTGGTATTTCACAATTGCCCCTGGACCTCTACGACAATAAATCTTGATCAGCCTGCAGGATCTTTAAAATATACATTTTTAATCCAGCGCATTCAAATGTGTGTAGTAACACATGAGAAGAACAATTTTTGCACAAAATATTCATATTTGACTGCATATGAATGCTGTTTTAAAAGGGGCCAGCCAATACGACTTTAAATGGCTTCCACGAATTGTAACGGCAGGTCATACGATCATTTCAGTTTAACACTGTAACTTGGAGGCCACTGTCAACAACAGCAACAAATTAAACATGTGGATCAATATATAAATATTGATGAATTACATAACATTTAAAATCTGACAGAAAACGCTGCAGAAAACAGTCAAAACACTTTACTAGTTCGATTTTCTCGTTGACTCAACAGCCACCGCTCCTCGTGCACAAATTTAACGGACCGCGCAAAATTCTCTGTGTAAGAGTCTGGGACTAACCAAAATACCCTTATAAATCTGCCATTTTGTGGAGACATATTTTTACTGAGAAAAGATAGGAGTATGCATTCTAATATCTATTATTTCTATGTTCCTGGCATGTGGCCGCCATGGCTGACCAACCAAGGGTGGTACTTTCTGATCTCAAGAATATGGCAGACTATCAGGAGAAGCAAACACTTAAGGCATCCAAAAAAGCGAGAACTGAGAGGAAAACGACTGCCACAAGACTCTTGAAGAGAAATTAATTCTGGGAAAATACAGAGAAGAGCCAAGAATTGACTATGGCATGAAACACAAGGCAAGTTTGTTAATAATGCATATTTATACTTGTGTTTTAATGCTTTTAAAGGCGGCGTAGCCGTACTCCTCCAGTCTATTCACTGTTTAAATTCCAGAGTAAGTTTATGTTTTGTAAATGCAAGACTGTCTGCTTATTACTGTATTTCAAATATTGACGAACTTTACATGTAAAAGAATACGAGCGTAGATATAAAATTGGCTTGAAACTGTTTTATTTCAAACTCAAGGTTTATGTATATAAAAATTTAGTTTCATAAATATTTGAAAACACTTTATGTAATTAATAGGTCGTGTTTTATACCAAATTTAAGCTTACATTAGGCATAAATAAACCGTTAACAAATGTTGTGCCAAGTAAACAAATTGTCAATAAAACCAGGATTAAAAACTGATATTTTAACCTTTTTCATGCTGCTTTGACATTTTGCTATGACAACAACATATACAAATACTTCATGTAATTCCAAAAAAAAAAGAAAATATAGTTGCATGCTTGGTTAGTGGCAAAGAGGTTGCTGCATGCATGCATTTCTAGTATATTTATATAATGGTACCAAAATGTGTGAGTGTCAACTTGAAGCAAAAAGATGCATTTATACAAAATTACCTAGTCCGTGTTATTTGTTTATGTTGATTCGCTATCCAAAGTATGTTTTCACTGTTGTCTTGGCGTTTTGAATCGATTTATTTGGAAGTGCAGACTGTCACAATTATATTTCCAGAGATAAAACCTATAACCATGCACCCTGCCTTGTTTCATCCACTGCCTTGTTTCATTTGCATAGTTCCAACAAAACGTGACTTTCTTATTTTAGAGAGTTTAGCAAAGACCACACGACATCAAAGACAACATGAAAATGGCGTGGTATGCCCATCGATATGAATGTATGAAGAGATTAGAGAAAATTTACAAGGATGATCACAATTAAAAAAAAGCAATAAAGGAATTGGGAGAAATCTTGATATATTAGTACTTTTATGGATATAAAGTCCTAATAGAAAGATTGGACCAAAAAAATTGTCCTTCCATATTCAACACAAATCGACCCTTCATACCACATGCACCAACTATATATAGTATTATATAGGCATTTACAAGGATGACCACGATTCAAAAAAACAATAAAGGAATTGACAGAAATGACTGAAATTTTGATAATAGTACTTTTATGGATATAAAGTCATAATAGAAAGATTGGAGCAAAACAAATTGTTCTTCTGTGTTCAACACAAATCGACCCTTCATACCACATATATGGAGGGGGATAAGGGACAAAATTGGCATATAGCAAGGTCGTAAGTCGTACTGGGAAGATATTGGTCGTATCTGGCAGCAGCTCTATTGAAGGAACAATATTCGTACTGAAGAGGCTTTAATCGGACCTGAACGTACCGAAGAAGCATTGGTCGGACCTAAACGTACCGAAAAGGCATTGGTCAGACTGAACAGACCGAGTAGGATTTCAGCTGTTGTAGGTCAGTGGGTTGCCTATTGAACGATTGATCGTGGGCTCACGGTATTCAAATAAAGAACTTAGTTTTGCATGCCATATTGTAGGTTCATAAAAATTAAAAAAGTATGAAGAAACGAACTTTAACAAAGTTTGTCAGCCAGTGAAAAGCTAGTGTAAATCACAAATGTTATTTAAAACAGAAGTATATGTCGCCTCTTTCTGCACAAAGTGAAGGCCAACACCAAACGTCGCAAGAATTATTAACGACAAATTTTAAGGAGGTCATTTGCGATCTTTTAAACTATATCAATCGTGTTGGAATAGATGTCAATATTGACTACACTACCTCCCACTTAGATTGGCTTATTCCATTGTGTACAAGATTTGGAAGTGATTTGGAAAAACAAGAAACGTTCGTTAAGCATCTTCTTCATGCCCAGGAATTGTTATCTGGTATAATAAGAAATGACAACCAAACTACTAGTAGTTTTGTATTCGATAATGAAAGAAATACAAGTGATGCCCCAAAAAGTGGAAGACCAAGGCTTAATATCCCAAAGGAACAAATCGAGTTTTTTGTGGAATATGGGTTTAAAGCTACTGAGATTGCAAAAATGTTGTGCAAGCATCAAAACTGTACATCGAAGACTTCATGAATACAATCTGTCAATTAAAAAGTCCTATGCATGTTTAAGTGACGAGGAGCTTGATAGCATTGTCCTGCAAATAAGTTCACAGTTTAAAAACTGTAGCTACAAAGCAATGCGAGGTCATCTACTTGCAAGGGGGTTCAAGGTGCAAGAAGAAAGAGTCAGATTGTCAATGAGAAGGACTGATCCCGAAGGGACTTTTGTGCGAGCTCTTCAATTAAAAGTTACCCATAGGAGAGTTTACAATGTGTGTGGACCTCTTGCCCTTTAGCATATTGATGGAACCATAAACTGAAAAGGTGCTACTCACATATCGAATATATATATATATTTCATTTATAGGTGTTCATTGCTCAATACCATGCAAGCAACATTCACGGAAAACACATGGAACTTGTTTTTTTTAAATGTTGCCCACATGGTATTGGGCAGTGAAATTTTGTGAAAATCTGACTAATAGACATGTGCATCATCACATACCAGATTTGTTGTGGTTTATAACAGGTATTAACAATTTTAATTTATTGTATTAATTCTTCCATTTTTGTTATACTTGCCAAATCTAGGTGGAAAATGGTTGTCCATGGTGCCATAGATGGATATTCAAGAAAAATAATGTTTTTGTCATGTAGTGGAAATAATAGGGCAGCAACAGTTTTAAACAATTTTTTCAAAGCAGTAGAGCAGCATGGTTTGCCATCCCGTGTCTGTACAGATCAAGGCACAATACATGTTAAACCATCCAGCCCGGGCAGAGGCAGCTTCATCACTGGACCAAGTGTTCATAACCAAAGGATTGAGAAATTGTGGAGAGATCTCTTTGTTGACTGCTTGTACATCTATTACTCAGTTTTTTTTTTTCATGGAAGAAGCGGGCTATTGAAATGTAAACAATGATGTTCACATGTTCTGCTTACATTATGTATTCATTAGCAGAATTAACAAACACCTTTGTCACTTTGTTGATGGATGGAATGATCACTCTATTCGAACAGCACAAAACCGTACACCCAATCAGCTGTGGATAAGTGGGTTAGCAAACATAGGTGTAAGTAATGATTTAGCAGCACAAGAGATTCAAGATCAATTCCATGAGGTATGCCAATAAATTAAATGTAACTTCACATGAAAACATTATGCAGGTTTTCCCAAAGGCTATTGTCCTCCATATCAAGCCTCATATTGTATAAAGAGAACATAGCACTGAGCTGTTTTATGCATGAATACAAGGCTTGGTGATGAAGGCAATAACCTAGAAAACCCACATAAGTGCTATTAATTTACATTGGATATTCCTTTACGTTGCCCAACCCGATTCCTCTTTGGGGGATACCTTTGGTATCAAAGTACCAAAAATTTCCTAAGAATTACTTTAGAAAATGTATTTCCTTAAAAGTTTTTTTAAACTGATGCAAATTTCCTTAGTTTAAGTGAATTTGCTTAAAAGTGAGAACATTGATTGATATATAAGATCACAGATATTAGTATCCTGTAACTTAGTGCCTAAAAGCAGTAATTATAGTAAGACATTAACACTGAAACAGTATTATAAGTTACATCATCAACTTAGCAAAGAAGTACAGTTTGCACACAATGAAATTTTATTCTTTTTTACCGTGATCTAAAAAAATTTCTTTAATTGGGCAATTTGGTCATAATCTGGAGACAAAATTATAAGCCACAAAGTTTAAAAATTTTTCCTTTTTATGAACACGGGGCAGTGGTCTGAATATGGAATAGAAACTGAAGAATATTCATCATATGTTGAAGAAGAATATGCAGATGATGGAGATCTTAATCAACTACAGCTTTTTGAGAGAAATTTAGAGGAGTTAAGGCATGCAATTGACCCACTTCAAGATGATGCATATAGAATTAACACATACCTACAAGTATGCTTGTTTGTAACAGAAATACTTTATTAACAACCAATTATTATATCAGTGCAAATTAAATAAGTAAAGTTTGTAGAACCTTTAAAAAATCAAGTATCTTTCATTCAAAAGTAAAATTCTACTGTACTGAAAGTTCGTCAGAGTTTCTTACTTTGTTACCATTATGTTGAATTATTATGAACAAATGAGTTAAATTAAACCATAAGCAGGCCCATCAAAGATATCATCTGAAAACTTGCATGTGAATTCAGAGGAGTTTTCACAATTGTATCATTTGTTCACAGGGAATGTGAATGTATTTCCACAGGTTTTTGCTTTGACTCTCGCTCCATGCAAAACATAGTGCTCAAACGTGGAAATCTCAATTCTCCCAGGTGGGACAAAGCAGCAACTAGTGATAAACTGCAACACATCATTAAGGTAAGGGTGCAGACCTTTTCTGAAATTGGCTGACTATTCAAGACTTCATCTAGATCAATAACATTTCAAGTAACTGCACCACGAGAAACCTTTCTAAGGAACTGATTAAAATTATAAGCTATCAGCTCCTCACTAGCTCTCTTAGTAGAGCCCTTAACAGAAAAGCTTGGTGTCAAGTGCTTCCTGATATCTTGCTCAATAATTTGAACATAGGTAAGCTCTTTGAATGCTTCCTCAGGATACTTTTGCAATATGGGTACCACATTAAATAATGATAAGCCCTCTTTGAAACTATCATACAATTCTCCTGCAACAGAGCTCACCATTATGTGCTTAACTGCATCCTTGATAACTCTTTCCTTTTCTTCAAATGCAATGGTTGCCGAATTGATTCCCATATCAAATTGTTCATCGTTCATCAAATTTTAAAATTGCTTCACTCCATTTTTCATGATCTTCACAGCTGTTTAGTTCTTCCTATTTTTTCTTCACTTCATGGTTTTCCAGTGGAAGCTGCTGAATTAGGGTTGAATTGTCTTGATCATCGTGTGCACCAAGAATGAAATAAACAAGAGATGGTACGAAAATATGAGGACCACAAGCCCCATTGAGCAAAGCAAGTGCAACAAGTTGTCCCAACATTTTGTATTTGCCTTCTGCCAAAGCTGACTGGTCATGCATGAATGTCATATTTGGAAACGTTCCTCTTGTTACTCTTGAAAAAATTGCTTGCTGAAAAAAAAATAGAAAGAAGTTCCCTTGTAGGGCCACTTGTGTCTGCTGCAGGTTCCCCAAGAAACTCAACAGAAACTTTACATGTTTCAAACTTTTCACCCTTTAGCTCTTCAAAAATATTCTTTAGAACTTGAGAGCACTGCACATAAAGATCAATAGAGGATTCATTCGAGTCATACTTGGCACAACTTGTTTTTACACTTGAAACTGTAGCAGACCGGGGTTCGCTTAAGGTGGTATTCCACAACATTATCGATTTTAATTTAAAAAATTTTAAAATTTTCAGAAATGTTACTTCAAATAGTGCTTGTTCAGATTTTTCAATTTATTTAGATGTATCTTCAGCAGAAACATGCAATTTTGGACGGTTTTGTTGCAATTGTTAAAAAAATGTCTTTAGTAACCACTTGTTGTGAAAGAAATGAGCCAGTCATGACATATTTTGTGTAGAACCGATTGTTTCTTTTGAACAATATTTCCCCTACCTCCCCTCCCTAAATATGTTACTGGCAGCATGTATAATAGTGCTATCATAAAGTAATCGAGCGTTATGTGTAAAGCTTCATTCTGCGACGCCATATTTGTATACATAATTATACTTGGTAATGCTTTTCAATCTGCTGTCTAAAATAGGCAAAACTTGTTGTGTATATCGAAAAACGAGAAAATTTTATGGCAATCAGTTTGATAAAAATAAAAGTTCTGCAGAACAAAAGATTTTAGAAGACGAATCTGGTATGCAAAGTACAGTGGCAAGTGCCGACATTACTGATGTTGTCGACAGCTTATCCAATCGTTCTGGTTCGTCTGCATCGGCTAAAAAGATCAACATTTGACTCCTCCAGTCTGAAAGCAACAAAGGAAAGAGAAAAAGTTAGTGGATTTCGTGTAATGGATACAGAGTTACTATCAAAGATGCTTGCTACACTGCCTTGCAAAAACTGTTATGAGTTGAATTCGGAATTATATGAAGACCCCAAGAAGAGGGAAGGCTTAGCATCATGTTTGGTGATTTGTTGTACTGCTTGCAACTGGGAAAGTCAATTTTCCACTTCAGAAAGAATTGGGTGCTTTTCTGAAGTTAATAGAAGATTCATATATGGTATGAGAAGAATTGGCTGCAGCTTGTTGCGCGCTCATGGTTTTTGTATCATCATGAATATGCCAGCTCCCCCTCGTTCCACCCCATATTCATCCCACAACAAATCCCTGCTCAAAGCTGTGAAAGAAGTTGCCTCTGAAACAATGTCAGATGCTGCTGAGGAAATCACAGAGCTAAAAGGCACTGATGCTGATGAAATTGCAGATTGTGGAGTCTCCTGTGATGAGACATGGCAGCGCAGAGGTTATTAGTCCCTGAATGGATGTGTCACGGCGATCTCGATGGATACTGGTAAGGTTGTTGATGTCGAACCACTTAGTAAAGTGTGTAAAACATGTCAAAAACTTGAAAATCTTGATAAGGGAAGTCCTCAGTATTTAGCTATGAAAGCTTACCACTCTCCCGAGTGCCAAACCAATTTTCAAGGGTCTGCACCAGCGATGGAGCCTGAAGGTGCTACAAGAATCTTCAACCGATCAAAGGACAAAAATAAGCTTCGGTACACTGAATTCTATGGTGATGGTGACAGCAAAAGTTTTGCAGTTGTAAAGGACTCATATAGCCATGATAATGTCACTGTAGTCAAGAAGGAATGTGTAGGTCACGTGCAGAAACGGCTTGGTACTGCCCTTCGCAAAGCAAAAAAAGAGAAGAAAGGTTTGAGAGGAAAAGGGCGGCTCACAGATGCCATGACAGATAAACTTCAGAACTATTATGGCATAGCAATAAGAAGTAACAGTGGAAACTTGGCTGCAATGAAGAAAGCTATTCATGCTACACTCTTTCACTGTGCATCATCAGAAAAGAACAAGTGGCACACACACTGTCCAAAAGGTGAAGAAAGCTGGTGCGGCTTTATGAGAGACAAAGCTTCCAAAGCAAATGACTAGAAACCAGGCAAAGGACTTCCAAGAGATGTAGTTGAAGAAGTGAATCCTGTATTTGCCAGATTAAGTGAAGACAGTCTGCTAGAAAGATGTTTGGATGGGAAGACCCAACCATCAGAATGAGTCTCTCAATGGGATGATATGGGATCGGATACCAAAGGAAGTGTTTGTTGGAGCACAGTTACTGTCCCTTGGTGTTTACGATGCTGTTGCCCACTTCAATATTGGTGCCAATGCCACTATCAAAGTGCTAGAGAAAATGAACATTAAACCAGGACTGTTCTGTGAACAACTTTGTAAAGAAACAGATAGACGCCGAGTTAAATTGGCAAATTACAAGGAAGAAGATAAGTCTAAGAAGAGAAGGAAGGTACTAAGGGGGAAATGTAAACGACAAAGAGACAAAAATCAAGAAAAAGAGGGTGTTACATACCTTCCTGGGGAATTTTAAGGTAGTCATAGTTTTAAAGCTGTTTTGAATAATTTACATTCTTTTAACATGCAAATAATAACTATTTAACTTCTCTAGTTTATTTCTCTGTTTATCATTTTTGCTGATTTTGCATACTCGTAAAAAGGATATCTCAAAAACTATAAAAGCTATTCCCTTCAAATTTTCAAAATATGATCTTTAGGGTTTGTTCTATGCTATAAACCTAAAAACAGTGAAATACATTGGATACCTTTCAATTGAATGCCTGCTACGTTTCCGGTTTTTGTAATGATTTCCAACAATTTCAATATAACAAGCCTAAATTTAAAAAAATGTGTGCATTTTAGGTTTATAGCACAGTTCAAACACTTGAGTAACATGTCCTGAACAAAGCTTAGAATTATCGCTAACAGTTTTGTTGGTATCCTTTTTATTGGAAGGGCTTTGGAATCACAGCTGGAGGCCAATTACTGGGTTACCATGGAAACATTGCTTCAAATTATATATTTTTTGGTCTTAAGAGCTATAAAGTAATTGTCCTATGCCAAAAGAATGAGCATTCATGTGTTATTTCCAAAAATTTTAAAAGTTGTGGAGTACTACCATGGCAGTACCCAAGATTTGAGCTTCAATGTCTTCATCATTCAATTCTTCTTCTAATCGCCTTGCAAACCTTAGATCAGCCTTTATTGGTTCAGCATCTGTGCTGCTGTCATGACCTGCAAGATCATTCATAGATACAAATCAAACTTTTATAATTTAATTAATGATGCGAAACCACAACAAATAATGTTGAGTTATACTGTATGTTAAGTATTCCTGCATAATCTTAATTAAAAAAATGGACAAGTAAAATTAAATGAGTTGTTCAGTACCACTTGATGTAGTAAGTCCATCTTCAAAGATATGATCACTTTCATTTGAATTGAGTAGGCTCTGATTTGGTCTAAAATAGCAAAATACAATCATAATTACAGTGTATGCTGATCATTGTACCGTAGGAGACGCATGCATATTAAGAAAATAATTATAAGTTATAGCATGGAATTTAGGTCCATTAATTAATGATTAAATGCACCCAATAGCCAAGGGAGGTTAATTACAAGTCCTGACGCGCGAAGCGTCGAGGAACTTTTAATAAAACTCTCGACGTGCCGACGTGTTAATGTATGCCATTGTGGATGGCTGGCCATACCAGGTGGTGCAGAAGAAGTTCACATGTCAGATAATATTTTTAAAATAATATATATGAACTCACTTTGAATCACAGTTGTGTTCCCTCATTTTATTAAAAGGAATCTCTTTACTGCAGTGAATGCAAGGAACCATAGGTCCATATTCAAGTTCCTGCAAAAATGCATAATGATATAAAGTTATGAAGTCACAATAAAAAGTTGCACACGTACATAATTACTGTGTTATCCACTTGCTTTGTAATTTAAGATCTAGACAAACTGTACTGAACAGCAAGGGAAACATTCTGGGTGGTGCAAAAATGTTGCCTTGCTTTGACTTACCTGGTACTGTAATTAGGAAACTTGAGAAGTTATCAGTTTAAATTCTTCTAGTCCTTAAGCAATCATGTAAAAATTGCCAAACACATTACTTCACCAGTCTCAGTCACTCTCATTAATCACCATTTTTTTAAAAAACTTGCTATAATTTCCATAGCTCAGGTAATGTAATATATGCTCATATACAGGGTGTCCCAAAAAAAACGGAACCCGCATAAATCAATTATGTATGCACTTAAAACGAAACCCGCATTAATTAATGTTGTATGCATTATGATTCACAAATTGACAGCTATAAAAGTTTTAAAAGCTGTGTCATACACGCTGATTTTGTCTTCGTTCATCAAACCTTTTATAGGAAACATGATTACGTTTGTTGTTGCTATTACTCAGTTAATGTCGCTTTGTTTTTACTACACTTTTGAGTGAAAAATTAGCAATACGGATAGGTGTAAGACATTACTTTTAACTTGTTTTGCTTTGACATATGCTGCACAAAAATATGAAATCCCAGAGGTACAGAAATGTCAAGCCATTACACTACTGTAAATAATAACTACATTATTGTGAATAATATTTTTAATGACTGCATAATTAATTTATGCGGGTTCCGTTTTTTTTGGGACACCCTGTATAGTAGCCATATATGGACATAATTAGATTCACATAATAATCACTAGCACATGTAATTGGAATAGGAATGGGAAGGACTCGCTTGAACACCTAGATTTGATCAGACGTGTGTTTGTTTCTTATAAATAAATCTTCTATAAGCACATAGAAGCATTACATGGTGTCAGGAGTGGGATGCCATAAAAGACAGTAAACATGGCATCAGGAAACCTTCAATGGGCAGTGCCTAAACCTTTGAAATTAGATGGGAATGTCAGTGAAAACTTTCGCAAGTTTTTGAGGAGCACTGGACGCTCTTTGAGAAGACTGAGCTGAAAGGGCGGTCTGAAGAGGAAAGATGCTCATACTTTCTTCTATGCATTGGAGAGAAAGGCCGAGAAGTTCACAAGACCTTGACGTTCGCAACGCCAGAATCAGAGACAAACCACGAGGGGGTAACAACGCGGAAAAGGACAACAACAGAGCTAACATCAGCATTTAAAATCTATGGTAACCCGAGAAAAAACATTACGTTCGAACGACACAAATTCAACATACGGAATCAAGAAGAAAACAAAAGCATCGACCAGTATGCGACTGTTTTGTGCACTCTCGCAGCAACATGCGAATTTCAGACACTTCACGATGGGCTAATTCGCGACCGGATAGTTTGTGGAATTCGTAACCAAGCTATTAAAGAACGTCTGCTTCGTGAATCCGAGTTAAAACTACAGAAAACCTTGGATATATGCCGAGCATCCGAAGTATCTTGCAAGCAAGTGAAGTCGCTAAACGATCAGAGTTCCGCAAATGTTGACGCATTGGGGAAAGACCAGCGAAAACACAATCACAGAGGGAATTTTCGCCGCCATAACAACAAACCCAACAACGGAAAAACCCCAAACAAATCCTGCGGTAATTGTGGTCGAGTTCACGAGCCAAAATCTTGCCCTGCATATAGGAAAAAGTGCAATAACTGTCACAAACTAGGACACTTTGCCAAACTTTGTTGATCACAAGATAAAAACCCAAAGAAATGGGTTTACGATGTAAATTATGAAAGCGACTCCTCGACGCACGGAATTGATATGGTAAAGACAGCCGTGACAAGCGACAATGATGAAGAACACGCATCTCTCAAAATTAACAACACGACAATTTGCATAAAACTCGACTCCGGCGCCGAGACAAACATTCTAACAAAAAAAGATTTCGAAACCACTGTTCCAAAACGACAACGTCGTAGCAAACTCAAAACGAGCGTCGCAAAACTAACCGCTTTCGGGGGCCATAACATTCCTGCCATCGGAAAGTGCTATTTACGGTGTCAATACAAAGGAGCGTCTGAAGTACTCGAGTTTCAGTGGTCGAGACAGGCAAATCCTTGCTCGGATGTACAAACTGTAAAAGTATGAAACCTATAACATTTCATAACGTAGACCAGCTGCGCAACCACCCAATCAACGACGCGTCACCTCAAAGCTGACTACACGGACTTACGAGTGATCAGATACTCGAGAAATATTCCAAATGCTTTGACGGATTAGGACGCATATCAGACCCTTATCACATTAAGATTAACCCTGACGCAATGCCTGTCGTTCATTCACCTCGTAAGCTTCCTTCAGCGTTGAGAGATCGAGTCCAGAACGAACTACAAGAAATGGAATCCAAGGGAATCATCGAGAAAGTCAACGAGCCCACGGCATGGGTAAACTCTATGGTAGTTAACGAGAAACGCTCGGGAAAATTACGTATATGCATCGACCCACGAGATCTCAACAAAGCTCTGCGTAGAGAGCATTACCAACTCCCCACACAGCAGGAGATAACAAGCCGCCTGACAGACGCCAAATTCTTCAGTAAACTGGATGTGAACTCTGGATTTTGGCAAATGCCACTCGACAAAGAGAGCTCTTATTTGATGACATTTAATACGCCATTTGGTCGCTATCGTTTTACTGTGATACCATTTGGTGTCGTGTTTGCACAAGAGGTGTTTCATAAAACTGTCCACGAGAAATTTCATGATTTACCTGGACGCGAAACAGACATAGATGACATTTTGGTTTGGGGACGAACACTGGAAGAGCACGATCAAAATCTTAAACGTGTTCTCAATAGAGTGACAGACATCAATATGACACTTAGCAAAGACAAATGTCAGTTTCGACAAACCAAGATAACCTATCTGGGAGAAATGCTTACGACACATGGTGTTAAGCCTGACGAGACCAAAGTTGAAGCAATCAAGAATTACCCCAAACCTACGAACAAACATGACGTCCAACGACTGTTAGGTATGGTCAATTTTATCGCCAAGTTTGCACCGAACATTTCAGACGTCACCGCACCCCTGAGAGAACTCATCAAGAAGAACGTTGCATTTCACTGGCTCAAAACACACGAGAAAGCATTCCGAGATCTACAGCATTTACTAACTGACCCTGCTACTCTGCGTTACTACGATGTAGCAGGACCAGTGACACTCCAAGTCGACGCTTCACAAAACGGTCTTGGAGCTGCTCTAATCCAAAACCAAGGTCCAGTAGCTTATGCATCGAAAGCCATGAACGACACACAACGACGCTACGCACAGATCAAAAAGGAACTGCTGGCTGTTGTTTTCGCCTGCAAAAGATTCCATCAGTATGTTTATGGTAAAACCATTACTGTCGAAAGTGACCACAAACCCCTGGAGGCTATTCTCAAAAAACCCTTGTCACAAGCACCGAGTCGCCTCCAGAAAATGTTAATGCAGCTACAAGCCTACGACATCAACTTGGTTTACAAGAAAGGAAGTGAAATGTACATTGCCGATGCGCTGTCACGTGCATTTCCTCCTGAGATAATACCAGAGCAATTTGAAGAAGACAGCTTCGGAGCGATTCATCCATCTGATGTCATCCGAGTCTTACGTCACTGACCGAAAACTCCAAACCATCAAAGATGAAATCCATACCAACGCAACAATGCAACTGTTGGTCCATCAGATACAAGATGGGTGGCCAGATCACAAGATACTGGTTCCAAGTGAAGTACAACCGTACTACCCATACCGCCAAGAACTGACTACAGAAGGTGGGCTTATCTACAAGGCCCATAACATCCTCATTCCACCATCATTGAGAGCTGACACCCTCCACAAACTCCACCAATCACACCAAGGAATTGAGAAGACAAAGAGACTTGCTAGGGAGAGCATATTCTGGCCAGGTATGAATTCCCAGATCGAAGAATTAGTGTCAAACTGTTCCACATGTCTTCATCACGCCAATACCAACCAACGAGAGCCACTTCATCCACATGAAATTCCTAGTCGACCCTGGCAAAAAGTCGGCACTGATTTTTTTGAATGGAATGGGAAACCACATCTAATAGTCCTCGACTATTACAGCCGATACCCCGAAGTTTCTGAACTTCGAAACATGAAAGCATGGACAGTCATCAACAAGACAAAGTCCATATTCAGTCGACATGGAATCCCAGAAAGCGTAGTCTCCAACAACGGCCCGCAGTACTCATCCGAAGGGTACAAAGACTTTGCTAAGGACTATAACTTCATCCATAACACTATCAGCCCGAGATACCCTCAGTCTGGTGGCCTACATGAAAAGACAGTCCAAACAGTCAAGAACCTTCTTGAAAAATGCAAAGTCGCCAATCAAGACCCATATCTCGCGTTGTTAGATTACCGCAACACCCCTATCGATGGCGTCACCCCGGCACAAGCCCTAATGAGCAGACGACTCCGCTCACCCCTTCCCATATCCCAAAGAAAGCTTAACCCAAAACCCATCAACAGAACCACTTTCCATGATGCAGCATGTCAGCAGCAGCAGCAACAACAACAACAGAGAAAATACTACGACCGCGCTGCTAAGTCTCTGCCACCATTAGAAAAAGGTGATGAAGTGAGATGAAGTGAGATTTAAGAAAGATCCACAAGCAGCATGGACCCGTGGGACGGTGATACGGAAGCACGAAGCACCACGAAGCTACGTAATAAAGGGTGAGAACGGGACGGAATATCGAAGGAATCGCAGACATCTACGAAAGACTAGAGAACCTCAAGCTGACCCAGCACACCGGATATTGACGATCCCCAAGACCCGATCCCACAACCAACAACCAATGCAGAAAGAAACGACATCCAAATCCCAATAGTGCCCAACCCACCTCAACTAAAGACAAGCCGTTACAGCAGACGGATAAACCACAATCCGAACTACAAGACGTGAACATATGAAGCATGATTGCCATATTGTTTGAACATGTTTACTTAAATATGGCATTGAACACGTAATCCAAATATAGACTTGATTTCTTAAATAATTCATTTTACGTTATATATAATCTGGTAATAATCACTTTTAATTTAGAAAAAGGGGGATGTAATATATGCTCATATATAGTAGCCATATATGGACATCAATTAGGTTCACATAATTGTCACTAGCACATGTAATTGGAATAGGAATGGGAAGGACTCGCTAGAACACCTAGATTTGATCAGACGTGTATTTGTTTCTTATAAATAAATCTTCTATAAGCACATAGAAGCATTACAGGTAATATTTTATAGAATTGCTTAACACACAACCAAATTTAAGTTAGACGTTACTGAATTTCATATTCCTATCTTGTTTTTGTAATAAGATAGCTTCTTTAATTTTTTTATTACTGTACATGCACCATACTGTACAAGTATTTTCTCTATTTACCACCTCATAATAAGTCCCTACTCAAAGATAGCAAAAGGAAATAAGCACTACCCCCCCCCCTAGTTAGCCTCCAACAAATACAAATTGATATCTAAAGACATGTGTTGTGGGAATTGGTCATTCCAAAACTAATCCCCCAACAGAGGAAATTGAAAATCCCACCTACCCCTCTCCAGACATCCAACATAACTTTGAGATTTTTTAAAACATATTACCCCCCCCCTGTTGGACGGCAGAAATTTTCTCTGTGGGTGGGGTATGGGCCCAATATCGAATTAGTACAATAAAATTTGGAAATATTATATGGGTGAGGTTATTTTAATTTTCAATGAAAACATAACATTGTACCTCATGTTCTGACTCATCAAGGTCTGCGTGTAAAGGTCGTATGTGGGCAACAGCAGAATTTAACCTTTCTTTTTTAGGTAGGGGACAGAGTATCCTTCATGACCAGTGGGTAACAAAATTAGTGATCTTTGACCTCCCCCACCACCATGTGCCCTTAGGACTTCAAATCCTCCTCCAGCCTTTAGTTTGGGGTACTTGCTCTCCAGAAATTCTTGCAATTCCCGATGTGATGCCTTTCTGTTTGGAAATACTAATCTCATTTTCTCAAGTCCTGCTGAGGTCAATGCTTCATGTCTAGCCCTATCTGGAGTTACAGACTCGTTGCACCTTCCTAGCACACAAATATCATGAATCCAAGTATCAGGAATTTTGAAGTGTACAGGTGTGTAACCAACAGTTGGCCTTGACTTTTTTGCTGTTGGTTGTAGAGTATTTTGTGCCCTTGCTACAGATGGTCTTGAAACATTTCTTGAACATATGCCAGGGAAAGCTTTCCTAAAGATTCAGTATTAAATATTTTTTACCACTGTTTTTATAATAGTTTAAGTTTCTGAAATCAATTTCATAAATTAATAAATTGCCATAAATTTTTCAGGATATTAATAATCGCAGCCAATGTTCCAGTAACGCAGCTTTTCACTTGCACGTGTTTTGGTAGGCTTTGCATTGAAGCTTCACATCACATTCACATAATTTTTGATAAATCTATGACTAGGTTACCATCATGGCAGTGAATGCTGCCTGCGGTTGTAGCACAAAGATTGGTTTCCACTTTGTCGTGAATAACCCTGATCAGTGTCAAATATAGTCAGAATTATTTCGGTAAGGACACTGCATTTCACTGGTCAACGTGGTGTCACATGGGTTCAGGATTGATGCATGGGATGGGGCGTATTATAAGGCTGGCATTAACTTAATTTTTATGCTGCATAATCTGTAAGTTTTTCACTAGATTGTTTTCGTCTGCACAATAACGCGTACAACCTCATTGGTAAAGTTAAACAAAAGCATATTTCAGTATTGTACTAAAAATATCGTTACTAGCAAGGTATAATAAAAACCTTGAGAAGTGTAGCACCTGCTCGAAAGAATGTTTTTCATTGGCTCCTTTAAATTTAATTCGCCAATCATGCGTCGTTCTTAGGGAAACCTTCAACAAATTTGGAAAGAGCTTTCGAGAATAAAATGAAATAAATTACTACAGTACAGCAGTGAATCTTCAATTTGTAATTTTTTCCAAAAATCCAAAATAAGTAACAACCATAACAGAACATGAACATTTTCCACAACAATAACAGTATAAATGTTCCTAAAACGATCTCCTCAAAGAGGTTTAATGTCCAATGTAAGTTAAATTCTAACCAACAAGGATGCATTATAAAGTATAACACGATAGATAACTTTAATTAATAATCTGCAAAACTGTAGTAGTATTTCTAAACGTTCTTTTTGAAACAGTTTAGAAACTGTCTTTAATCTACCAAACAGTTACTTCAATCCCCGGTTACAGAGACAACATTTTTTTTGCTATTGTAGTAAATTTTCGCCCGAACTGTTAGAATTACTTCCATTATATTGTCGTCTGAAAGTTTCAAAACTTCGTCTTTGGGTTTTCCACCATTTAATTCCTTGTGTATCGAATAAAGCTTGTTCAATTTGTCATCAAACAGCAGCAAGTTGATTCGTTCACCTTCAACCGTGAATAGCACGCTGGCGTACATCCTCTGAAGAGATTTCGCCTTAAGTTGAGCCATGCCACACTTGCTGCACTTCACGATAGGAAGTAAGGTTCTTCGTTATCATATCTGCATTACCGTCCATATCTTTCTTACCGACTAAATGAAATATAAATGTTGATGAACATGTTGTATCTTATATTATAAAAATAGTGAACTTTAACTTTTTAGGATACGTGTGGATCAGGGTAGATTTGAATGTACAACGAATTCATGTTCATATATAGTTTACGGTGAAAAAAACATTTAAAGTCATTAAAATCAATTATATGTTTAATTTACCAAGTGTGTTAGCACTAGTTCGTTTTGCAATGGCTTTTAACCTGGTTTCCTCATTTAGTCTGTATTTAAGTGTCTCAGATTTCCCAATACACTTTAGTCGATCAAATGTAATAGGTTCAATGACTATGGAAGAAAGATTGCGAACTCGGCAACATAAGACATTCCCGTACAGTATTCTTTTTTGCCAATATCTACCCACACTTTGTCTAATGTCATTCCTTGACTTTTGTGGATTGTCAAAGCCCACGCAAGTGTTAAAGGTAATTGTCATTCATGCATAATGTTACTAATGTTCACACTGACAGTAACAGGCGGAATATGAACACAGAAAGGTATATCTGAAATAGATGGTCCAATATAGTTTTCAAATTTAACAATTACAGCAATAGGCAAAACTGGTGGTTTACAACCATCTGCATAAACTATGTCTACAACATATCCTGTTGCACCATTGCACAAACCAACCGAAGGCCATAAATTCATTGTTAACATGACTCTCGCATTTTTTGGGATACAAAATGTAGGTTGCAGTCCAGACATATCTTGAGCACTTACTGACTTTGCCTTGTTGCTAGAATGCCTTGCACGAATTTGAGCTATTGGCTAGTTAAGATGTATTAAATTCTTATAATTAAACTTCGCTACTTCATTATTATAAAATAATTGCGTTGCTTCTTTGAATTCTCCTATGTCAGAAACTTGCGAAGGCTGTCGTGACAACAGTAGTTTCCAGTCGTCTTTTGTAGACTCGCTATTGCGTAGTCGAGATAATAAATTTCTAAACTCCATTTGAGAAGGATTTGAACCTTTTACCCTTTGTTTAACACTAAGGATTACCACTTTTTCAAACATATTGTATGCAAAATAACCTTGCTCTGCAGCTTCACCTGAAGGCTTGGAGTGATACAATGGTTTGTCACAAACAGGTGGCAATTGACCTGGATCCCCAGTTAAAATTATAGATTTCCCTCCAAATATATGTCCTTTCTTCCCACAACTTTGCCTGCAATGTCTATCAATCCACCCTAATGTTTTTTGACCAATCATCGAACGTTCATCAATTATAATATAATCAATCCCCGAAAGTCTTTCTTGTAAATTAACCAGGTTTTGACCAACCAAATCTTTTTGTGATGAAGGGATAACAGGAAGGGTTAAGAGCGAGTGTATTGTTACGCCTTTTACATTAAACGCAGCTTTACCTGTAGAAGCAGTTACAGCACATTTATTACCTAAAAAGGCTTGAATGGCAGGGATCAAATAACTTTTTCCAGTACCACGAACACCATTCACATCTAACAGAAGAGGTTCATTTGAATCAGTACTGCAGAAATGCTTTGTTATTATGTCATATGCAAGTGTCTGTTCCTCACTGAAAGACCATCGATCATTTTGCTCATTTATCCTATTTTGTAAAGTGAAAGTTTCTTTTTTCAGATTTACCAATCAGGCATTTCTCCTAGTTGTTTTTTTTGTATATCTCAAGCTTTCAACTCGCCAGTCATACGGTATTTGCTCTATGTTTTCCGAAGCAAAAGTATTGTAAGAGTTATATAAGTCAGAAATTATCATCCATTCTTCTTGAGTAGTTGCATCAATTTGAAGAGTTTTATTGTCCTCGGAATTTTTACTACAGTTATCTAGTGCATCGTGAAATTTCTTATCCCACTCTGGCACATGCTGTTTTGCAAATGAAGAATGCAAAAAGTCACACCACGCATCAATATAAGAACAGTCATCGGATGGCTCTTTTTTCGATAGCTCTTTATTCCAGGCATTCATCTGCAAGTCTTTCCATGGTTTATATTTACAAAGTTGATATTTACACTACAAACCGTAATTAACCCCATTTGGGTTTGGAGAATAGCTCGGAAAAATTCGGGGCACAACATTTTTTGATTGTTTGACAAGTTTTCGATTGGTAACTTTATAGTTATAGAAAAAGTTACAAAATTCATGCAAACAACTTCCGAACACGCATCCTTGTAATATTCACGTTTTGCATATGTATCTAACAAAGAATCTTTTGTGGATAATTGCTCACCATCTACATTTGTTTCAACCTTGCGAGACCCATTTAAATTAATGGGCAAAACTTTAAATGTTGTGGAATGCAAATTTAATGACATTAACAAATGCATTGTTTCTTGTGCACTGAAGTCTCTTTCACCTAGTGATCTAATCATAAGCTTCTTCACCAGTTTTTTAGAGGCAGAAGAATCTGTGTTGTTAATTACTGAATTAAATGTGTCTTTTAACATCATTGACCTAGGTTCACCTTTTGCAGCATATTTACTAAGATACTCAACACATGCATGATGGTCAATTATCACCTGAATATCACAATTTGCTCGCCATCCTTTAAGTTGAATTAGTTGATGATTATTTAATCGTGAGTCATTTCGTTTTGTTATTACTTTTATTTTATATTGAACAGATTTGTCTCTCGTGTGTATGGGTTTAAATTCAACTCTTGTCTTAGTACAATAATCAAATGGATAGCCAAAGCAGCAGCGTAAATTGCTTTCGTCCTGTTGCTTTTTAAGACAGTACTTAGTGCTACATTTTGAGTGCCGCTGCACAGTAATTAACAGATCAACGTAATCGGATTCACAATCGCCTATATGCTCATGCTTTCTTCTACATGGATGTGTCTGAGGTTTCGTCCATGTATCAGTTTCTGGTGAAAGCGGACTAAAGGTAGAAACTAAGAAGTCCGTATAAGTTGCAATTCTTTGTGATGCCTCTTTACCTTGCTCAATTTCATGCAAAACATCATAATTTTTTGAACTCTACAGCTTTTTCTGCAAAAAAAGCCTGCGCTTTCAGCCCAGGATCATCCTTTAGTTTAGCCATACCATGACAATGAATACTGCCTCTAGCTTGATATTCATATCGGTACCAATGCCATTCAGCATTAAGTGTTTCCTATAACCAATATCTAATAAAATTTTCAATACATTTTGTAAAAAACCAGTCAACTAAATGTGCATTATCTATAACATTTTTTCTCCTTTGCTCATGATTAAGGTCACCGCTATTTTCATCGAAAAGTGAATGTAGTTCAGGCCACTGCATGCCAGCTGACGAAAATGCAAAGAATATTGTAGGTGCCTCCTTATAAGCAATTATTGCTTTCAAGTCTTCTCGTATTCTATGCCAGTAAGCATTACTGCCAGTTATATTAGCAACATATCTAGAAAGTTTAGACATAAAACTTGAACTGTTATTCATTGTCATGTTTCTTAGGTCTTCGATAGTTAGATGAGCTTCGCTGGGGTTTTGCTTCAGAAAAATAGTGCTTTGTTGCAATGTTCGTTTTTTTTGAATCATATTAAGTGCCCAATAGGAAAAATGAAGGTGAGATGCAAAACGATATACGCACTTTCCAGCAATATTTTTCGAAAATTTAATCAAATGCTGTACTCCATCAGAAAAACTAATGTCTCTCTGTGTAGAAGGTTAGTTGGATCACCCTTACCATCTGGACATAATGTAGGGAAAGCCATAGTACCAAGAAATGGTGTTATATATTCGTTAAGTGGCTCATTCTTAATAGATGGCCAATTCATCCTAGGGCAATGTAATTCTCTGTAAATTGCATTTGTCTCTAGCTTATCATTGTTACAATGAGGAAGAAAACTACTTGTCTCTGTTCTATTGTTATATACCACTTCACTATCGTCAGTATCATTGTCAGTATCAGTGTCATTTATAGTGTAGTCATTACTTTGTGTGTTAATTGTTTGCAGATTAACTGGTACACCTTCAGTTGGCAATTGATTTTGGGAATTTTTATCAATTGTAATGTCTTGATACAATGGATTGTGTTTTATCAGCCAAAGTAAAGCTCTTTCGACTTTGGCTTTTCGAACAATAACATCCTTCATTGTGATTAAAATCAATGGAATATTTTTTGGATATCTTGGCAGTGTATTGGCTAATTCATTGACTTGCTGGGGCATATCAATGCAATGTCCAGAATATCTTCTCTGCCCTCCTGGTTTGATATAAACTTTCATGATCGGTAGTGCCTGTGCAATTAACATTTCTTCAATTTGTGTTAAGCCTTGTAATTCTTCTGGTACAACTGATGGAATCATTGAATTCTCAGCCGAAAATCGTTTTTGACCAACTTTGTCCAAAGAACATCTGTGACAAATATATAGGACCTATTCCTACATTTTCCAGGCCATGCTTCAAAACATACTTGACATTGTCTTATTACAAATTGCATAGACTTGTGAAACTTAGACATTTTTTGAATAGTATTTTCATTTATGCAAACAGGTTTTTTTTTTTGACTAAAAATTTTTGAACGCTGTCTTTAGGCATAGACATCTGTTGGTTTTTCTGTTCAGGTTGTGTTTTACTGTGATTATGAAGCAGTTGACCACTCTCTAAACTATAGGATGATGTATCTACTTGTGCTTTTTTAAGGGCTTAGAAGAACATTCCTCAATTCTGTCAAGACTTTCAACTTTTCTGTTTTGCCTAACATTGTGTGACTTAGTTGGTTTAGGAATATCTGAACTACTAACACCAACAGTATCAAGTACAACATCATAATGAACACCCCCAGTAAGGTTTAAATAAATTGCACAATTATTTTGTGGGACAGAACCATTCTGTAGGGTTGACTTTGAAAATTTATGCCATTTAAAAATATTGCCTACGTTAGTGTAAACATAAATGTCTGTTTCTAACAATGATGATGCAGCTAAAATTTTAACATCGGTGCTCCAAACTGTCATTTGGCTTCCGTTTAAATAATCACTTAAAGAAGATGGCAAATGTGGCTGTAGTAAGTTTTCAATCTCTTGCATGTGACAAATAACTTTTTGTCTTAGTACTGAATGATATGTTTGTCTACCTGTTATTATGTATGATAAGGCACGAAAAAAGCGATTACCATCAGCAGTAATACTAAATAACTTACATGGCTGTCTCAGCTTATCTTTTCGAACAACTAGCTAATGCTCGAACACAAGTTCCAAGTTAACACCAGTTGACACATAAACTTTTGTGCATTTTCATCAACAGGAACGAAATGCCAAATGTCATTAGAACATTCCTTTATCTGAATACAATCATTTGACAAACATGATTGTTTCTAGTAGTATGCTTTTCGGCCAGATTCGACCGCCTTTTGAGCGATGGCAACTTGATAAAATCCCGCCAAAACTTTCTCCTTTTGAGATAAAAATCACCTTTTGAGCGATGGTTTTTTTCCAAAAAAAATTTCCCACCACCTTTTGAGCGATGTCACTTTTGTAAATTTTTTTGTAAAAATTTCGGCAAAAAACCACTACTGAAGAAAAAATTGTGGGTTCCAAAATTTTTTTTTTTTACAAAACAAAAATGAAGTTTTGTAAAAAGTGCCATAGACGGGTCATTACCACTGAGAAGTTTGGAGGTCATCGTAATTTTATTCATGAATGTGATAAGTTTTGCCAGTGTCATATTAATGTTGTGGGAAATGACGACGGCCCTAGAATTATTATTCAGTTTAAGAAGGGGAGTGGGGGTGGGTACGGGTCAAAAAGAATCATGAAATAAAAATTGGGCTTGTACAAAAAAGAAAAGGGATGAATCCTGAAGAGTTAAAAATTATAGAAGATGAAAAGCAAATAATTTTAAATGATATCTTAGACGAGTTACAAACACAAAGTTTAAGGGACCTTTTTTATGGCACGCGTGATAAAGAAGATAGAATGGAAGAAGTTAAACTTATCCTGGAAAGAGAAAATGAAATATTAAGAATGAATGAGTTTTTTTTAAAAAAGTACAAAGGGAAAGAACCTTGGGTAACAGCTGTCTCTGAAACGTTAGAAGGGATCGAAGCCATTGAAAATATGATTACCTTAACTACATACAGGGCGGTGATGGTTACATATCATGGTATCTAGATGCATTGGATGAAAGTGAGGAGGAAGAAATCGATTAAATTTCTAACGTTAACAATGTTAGGAATTTTTAAAATGGACTGTCCGCACGAAAAATTAGAAGAAATGTACGGCATAAATTTTTGTGTAGAATGCGGTGAAGAAATTAGCATAACAATTGGTGAAATGAAAGGCGGGTTTTATAAGCATGGACGTCAACTAGGCTGTTGCGATATTGAAAAAATATCGAATATCAATATCGAAAAAAAAATACCGGTAATATCGATATTTTCGATATTTTCGTGTTGTGAAATTCGTATGAAACTGGGATTTTTGTTTACAGAAAAACATTAGATAAATGCATATGTGTTAAGGTACTTTTATTGCTTAAAATGTAAAAATGAAGAAGTATATTTACAGCACAAATTTATTTACAGACTACAAGTTTTCTGCCAAAAATACGAGCTTATTTGCTTGGTCAGGCTTCATTTGTGCTCTCTGTGAGCTTACGACCTGCCCAGCTTTGCTGAACAGTCTCTCTGACGGGGAACTACTTGCAGAAATGGCTAAATACTTTCGGGCCACTTGACTTAGTAACTGGAATTTTTTAGAATGACACTTCCACCATACTAAAGGATCGTCGTCGCCATCTATGGTTGGTATTTTCGTGTATTCTTCTATTTCTTGCTTCAGTCTGGTGCGTGGTGTCTTTGATGAAGAGGGTTGCGTCTTGCGCATACTGGTAAGCGAGCCGAGTGTCTTCACTTTTTTCGGAGGTGGATGGCATTGTTCATCAGCCTCATCTTCAACTTCATATGGCAACACATAGCCAGTCATCTTAGCGAAATCATCCTGCAGGGCATCTTTGACCTCAGCGAGCTCACTTTCATCACCGTCCCGAAAGAAGTCTCATTTTGAACTGAACGCATGGAAGAGTGTTCCTTTCTTTTCTGCAAGCTACTGTAGATCATATAATGATTTGTTTTGAGATGCGCCATAAGATTTGTTGTCTTCCCCCCCTTACTCTTTACAGTTTTGCCACAGTGTTTACATTCAGCATCATCTTTCCCCTTCTTAAAATGTTCCCAAACAGCGCTTCGCATATTTCCGAGTGACGAGTATTTCGTGTAAATTGTGTGACCACTATGACAGATTGTGGCAATATCTGGCTTATTTATATGGTAGCAAGTTTTATCCTCGTACCCCGAAACGTCAACCTCACCGTCGACCTCGGAAAATTTCACAGGTTTTAATTTAGGGTAAATTGTATTCTCATCGTCACCGTAAAATAATTTTTTCGTCAATGAAAAACCCAAATGGTCTTCACATTCTTTAACAATGTTTTTTAAAGTGTTTGTGGTTTCCTCGTCTAATTTTAAAGACATGGAAAGCGTCTTAAATTTACTATCTCTTTTAACGCCGTACGAAAAACATTTACTCGTCTTCACAAAATAAGGTTCGCCATTCATTGTCTTAATCGGGATCATTTCTATCCCAGGGACGTTCAAGGGCTTTCTAGCTTTAAGTAGGACCGACATTGTTTTATCTAACCCTAAAATGGCAAAAAATATTTTCGCGATTTTTTTTTTTTGGGAAAATTTTTTTGGAGCCGCCATCTTGAAAATTCCTTACGAAATTTTTAAGGTGATTTTTACAAAAAAATTTACAAAAGTGACATCGCTCAAAAGGTGGTGGGAAAAAAACCATCACTCAAAAGGTGATTTTTATCTCAAAAGGAGAAAGTTTTGACGGGATTTTATCAAGTTGCCATCGCTCAAAAGGCGGTCGAATCCGGGCGAAAAGCATACTACTGTTTCTTCATAGACCTTTCATCTTTTTCTTTTTCCCCTTTTTGTAAGCAGTTCAGTTCATCTGGTGGCTTTGAGTCTCACCAATGCCTTTTCGGCACATTCAGGCCCGACCAAAGCCCCTTCAGTACAACTATTGCCCCTTCAGTACGACTATTGCCCCTTCAGTACGAATATGGCCTTCGATACGACTAGTGCCCCTTCAGTACAACTGCTGCCAGATACTACCAATATCTTCCCAGTACGACTTACGACCAAGCTTTGTGACAATTTTGTTCCTTATCCCTCTCCATACACATGCCCTAACTATATATAGTATTATGTAGGCATTTACAAGGATGATCACAATAAAAAAACCAAATAAAGGAATCAACAGAAATTACTGAAATTTTGATATATTAGTACTTTTATGGATGTAAAGTCATAATTGAAAGATTGGAGCAAAATGAATTGTTATCTGCATTCAACACAAATCGATGCTTCATGCCCCAACTATAGTATTATATATGCATTTACAAGGATGACCACGATTAAAAAAAACAAACAAAGCAATCGACAGAAATGACTGGAATTTTATATTAGTACTTTTATGGGTATGAAGTTTTGTGAGGCAAAACGCAGGTTTGTCAAAAAAGTACAAAGTTTAATCAACCCTTTTGCAGATCAGTCAGTTTGGTAATCAGGCATGATAAACAGGCACGGGGAACCAAGCAGTATGATGGTCTTGCTTTGACTGCATGGGCTCATCCTTACTTCCTTGTACTTGCATATGTGACTTAAAATGTTGAATTCCAAGTTAATGACTTTGAATGTTGAATACAATTTATTTCTTATGATATTTATTTACAAGACTTATTAAATCACCATTCAGGTCTAGTCTTTCAAAAACACTTTAAATTGTGTGTCACCATTGTCCATGTTTGGAAGCCATAGAAGGGCCTTGTAGCATAGCTTGGACTTGTTCAACGTGGTCATTGTCAATATCACATATACTTTTGTTTTCATCATCACATATAGAGTCGTCATTTGAAATTTCTTCATCACCACAAGAATCGTTCAGCAGCCAAGTCAAAATCCCCAGCATTAATGTTTGAGAATATTTGTAAACCGATGTTCAGCTGTTGCCTGGCAAACTGAACACCCTTCCATTGCAAAGAATTTACCATAATTACAGTGTTGCCTCTTGTCACAGCAGGAACATATCTGGTTTCATTACATCTATGCACATGGTAGAATAGTTTATCACCTGTGGCGGGACATCAAGCTTCTTTCAATTTTTAGCTTTTCCATTGTACAATATTATCAAAAGCCACTTAGACTTAGAAAACCGCCTGCTTTCAGAGGTTACAGATGAAGAATTTTTTTGCTGTCAAAAAGAATCTGCTGTTACAATTCTGCTGCCAACCCCTTAACCAATAACCGATCAGAAAGAGATAACATCGAAAACATTGTGGAGCCAATTGCAAAATATGCAACATCTCAAAATCAACAGCATTGTCTGGACTATCTGGTGGAAAAATTATGTGTGGAATCAAGTAAAAGTTACATGCTGAAAAAAGCCAAGAGCAATGCACACGGAGGGTCTAAGACAACATACGAACTAAATATGAGCTCTTGTCATTCGCAATTTATCAAAGAAAGATTTGCATTGACAAACTTGCAGGTACTGTATTGTGTTACCTAATTTAAGCAATTCTATTGCCTAAAACTAATATTATCACGTGGGGTGGCGCGACAAAGTACCATGAATGATGCTATGACATACTACATAAAAGCTGCTGAATATAATGAAAGATGATTTCAGTGTCGGACTCAAAATGTATCATGCATATTGTTAAAGGGTTTTTGTATCTGCAAATGCAGATATATTGTAAACTAAATTCAGCCAATGGATGAAAATGTAACATTTGGATGACGTTATGTTTAAATTTTCTCTGAACTAACAGATTGGAAAACTTTTCAAAAGCTCAACTGGAGTAATATACTGATTTTTCAATCAAACATGGCGAAAATTTTATGCATGAAGTCATGAGGAATGAATGCCAGATTTTGAGGTAATTTATCAACAACTTTTTGTGACCAATTCATATTTCATCACCTAGATAACGAACTAGCCTGATAATGTAGGAATACAAAATAAATGTCATTGTAAATGTCATATGTTCAACACAAGAAGCAAATCTAACATTTTCAAGCACCCATGTATTTTCTGTTTCTTATATGAACTACACTCTTCTTGAGCAACACAAAATATCCACAAATATTTATGATTTATAATTGGTTGTAAAGCGATGATTTTCTGATGTCCTGACATGGGTGATTATCGTAAAACGATGTGATACTGATACTGTGCGTCTGTGTCAATATATTATTTTGTGTCATCAAAAAATTGTCTGCTTGTGAATTGCCAATGTTAGAATTATGTTTCAATGTGTCTCTTGTTCAAATATTATTTGAGTATATACTTTTATTGTCAATTAATGACATGACAGATAGTTTTGTAATATATAACTAGAAATACATGCATGCAGCAACCCCTCGCCACTAACTAAGAGCATGCAACTATATTTTCGGAATTACATGAAGTACTTGAATAGGTTGTTGTCATAGCAACACGGCAATTGTTATTCTTTCTGCATGTTTTTTCATAATGACAAAATATCAGCTTTTAAAACTGATATTTATAAAACAATTATTGACATTTTTTTTAAATGGCAAAACATTTGTCATCGGTATGTTATTACGCCTAATATAAGCTTAAATTTGGTATAAAATATGAGATATTAATTACATTAGTAATAAGAAGACAGTCTTGCATTTACAAAACATAAACTTACTCTGGAATTTAAACAGTGAATAGACTGGATGACTACGGCTACGCCGGCCTTTATAAAGCATTAAAACACAAGTATAAATACGCATTATCCAGAAACTTGCCTTGTGTTTCAAGCCATAGTCAATTCTTGGCACTTCTCTGTATTTTCCTCGAATTAATCTCTCTTCAAGAGTCTTGTGGCAGTCGTTTTCGTCTTAGTTCTTGCCTTTTTGGATGCCTTAAGTGTTTGCTACTTTTGATAATCCACCATATTCCTGAGATCAGAAATGACCACCCTCCGTTGGTTGTGAAAGTTGCCAAATCTTTTTGAAAAATACAAAATATTGTAGTGCAAAAAGCAAATTTAGATATTTGCTGTCAGTTGAATTCGTGATTAATCAATCAACAATAAATTTTAAATCTGGCCAATCAGCATTCAACCTCGTACCCAGGCTCTTTACCTACGCCAGGCGCTTCGGGAAAGACCCTGGCTGCGGCTGGTCATGTGATTGATCAGAATTGAATTGCCTGAGGGAGTGAGGGGAAGGTATCATATTACAATTTGTTGTTTACGCTGGTTTCTGGTTTACACCATGCTGGAGTATCTTGCTTTTTTGTCTTGTTTGGAATTTGCAATTTTGAATAGCTTCTACCTTGACAAAATTTTAAAACCAAAGCAAGTAATATGTCTTGAGAATATTTTTTTACGAAAGGATGTTTTATGTGTTCTTCCGACCGGTTATGGAAAATCTTTGATTTTTCATCTTGTGCCAATGATGCTGTTTGCAAAAGGCAAGTTAACTGACGGTGATTTTTGGAAGTGTAGAGGAAGCGTTTCAACGGCCGATATTAATACAATAGTTATTGTAGTCTCGCCGCTTAATTAATTGATGAGTGATCAAGTTTCCCGACTATGCTTGTGTGGCATCCGAGCGTCTGTCCTTTCTGTAAAAGTTAACACACAAGAGTCAGAGGAAAATATCGGCAACTTAGATGTTGATTTGCATCTTTGCCAAGAAGATAAGCTGCGCTCTGGTTTTTATAACATTGTCTTTGCTCATCCTGAAGCTTTTATAGCAAGCAAATATGGACGGGAATTACTGTTGACTAAAACTTACCAAGAAAATGTTGTTGCTATTGTTGTCGATGAAGCTCACTGCATATTGGACTGGTAATATACAACTGTTGTCCTTAAATAATACTGCCCAGGTTTTTCTTTTACTTTCTTTTATTATAAAAGAAGATTTCTTTTTAAGCCTAACTTTTCTTTTATTTTCTTTTATTATTTTTAAAAGTCTATTATCATAAAATTAATATTTGATAATTGACAATTTTACAATTTACATTTTAGACAAACTTCTGAAATGTCCTCAAAAGATTCCCTTATAACCCGGGACTACTGTAGGAACAAAATGATGTCATATTGTGATGTCATCCTAATTTTAGTGATATTTCAAAAATCTTCTTTTATTACTGAAAAATCTTCTTTTATTAATAAAAGAAAAAAGATTTTCATTTTTTAAAAATCTTCTTTCCAACCCTGATACTGCCGTTTGAAGTAACTTATATTCTAATGTTTGGAGCCTGAAGAGGTGTACATGCTGTTTTAATATATTACTGACACTAAATTTTGGTTTCTTTTTTATTACTGTAGGGGTAGTGACTTCAGAAAGGACTATTCGAAGCTTGGAGTTTTGTGTGCATTATTTCCAGACATTCCAGTTCTTTCTATGACTGCAACAGCTAGCCATGCAGACATGAAGTTTATCCAGGAGTCACTTGGTTTAAAAAATTGTAAGGTTGTTGTAGGTAATCCTGACAGAGCAAATATTTTTTATGAAAAAGTGTTTAGACAAGGTGATGATGCTGACTGTATCCAAACCATTTTAATGCCAATTGCAAAAGGACTGTTGCATAAGAATATTGACTATCCACTTACTGTGTAATCTACATCTCACTGAAGCTATGTGGATTTGCATACAGATTATTTGAGTATGTACTAGAGGATAAACAGTACTTTCCAGTTGGTTCAGATAAAATCCCATCTAATCGATTGTTCGCCCAGTTTCATGCTCCGCAGACCAGCCAAATGAAGGATGAAATTCTGATGCAACTCTGTTCAGTAAGAAGCACTGTTCGTGTTATATATGCAACTGGCAATGGGAATGGGTGTTGACATACGCAACATTCGACAAGTAATCCATATTGGCCCTCCATGCAATGTGAAGGCCTACTTTCAAGAGACTGGGCGTGCAGGTAGGGATGGCAAACCTGCATCTTCCATTCTGTACTACAACAACAGAGACATTGCAAGTAACAGAAAAGGAATGATGGATGACATGAGAAATTTTTGCTCCAGCGATAACATCTGCCTCAGGTACTTGTTATTGAAAGCACTTAACTATGTCCAGGAAATACCAATGAGACCACAGCACCTTTGTTGCAGTGTGTGCAAGCAACAATGTGACTGTTTAGAATGCCTGCATATACAGTTAGAAAATATGTAATATACTGCTCTTTACTGTATATGCAATTACATCTTATTAGTTGGGCAATATTTATTGCCTCAATAATTTATACTATACTATTATAGTTTCATTAGATTTTTGTATATAGCAAATGTTTATTAGTGCAATGGTAAGGATTAGAATAGGTGAAATATGGAATGTTTTGAGGATAACGTTTTTTCTATTGCACAACTGATCTTATTCATTTGTTTTATGTGACACCAATTTTTAATCCCCTCCTTTGGGGATATGAATATTTCCTGAAATGACCTGTTGAATGATTCTCTAAATACTCAATTTGCAACAATTAAACTAATCCCAAATAAAATAGAAACAGCTTTCCATTGCAAGGTAAACAAAATAGAAATTTAATTGAGAATGATGAACATCGTATGCACAGTCCAATCATATATATATATATATATACACCTTATGCATATTGATATCACTTGGTAGTCACAGCATGCCAAAATGTAAAAAGAGTTTTAGTTGTAAAATTGTAATTCTAACTTGTTTGTTTGATTTGCTAAGCACATTACAATTTGAAAATATTCAACAGAAGCCATTTTAAAACCTTTTTACTTGACAACCAAGTGATATGATTATGCATTAGGTGATTTAGTCAACTTCTAGCAGTTTTCTTATTTTTTGATATTCTGTTAATATCATTGTTACTGTATGTACATAATAAATTTATAAATTTCAAAGTGTTTTCATATAAACAACATCAATAAAGTGAAATACATAATTAGTTATCTTTTAAGCTGATCATGATTGAAGTCTCTCTTTCATAAGTAAAATCATCAGGCAAAAGCATAAAGTGAATCCACTCTATTTTCATGTATTATTAAGGCATAGTACTGAAATGCCTATTGGGACAGAATGTATTAAAATAGTGCAAATCAACAGGTGCCTTGCCTAGAAAGACCAGACCAAATGATTTAACTTGTGAAAAAGTAAGTTTATTCTGTATTGTCGATAGACTGTTCAGTGTTATCAGATACCAGAAAACCAATCAGAATATTGTTCTTGTGTCTGGCAATCCATTCTTTAAATTTTGCATTGTTAAACAGATGCGTTGGATCATATGATATGTCATGAAATGATTCGAATGATCTCCCATCTACCTGTGCAAAGGGGCATAGGACTCTTAAATCCACCAGTATCGAATGTTCATCATCTTTAGAGGACTTGTGAGAGTGGGTTAATGATCTTTCATGTATACTCACCTGCTTCTCAAACGACTGAACAATTTTTGTCACCCCTCCTGATGCTTTACTGGCATGGCTGATGGCTTTTTCTGTTTTGTTGGCTCCCATGGACTTGATCAACTTTTTCATCTCACAGTTCATGTTTTGTTGAAAAAGACCAATTTCAATGTTGTGGCCTGCACCACCTTTCCAATTCACTGTAGCAGCCCATTTGCAGTGATAAGCTTCAGCTTCTGACAACAACACTTCTGACTGCAAAATGTTGATGAGCATTTCAATTGAAAACTCATTGAAACCAGGTGTTGCAAAGAAATGAGTTAACAATTGTTTTCTGAGGATAGATAAATATTCACCATTCCCTGCAGCAACAGCATCCTTAAAATCTGCCAGCAACAGATATGACTTCAGGGTGTTAACTGCATAGTTCCACATGCCATCTGTTGAAATTGACAGACTTGAGTTCTGATCATGAAAGAACACATACTCATCCAGGAACTTGTCTAACACGCTAATTATGTAGCTCTTCCTATACAATTCGCTTAGAACACGAGTACTGTGAGGAGCATTAGTAGTTGGTTGGTGCTTTTCATCAACCATTTGGAAAAACTCCAAGAGGGCTTCAATGATGTAACACTTCTCAACACTAACAAACAACTGTTCACAATCCTCGAAGTGCTTCACATCAACTGTTACATTCCTGCGGTTGAACTTTTCTCTGAAGAATCTTAGTGTACCTTTTTCTCTTCCAGAATTTTTGTACAATCTCTTAAATACGGTCTGCAAAAAAAATAGACTGCAGTATAAATTTCATTCTAAAACAAATGAGAATTGGAAATTACTGGCTTTTAATTGTCAGTATAATGTAAAACAGGGGTGCAATTTACATCAATAATTAAAAGCATCCTTGGTACCTAAGAGACTCTTAGTGCACAGCAAACTTAATATGTATTTATGTCAAAATATGGCATAAAAATTCAAACATTTTGTGAACAGTTGATTAACATGTAAATTTATTTCTCATCTTGTTAGTGTACAATAATTAATAGTGTTCTATGGATCTGCATTACATTCCCTGATACAATATGGTTAACTTATGAACACTTAATTTCCCTTTACATTTCCCTTTATTGTACTATTCAGTATATGTTACATTTAGGAAGCTTCTTTTAGTGTGCCAATCCACAATGCAGAAGGGGTAGAGATGATCCAATCTGTCTTTGGCTGAATGGCTCCCAGCACGAAGGTCTTTTGCACCTGCAAAACGAACTCGAGTGAGCTGATCACCAAAGCATGGTATCCTAACACCTTGTAAAGGATCATCATGACAAACAGTAGGGCGGACATGAGAGGCAGGCTGGTCAGGTCGGGAACTGCATCCAATTGTCGCTGTGGGGACATTGTCAGTGGGAGCATCATCGCAGAGTCCAGCAGCAGAGTAGATTTCGTATGTCCATTTTTCAAGTTGGTCTAGGACATCGACACACTGGGAGTATTTCTTTTTACCTTTCATTAAGATTGGCATGGTGATTACATCAGATTTTATCGACATTTCCTTGGCATAAAGACAATCAGTTTGCTGTGGAACATGAGATTGAAACATTGCAAATGCAGGGAAATGTTCAAATAAAAACCTTGCAACAATTGTTTTATAGCGACTTTTGATTTGACTGATTTCAGCTTCACTAATCTTGACCAGTTGGTTAACATTGCAGCTTTTCAGGTCTTGCTGTGGACCATCATCAGGCAAAACAATATTGGGAACTCTGCTGAATACAATGCTTGTAGCAACTGCATGGATGCTCTTGTTCTGGACATCCTGTCGCATATCATGGACTTTCTCTTCCCAATCGATATTGTCCAAAACATAAACAAACTTGTAACCAGACTTTACCAACTGTGCAGCATGGCCAAGGAATTGCTTGCCAATGTCATCCAGTATCGTATACTTTTTGGTTGGATCAAGACATATTTCGTACTTATTCAATCGATGAACCAACTAAAAGAGAATATCATATGTGCATTATTTCAAAGAGAATAAAATGTGTAAGACTAAGTTCTTGAGGTACTTTGTGACTATATGCTATACATATATACATATATACATATATACATATATACATATATACATATATACATATATATATATATATATATATATATATATATATATATATATATATATATATATATATATATATATATATATATATATATATATATATATATATATATATATATATACATATATATATATACATATATATATATACAT